>JAMPIV010022065.1:20000-593966 GCA_024509875.1 Oreohelix idahoensis
TCATGTCTGTTAATATAGGTGTGGTAAAGTGGGATGTTATAAATATTTATAGTGGACTTAGTGTACTGACTGAGATCAGCTGTGAAGGTATCTGTATCTAATAGGTGTGGTGTATTACAGATGACCTTACTTGCTACCACATTTATACCTCAGTCAGAATTATTCTGGAATATTGTGATGACTACGTTAAATGTCTAGGGTTATGAAAATGATGAAGTGTAAGTCACAACAACAACAGACAGATAAACAATTTAATTTATTCCACAACACTTTACAACACTGTGACACTCACACACATATAACACTCTATAATAATAATAATAATAATAAATTCTTTAAGCGCCAAACACGGCGCATAAGGCAGAAACCAGTGCTCTCCAGGTTGTTCGTTGTGACGCCACTCCTCTTAGCTCTTGCACATTATTTAGGCCCAACGTTCTTCCTTCTCTTATTATTGTTCTTCTGAGTGTTTCTTTTGGTCTTCCTTTTTTCCGCTTACCCTCAGGAACCCAAGTGAGCGCCTGTAGTGGTATTCTGTTGTTTTGCATTCGTAGGACATGACCGATATATGACCATCGTCTTTTCCTTATATAGTCGGAGACATATTTCTGCCTAGAGTCTTCTCTTATTTGTCGATTAGTCTTGAATTCTTTCCAACTGATGTTCATGAGTTTTCTAAGACATTTGTTCTCGAATGTATTCAGCTTGTTCTCCAATGATTTTGTTATTTTCCAACTCTCACAGCCGTATGTTAACACTGAGATAACATTTGAATTAAACAGACGAAGCTTGGTATGTATATTCAATGATCGTAATTTCCAAATGTTAGATAATCTATTGAAGGCGCTAGCTGCCAAAGCAATTCTAGTATGGATTTCTCTTGTTGTGTCACCATCCTGAGTCATTTTACTGCCTAAATAATTGAAACTTTCAACTTTCTGTAGTTTTTCCCCGTTCAAGATGATATCAAAGGTCTCGTTAGAAAAGTTCATAGCTTTAGTTTTAGAGGCATTTATTTGGAGACCAATTTTAACCGAGAGATGACACAAATTATTTATTGCTTCTTGGGATTGTCTTGGTGTTGAACTTAAGAATGCTACATCATCTGCGAAATCCAGGTCCCCCAGGAATTTTCCATTTGTCCATTTTATACCCAATTGTTCATTGTGGGTATAGTTTCTCATAACCCAATCAATAGCTATTCCAAAAAGTAGTGGTGACATAATACAGCCTTGTTTCACCCCTGTTTCTACTGTAAACCATTCTGTATTCCCTTTATTTGTTCTAACACAACATCTTGCATTGTCATATAGCGCTTTGATTATACTCACATATTTTGTTGGAAAACCATAGATTGTAAGTATCTTCTATAAGACTATCTTAAATGAGTCAAGTGTAAAGTTTCAAATATATATGTAATGATTCTTTTCAATAATGGATATCCTGATTCAACTACACAGTGAACCAGGAATCACAATCAAATGTAATTACAAGTAGTATGTACACAGTTTATAAATATAATCTTTGTATTGACATATTTTATTATTCTTATCCTATGTGTGTAAGTTGTGAAGTAGTAATATGAGGTAATACTGGTTTTGTTTTTCAAGCTAGGTTGTTGTTTGTCATCATGACTTCAAGTGTTTGATTATCTTGGAAATAGTATTGGGAAAAGTTCACAGTTCCTGTCATTTGCAACAGTTTATTGTCCCTCTGTGTTAAATATACTGTCAATTTTTGAGGGGGGGGGGGGGGACATAATGTTGAGCTACTCTGGCCACAGAAGCTTATCTTTCGTGATGGCGGCAGGAAAAGACTCCTCTGCTCGATTGCTTCCTGTGTTCTGGAGACACCTCACTGGTCGCTATCTGGACCAAGGAGTATGCTGTCAGCCTCTGGATTCAGCAAAACTCAGACCAGGTGCTGCTTCAATAACTTAGGACCACGGTCCCTGAAACAAGAAGGTTGTACCTCCTACTTCAGAACTAATTTATAATCTATTTCCACACTGAACACAATACATAACAAACACTGAGTTCAGAGCGGTAGGCCAACTGCTAGCTTCATCTGAAACAATTTACACCAGTATACTCCTCCCTAATGGTTACTACGCCTCTGCAATTCCAGCATTAGTTCTTTCTAGTCAATAAGATAGGTGTCAGTGTACTGTTTGGCAATTCCATGCAGTTTTACTTTTCTCCGACACGTCCTGTTCAGGTTGGAGCACTATCTAGGCCTTGCCTCATGTTTGCTACTGAACCACACACATATACAGACATAAATTATCAATTTACATTCAATTTTCATTAAAAAGATATCAAATATGTCAAGCTTACCACAATTCATGGAAATAATACACAAATACGTTGACTGGCGATGAATAATGGCACAAATTCCGATCTGCCTCTGTCCCAGACTTTTATTTAGAAAAATATGATCTGGATCTCAACGCACTGTTTCTTAGTAAGTTTATTTTAAAATGTGGCACTGAACTGACGCTTCTAATTGACTATATTGGCGGGTCTAACCAATCGGGCCATGTTTACACAGCTTTTCAAAATTTTTTACCATTCTCACGTTTCCCCTAACAACCAAAATTAGTAGTTGTAGTCCGACTAATCGTGTTTACTTCTATCCAATCAAATAGGATTTTACATGGTGGCCCATTTCCCGTAAAATAGTGGTTTCAAAACATGCCACTGTGCGATTATTATTTGGTGTTGTCTGACACCCTCACTATTTTCTTTTGGCTATAATTTGTTAATTCCTAGACTATTTGCGTAACACTTAACATATTCTTTGTCAGCAAGTCCTAAGGAACCCAAATATATAAATTTTATGGGGCTAAGGGGCTGCGTTCAAAATATGCATTTTCTTCTACCTCCCGTTCACTTCGATACGATGTGGTGTCTGGGTACTGTCAGGCTTTCAAACGTAAACCAGTATAATGTCATGTTTCCTAATAAGCGTTTTTCAGGTTTTTAAACCTAACTCTCGTATGGGTAGTGTTTTTTATCACTGTCCATTTGAAAAAAAGTTAGTGCTTCTGGCCTTACGCTTGGGGTGGCATTAATTATCGCGAGACGCGTGTTAGTGTTGCATGCGTTCCTGCTTTCAGCCCTCACTCTCTTTCTATCCTAAGTCCATCTGTCCTTTCGTTTATGTTAACGTAGTGTATAAAATGAAATTAATGGAAGTATTAATTTAGGTCATTACGCAGTGTGCCTAGCTCAAGGTTTTCTTAGAAATACAGTACACGTTTTATTGTAGAAAGCGTGTAGTGATGCAGTAGGCTTTACTATCAACGTGAAACGTTACAATTTGCAGACGAAGTAGAAAACAAGGGGGATTTTTGTACGCCATTGTGACAGCACTGTACTTTTACCATTTCTCTTTCCTTTTATTGAATTTATGTGTTAGGCTTTACATTTACCTTTTAATTTATATATGTGGATTTAGAATGTTTCACGACAAATTCTCCCCTCTTAAAACAGACGTTATATGTCAGTCTATAATTCTATATACACATAGAGAAATTTATTATTATTTCTGGGGCTTACGGTGATTCTCATCACACGGATGGCGGCTTAAAAAATCCGCTCCCAGATTTGTTTTTCCAGATATATACTCTATGCTAAACTCAAATGGCTGCATAAGTAAGGACCATCTGAGTAACCTAGAATTTTCATGCCTAGCCTGCGCTAGAAACGACAAGGGTTTGTGATCCGTTTGCAACTTAAATGCCTTCCCATACAGATAAATATTGAATTTCTTTATCGCCCATATTACTGCAAGACATTCTTTTTCGCTAGTTGAGTAGTTGGTTTCAGCTTTATTCAACTTTCTGCTAGCATATGCCACTGGGCTTAATTCCCCATCCAATGCATCTGATTTCTGTAGCAGTGTCGCACCTAACCCGATATTACTGGCATCCGTTCTTACAATGAATTCTTGACTTAAGTCAGGTAATTTCAAAATAGGTTTGCTTGTGAGCTTTTCCTTCAATTCCTGGTAAGCCAATTCACATTGTGGTGTCCATGTAATTCGATCTGGATTTCCTTTACGTGTCAAATCAGTTAACGGTGCACATATGGAATTAAAGTTTTTGATATACTTTTGGTAGAAACCACATAATGAGACAAAGGATCTCACGTCTTTCTTGGTTTGTGGTCTCGGGGCTTTCTTTAGTTTCTCTAAATTCTTGGGGTCAGGGGTCATGTTTCCCTGATGGACTGTGTGTCCCAAGAATTCTAATTCTTTACATCCAACGCAACATTTGGTTGGTCGGGCTGTTAAATTCGCTTCTCTAAGTCGATTAAACAGCATGTTCAGAGAGTCAATGTGTTCCTCAAATGTTTCTGTTGCTATAAGGATATCATCCATGAAATTTGTGATGCATGGATTATTCAGAGGGTCCAATAATTTTCTCATCATTCTAGAGAAGACACTAGGCGCATTCTTCAATCCAAATGGCAATCTGTTAAACTCATAGTGTCCCTCTGAGGTACTAAAAGCTAGGTATGGTCTAACCTCAGGCTTTACTGGAATCTGATAGTATCCTTTACTCAGATCCACTTTTGAGAAATATTTAGCTTTATTTAGCCTGGCAAACAACTGATTTGTATCCGGCAATGGATCCACCTGTCCTTCTGTAATAGCATTCAGTCTCCTGTAATCTATACAGAGTCTATGTTCTCCAGAGGGTTTCCTTAAGAGCACAACACTGGAACTATACGAAGATTCACTGTGTGAAATAATTCCTTCCTTCAACAAATAGTCTATCTCTTCCTTCAAAGCTTTCTCCTTAGCAAAAGGAATCGAATAGGGTTTCATACAGACAGGTGTGGGGTCTATCAGTTTCATATCATATTCCAATAAGTTTGTATGCCCCGGTCGGTCTGTTAACACCTCTGTATGATTATCTAGAACCTGTTGCACTCTCTCTTTCTGATTTTTCGTTAAATGTGTACTGATTTTCACCTGTGCCGCTGTCTCACAGGGGTGTAATGGATATTCAAATGATGAAAGTGGTTCCTTTTTCATCTCCATTGCAATGGACAAGGTCAACAAGTGTGTCTCTTCCTGATTTTCTCTTTCCAAATATTTCTTCAGGAGATTCACATGATAGATTTTTTCTTTCCCCTTCTTATCTATCTTATAATTGGTTCTAGACACCTTCTCTAGAACTGTATATGGACCTTGCCATCCAATTTGTAACTTATTCTGACTACCGGGGAGAAGAAGCAGTACCTTCTCTCCCACAGCCAAATCTCTGTCTTTAGCCTTCCTGTTGAAATAGGCAGCATGTTTCTTCCTGGCTTGTCTCAAATTTTCATTGGCAAGTTTCCAGCCAGTTTTTAAACGAGTGGTCAGCTCATTCACATATTGGTATGAGGATGTAATATTTTCCTCTGCCTTTTCATCAGTCCACGTTCTTAACAGCGCTTCAAGTGGACCTTTTATTGGCCTTCCAAATAATAATGTTGCCGGGGCCATACCGGTTGAACTATGGGGTACCTCCCGATAAGCAAAGAGGGCGGCGTGAAGGTACTGATCCCATGTATCTGGTTTTTCGTGTGCCAACTTTCTCAGGATCGACATCAATGTGCCATTAAATCTTTCCACTTGGCCGTTCCCTTGGGGTGGTACACACTACAATGGAAGTGTTTGGCCTGGAAGATCCTGAAAACTTCTTCTGTTAGTTTCCCCTTGAACTGAGAGCCATTATCAGTCAAGATTTGATTGGGAAAGCCTAACCTTGTGAAAATTGTGAGTAATGCCTCTGCCACATGCTTAGAATCAATCGATGACAGGGCTACCGCCTCTCCCCACATAGAACAAGTGTCCACCAGAGTCAGAATGTAGCTGTTCCTTCTCTTAGTTCGAGTGAGAGGTCCCACAAGATCCACGGCAACTCTCTCAAAGGGTGTTCCCACTATGGGCATTTCCCCCAGAGTTGCTGGTGCAGTCCAATGCTTAGGTGCTACTCGTTGGCACTCTGGACAGGATTTTACATATCGTTTGATATCTTCAGTTATCCCTGGCCAGAAATAGTGACAAGCTATTCGCTGTCCTGTTGCGCTGATCCCCATATGACCACTGAAGGGAATCGCATGCCCTAGTTCCAACACTTTAGTCCTATATGAAGTGGGAAGGACCAGCTGTCCGTGACCATTGGATTCAGATCCAGCCTTCCTATAAATCAGTTTGTTCTTCATATAAAATTCTCCCTTGCCTGGAGGTGTATGAGATTTGGGCAACTTCTTGAAACACGGCTTGAGTGTTTTGTCCTCCGCCTGTGCCTTCCTCATCTCATCTGGATGAGTATTTATTGGATTATCCTCCTCCTTTTTAGACTGTGATCTGGTCTGCACTGTTGCCAATATCACAGGTCTCTTGGGATTCCCCAAGAAGACATATCTACACCCCAATATCAGAGGGTAGATTGGCTCATTTATCACTGCTGCTTTTATGATTCCTTCCACATATCGCGTTTTCACCTTTATCCGGGCGACGGGAAGTGTCATGGTAGCTACATCCTTGGTTGCAGTTTGAATCTCCACTGTTTCTGTGGTGTATTGATCTGCCTGCACCAGGTGAGAACTCACAACGGAATCATAATCTAAACCTGTATCATATAAACACCTTATGGTGACACAATTACAGATGACATCTTCACACACTGGGGGATGGTATGGTTCCTGTAGTTCCGCAGGTTTGACCTTTTTTCCTTTTTTCCAGATGTCATAGCAGCACAATGAGGAGGTTTCCTTCTACAATGGTCAGTGTCATGATTGTTCATCTTACAATTTTTACACCATCTCTTTCCTTGGTTGAAAGATTTTCTTTCATCATATTTCCTTTCATCGAATTGTGGGGTTTTATTTTTATTGTCATACCGTGGCCTATCAAACTGGTGCTTACCTTTGTTTTGATCTCTAGGATCAAATTTATTAAAGTTCTGTGGTGCCCTAAAAATTATCTACCTGTTTCTTTTTATTACCTGATACCTCTGCCTGAGCTGCTTGATACCTTTCTGCAACATTTAGTAACTCACCCAGTCTCTCTGCACCTTGTTCCATGAGAAACTTTCTCAGGTCTGGAGCCATGGACTCTCTTAATTGTTCTATAAGGATCATTTCCTTAAGATCTTGGGTTTTCCCCAGAGAAGTCCATTTCTCCAAGTATGTCTCTAACCGTGCAGAGAACTGGTGATAGGTTTCACCTGACAGTAGTTTAGCATTCCTAAATTTTTTCCTATAAAATTCTGCGTTCTTTTCATATCTTAACAAAAGAGCCTGCTTTAGCATGTCATAATTTTCTTGATCACCTCTGCTCATTTTGGCAAAAACTTCATAAGCTGCCCCACGAAGCCCTTGAGATAACTTTAAGCTCCACCTTTCTCTCTCTAACCCATACGTGGTAGCTAATAGTTCATATCTATTTAGATAGCTCTCAATATCATCGTCTTTCTCAACAAAATGATCTAAATGAAAATTCATAGCTGAGGTTGAGGCTCCCTGACTAGCATCGGAGGCAAAGGGACTGGCACCATTGTCAGGAGCATGGCCTTGAAACTCAAACTCCCTTAGTCGTAACTCATGTTCCCTTTGTAATCTTTTATCTTCTGCTTCCCTTTCTGCAGCTAATCGCTTGTCTTCCCTTTCTGCAGCCAATCTTTTGTCTTCTCTTTCTGCCTCCAATTTCTTAGCCTCAACCTCAATCTGCAACCTCTTAGCCTCAGCCTCTAACTTTCTTTCAGCCTCTTTTTCTAATCTTTCAGATTCTAATTTTCTTTCGGCCTCTTTTTCTAATCTTCTTTCTTCCCGTTCAATATATTTGTCACATTCCGTAGTGACATAGGAAATCATAACTTGCCCGTCCATTCCTAACTCTTTTGCAGCCTGCATAGCAGCAGATCGAAATTTGGCCAGGTCCGCCATTTTCTAACAGGTAAATTTATATAATGTCTAACTAAACAATACAATCTGCAATTAATTATCCAAGGACAACCACAGGCACTGAGAGCTCAACCTTATTTAATTCCACACAAGGATACCTTTTAAATTTTTATTATTCCCAATATATATAATAGGAGAAAGTTCAATATCCCGGGAGCGAGACCCCAATATATGTGGTAAAGTGGGATATTATAAATATTTATAGGGGACTTAGTGTACTGACTGAGATCAGCTGTGAAGGTATCTGTATCTAATAAGTGTGGTGTATTACAGATGACCTTACTTGCTACCACATTTATACCTCAGTCAGAATTATTCTGGAATATTGTGATGACTACGTTAAATGTCTAGGGTTATGAAAATGATGAAGTGTAAGTCACAACAACAACAGACAGATAAACAATTTAATTTATTCCACAACACTTTACAACACTGTGACACTCACACACATATAACACTCTATAAGACTATCTTAAATGAGTCAAGTGTAAAGTTTCAAATATATATGTAATTATTCTTTTAATAATAGATATCCTGATTCAACTACACAGTGAACCAGGAATCACAATCAAATGTAATTACAAGTAGTATGTACACAGTTTATAAATATAATCTTTGTATTGACATATTTTATTATTCTTATCCTATGTGTGTAAGTTGTGAAGTAGTAATATGAGGTAATACTGGTTTTGTTTTTCAAGCTAGGTTGTTGTTTGTCATCATGACTTCAAGTGTTTGATTATCTTGGAAATAGTATTGGGAAAAGTTCACAGTTCCTGTCATTTGCAACAGTTTATTGTCCCTCTGTGTTAAATATACTGTCAATTTTTGAGGGGGGGGGGCACATAATGTTGAGCTACTCTGGCCACAGAAGCTTATCTTTCGTGATGGCGGCAGGAAAAGACTCCTCTGCTCGATTGCTTCCTGTGTTCTGGAGACACCTCACTGGTCGCTATCTGGACCAAGGAGTATGCTGTCAGCCTCTGGATTCAGCAAAACTCAGACCAGGTGCTGCTTCAATAACTTAGGACCACGGTCCCTGAAACAAGAAGGTTGTACCTCCTACTTCAGATCTAATTTATAATCTATTTCCACACTGAACACAATACATAATAAACACTGAGTTCAGAGCGGTAGGCCAACTGCCAGCTTCATCTGAAACAATTTACACCAGTATACTCCTCCCTAATGGTTACTACGCCTCTGCAATTCCAGCATTAGTTCTTTCTAGTCAATAAGATAGGTGTCAGTGTACTGTTTGGCAATTCCATGCGGTTTTACTTTTCTCCGACACGTCCTGTTCAGGTTGGAGCACTATCTAGGCCTTGCCTCATGTTTGCTACTGAACCACACACATATACAGACATAAATTATCAATTTTCATTCAATTTTCATTAAAAAGATATCAAATATGTCAAGCTTACCACAATTCATGGAAATAATACACAAATACGTTGACTGGCGATGAATAATGGCACAAATTCCGATCTGCCTCTGTCCCAGACTTTTATTTAGAAAAAATATGATCTGGATCTCAACGCACTGTTTCTTAGTAAGTTTATTTTAAAATGTGGCACTGAACTGACGCTCCTAATTGACTATATTGGCGGGTCTAACCAATCGGGCCATGTTTACACAGCTTTTCAAAAATGTTTACCCTTCGCACGTTTCCCCTAACAACCAAAATTAGTAGTTGTAGTCCGACTAATCGTGTTTACTTTTATCCAATCAAATAGGATTTTACATGGTGGCCCGTTTCCCGTAAAATAGTGGTTTCAAAACATGCCACTGTGCGATTATTATTTGGTGTTGTCTGATACCCTCACTATTTTCTTTTGGCTATAATTTGTTAATTCCTAGACTATTTGCGTAACACTTAACATATTCTTTGTCAGCAAGGCCTAAGGAACCCAAATATATAAATTGTATGGGGCTAAGGGGCTGCGTTCAAAATATGCATTTTCTTCTACCTCCCGTTCACTTCGATACGATGTGGTGTCTGGGTACTGTCAGGCTTTCAAACGTAAACCAGTATAATGTCATATTTCCTAATAAGCATTTTTCAGGTTTTTAAACCTAACTCTCGTATGGGTAGTGTTTTTTATCACTGTCCATTTGAAAAAAAGTCAGTGCTTCTGGCCTTACGCTTGGGGTGGCATTAATTATCGCGAGACGCGTGTTAGTGTTGCATGCGTTCCTGCTTTCAGCCCTCACTCTCTTTCTATCCTAAGTCCATCTGTCCTTTCGTTTATGTTAACGTAGTGTATAAAATGAAATTAATGGAAGTATTAATTTAGGTCTTTACGCAGTGTGCCTAGCTCAAGGTTTTCTTAGAAATACAGTACACGTTTTATTGTAGAAAGCGTGTAGTGATGCAGTAGGCTTTACTATCAACGTGAAACGTTACAATTTGCAGACGAAGTAGAAAAGAAGGGGGATTTTTGTACGCCATTGTGACAGCACTGTACTTTTACCATTTCTCTTTCCTTTTATTGAATTTATGTGTTAGGCTTTACATTTACCTTTTAATTTATATATGTGGATTTAGAATGTTTCACGACAATAGGATTAAAATATTTGTGGGCTTCGTCTAAATTACCAAACAATTTCAAATTGTTATAAAAACTTTTTTTGTGCTCAGAAACAACTGCAACTTTACTACATTATGTGCAAATGGATGTAGTTTAAAATAAAAGTAGTTTTATGGGTGTAAGTTTACCAGATTTAATTACACATAGTGATAAGTACAAATTGTTTTTCATTTTTTTTAAATTAAAAAGTTTTTTTCCATTCCTTAATCTATATGTTGCATGCATGTTTAAAACCACTGAACCATTCAGTTAGGTGCATGTCAAAGAAGTTTCATTTCTCTACATTTTGATATATAACACGTGATGTTATCATTATAAGTAAAGTATTTAATGCAAAATCAGTAATGGTAGTCATGTCTGTAAATTTAGAATTAAAATATTTGTGCGCTTTTTCTAAATATACCACAAAATTTCAAATTGTTATAAAAACTTTATTTGTGCTCAGAAACGACTGCAACTTTCCTACATTATGTGAAAATGGATGTAGTTTAAAATAAAAGTAGCTTTAGGAGTTGAAGTTTACCAGAATTAATTACACATGTTGATAAGTACAATTTGATTTTAAATTTTAAAAATTTTAAAAATTTTCTGCACTCATTACTATATATGGTGAATGCATGTTTAAAACAACTGAACAATTTAGTTAAGTGCGTGATATAGGAGTTTCATTTCTTCACATTTTGATATATAACACTTTATGTTATCTTTATAAATAAATTTTTTAATGCAAAATCTGTAAATGTAGTCATGTCTAAAAATGTACTCCCTGAAATTAGCTGGTAAAAACGTGGTTTTTGAGCTCGTATACTAAGAGCTACAGCACTTTTACGAAATAATTTTCATGACGATAACTCAGCAGTCTATCTGACGGCATTGGTTGAACATTTGTTTTCACGGCTCTCTACGAATGACTGCCCACATTAACTTTTGCGTACATCCCAGAAGGAACTTATGTACTTGGTACTATCGAAATTTACTTGCTGGTCCTAATGACAATATTCGCATTTGCAAATGTGCTCCTACGCGCACACAAAATGTTTTTGTGGAACATTGTATTCTTCACCAGATATACAGAAGAGAAATCAAATGAGATGACTTTATTCACATTTATCTTGGCAATCAAGTGCTATTGGATATATTCTGGAAAGTGATCCCAGCAACTTGACATTGTAGCATTAACCTTTTTAATTTAAATCCCTTATTATTTAATATTTTAATATGACATATTTTAAAATTTGACAATGCAAATTTTCAGGGAGATAACAACTAAATTTCTTATTCCTGCATTTTCTAATATTAGTTCGTTCCCTTTTTTTCCCTTTGTATAATTTTTTTTCCTTGTATTTTCGTCATGTATGTAATTAATGTATTTGACTTTCCTTTATTTTCCTTTACTGATGACTTATGACTGACGACTTTCTGTGCAAACAGACTGTGACTAGGATTTTCCATTGATTGACCACTGACACTTTTATGTGATCAGTTTTGGCCGTTATTTCCGGTTCAATAATTGTTTGATTTTGATTAAAAAAACAAATAAATGTGTTCTTTTTTCGCAAGAACGGAGTAAATTGTTAAGGAATAAAGTTAATATGTCAAGGAATATTGCCACACGCAGGCATATAGCCATTGTTATTTGAGGAGATAAGTCTGTGGTAATGCATGTTTTGCACTATCTTTAACTTGCATTGAATGCAGTATATTTTGATACATCACCGGTTGTCAATGACGTAACGCAGTGGCGCTAATTTATTCTAACAGCTAATATTCTGTGCCTTTCGTGTGTTTCATTCGTCCAAGCAAAACGTAATTTTAGAGCTCTCGGAGTTGGGGAGGAATTGAGTACTTTTATGTGGCATTATTATATTCTCGAAGGCCGCCACTTATTTTCAACGATCGTTAAGTTGGTATCGAACTTATGAAGAAGTTCCGCACCTTATAGAGAAGTATCTTTATACAAGAAAATATAATTCACGTTTTTGGTCGCATTACTGAGTGTCCGTGATTGGCACGCACCTCTTAGTTAGAACGGCCAGAACTAAGTAGAGAAGACGAATATACATTTTATTTCAACATGCATGCTTATTGGCTTATGGACTGACCACATTTATTGGGGAGACAGATGTTGAAGGACCACCTCTGCATCACCTGGAAGTAGCATTGTGTCTACCTGTCTAGGTGAATTAAGTATCTTGGAAAGTCCACACAAGATCAATGACAGAAGTGTCTATAGTGACAAGAACTGAAGGAGTAAAGTACACGCTTATTAAAGAAGCAAAATCCAGAAATCACCCAATGGCCGACATGATGAAAAAGACAGTGACAAATTATTAAATTCCAATCGGTGGGGACAACAAAAGACCTGCATTTTACACCAACTATCAATAGAGACAAAGGATACATCTAGCGAAAAGGTGGTTTACTTCACAGCTCTCTTCTACAGCTACCATCTAGAACTGTGCAGTTAACTGCCTGACGTGTCTTCTGCTTTCCCTACCAGTATTTCATCCTTTGTCGTCTCCATTTCTGGGAACTACATGTTTTCTACCTAACGTCCATCTCGCCAGACTGGGGGCTCGTTCGTCCGGAACCATCCATTTTGCCACACTGTGGGCTCGTTCGTCCGGGGTCATCCATACAGCCCAATCCGGTAAGCCTATCACATCTGTTGCTTTACTGTTGTCCAGTTTTATTCTTCTTTATTTCTCACGAGTGCCTGAAACATACCTTTATGTGTGAACTATTTATTTACTGTGTAACTGACTGCATGTTTTCTGCATCCAAAAGTCGTTTTTTCCGTCGTCAGCCTGTTTGTCTTTCAGTAGAGTTGTTAAGTTTTCTTTCTCACAGTTGTGTACAGAGATTCCCTTTCGATTTTCAAGGTGGCGTGAGGTCTTGTAATAGCGCAATCCTCCTGTGCCAAATGTATTGTACTTTTACGAGACTGAATTTCATGCTATAAAGTTGGATCACAATGTAATTTCCTCATGTAATGTTCACTGTGGCATTTTAAAAAAATACTAATAGGATGGGTATTATTGGGGGGGGGGGGGGGGGGGGGGGGGGGGGGAGAGGGGGGGAGGGGGGGAAAAGGGGGGAGGGGGGTTGAAATTTATATTGAATTACAGATTTCAGCTCAATGCGCAATTTATTTTTAGACATGGAGATACCAAAAAGCGTATAATTAAAAAATATAACCAATGTAGAAAAATTAGTTCGTACTTTGAACTCAGTAAAAATCAAGTTTCGAGTGGTCTTTTAACATGTTAATTTTTTGTTATGCTATACTTTTCGACGCCGCCCTGTTAAGTCATATTTTAATTAAGGGGAGTTAAGTGTTAAAGACTGGAATGTACGGGTCGGATTTTTGTACACGCTAGTAAACACGCTCTGCGTAATGAGAGAATTTTTTAGTTGGGGGTCGTATGCTCAGTAATGTTTAAACTGTTACATGACTAGTTGTTAGTTTGTTTAAAGATAGTATAAAGAAACTGGTCGAATGTGCTATACAATAGTTTGGGGGAAAAGGCGGATGAATTCAGCTCACATCTCAAGCTGCGAGTTCGCGCTTGAATGAATTTTTACTGAGCTGTTTTGAGCAGCTGATTTTTCGTTTATACACTGTGCTGTCATATGTCTTGTCATTCATTTCGCAGTATCATTGCGCTCTTTGCAATATTTTTTCTTTGGTTTCGCTTTCAGGTTTAGTTGATTCTGCGAACGTGGTCATTTGTGCTTTATATCTGTGTAAAGTTTCTTTCTTCTTTATTTGTTTATTTCCCACTCTGTAAAGTGTCAGTCTGTATGCTCTGTAAGGAAGAGTGGTGTGTTGTTGAGATCAGGCATGCTCCAGTCTACCCAGCTGTAAATGGGTAACTCACCCTAGTCCTGAGTTAGGGAAGGCAAAGGCTCCAGGGGAAGCAGGCCCTAAACTTGGTCACTTCAACCGACGCAGGATGGTGTATGTATGAAGTAGAAGTGTAGAGTGTGATTACCGCGAATGGTGTACTGTTCGTGTGCTGACCAATATAACCACTCATACACTTGTGTCTACAAGGCACCAATGCAGACTGCTGGAATCTTTGTTTACTCAATTTATTCAGACGTACACACTGGGACATACGAGTACATCATGGTATGTTGACATATCAATTTGTAGGTATACATAGCAGATCTGAAGTCATGACACATTCAGAAATAATGGGCAGTACATCAAAAGTTCAATGTCATGATACATTATGGCCGCATCCCCCTATCTGACTAAACGCGTCAGTGAAGGCAGATCGGTAAATAACTAAAGTTACTTGACGTCCATAGTTTGTAGCATATATTATGAAACCACGAAAGAGGGGGTTTCTAGCAAGATTGAGATCTCCCTGTCACTGTCCGATAATAGGATAAATAATCTGTTCTCTTGGCAGTGATCAAAACATATGATGACCGAAATCTAACATGGCCGCCTCCCTGAGTTGTCGTTCACTCATTCATAGGAAGGAGAATATAAGCCAGAGTTAATTTATAATGGGTATATAAATGATTTCATAAATGTTCCCATACAGCTCTACGGTGATCAGGTTAATTCACGTAGCCATAACCGCTGTAGGAAAGTCTGTCATCTTTGTCGATACAAAACACGACCCTAGCGATACGAAGCACAATGTTCCATCTAGGTCGAATCGACATGAGATCATCAAAATAGGGTCTGGCAATACATGGAGTCCGAATTATACATTGTACCGTACCTTAGGAGAGTCTCTAACATAAACTATAGTAGAGATACCATCTCCTTTAGAAGAAAACCACTTCATGAATCATATTTCCTTAAGAATCTACCAGCCCTTTGAAAAGTGCGTACCCGCCATTATCACGGTACATCGGAACTCATCACGACTTGTCAAGACAACTCATACTTCCGCTAGACCGGAATAACAAGAATCTAGTCCCGCCTACCCATCCAAAATATACAATATAGGACTGATTCTACTTGTACTAATAATATGTAATACATATGAATTCAGGCCATAAACATAATAAGCAAATTAATATATTTTCTGGCCCTAAAAAATAAGTACAAACGTAAGCGCAATATCCTTGCGCCGGATCAATATCAAGAACGATTACTCCTATAATCAAAAGTGTGAATCAAACATGGATTATCTCGCTTTTACCATAGACAGCATTTTCATACACAAATGAATGAATGTCTATATTTTTCCATATTAAATAGCCATATCGATTTTTGTAATATGTGCGTCAAAATATGCACGCAACAGATTACCACACCCCTCGGGAAAAAAAAATGGTACATTTTTTTTTGAAATACATCTAGGAGCAACATACAATAGGCTCACAACGCACCAATAACAATGCGCAGATGATAAGCATAAGTTTTATGACCTTAGAGAAAGTACTTCTCTAAGTATAAATATTTCCAGAGAGGTGTCACCAACGCATACTACAATATTAGCAATGACACAATTTCCACATTAGTTTATACATAAATTTCATCTAAGATATCTTAACATCATGATCATCAAAGACGAAAAACATTGAAAGATCAGCGGTGAATAAATATCAATGAACCGCTAAGTAGTGTTACAATCAATATATGATATATTACATATGTGTACACATTTCAACATAGAAACAACTGTATCAAAGTTGTATAACAGTTATGAATCATGTGGGCATCTAGACAAAATATCTGCCATCACATTTTCTGACCCACGGATAGCTCGCACCGAAAAATGAAATGGCTGTAGAGCAATCGCGTATCGCGTTGATCTCGCGCTCTTCAGATTTTTACTCTGAATAGCCGTAAGAGCTTTCTGGTCAGTTTCCACAATGAAATGCGCGCCCAGAAGAAATCTTTGCAGTTTAAGGATTGACCAAACCATAGCCAATAATTCACGGTCTAGGACCGAGTAATTCTTCTCTGCGGCATTTAATTTCCGAGAAATATACATCACAGGATGCAGAGTTCCAGAGTACTCTTGCATTAGTGCAGCTCCAATCCCGGTGGATGAAGCGTCACTACGAAGAATAAATGTCTTATCCTTAGAAGGCAATACTAGGATAGGTGAAGTAGAAAACATAGTTTTAACCTTATCCAAAGAGGATTGACATTCTTGAGTCCAATGGACTACATTAGGAGACCCTTTCTTTAGCAAGGAAGAAAGAGGTGACATAATGGAGGACAGATTCGGGATGAATCGTCCATAAAATTGTATTAGACCTAAGAGACTTCGTACTTGCTTTTTAGTCTTAGGAATAGAAATGTTAAGTATCTTACTTGTATTATGGTCTTCTGTTTTTAGGAACCCATGACCAACACGGTGTCCTAAGAAAGATATTTCGCTAAAACCAATACATGCTTTCGATGGTTTCGCTGTCAGGTTATGCTCGCGTAAGATAGACAATAGTTCATTTATACCATTATAGTGATCGTTCCAAGTATCACTGAAAAGACAGATGTCATCAAGATACGCAATGACATCTGAGCGATGAGATAGGATTCGACGCATCATGCGTACAAATGTTGCAGGGGCGTTCATAAGACCGAAAGGCATGAAATTCCATTGGAATAGACCCCTAGGCGTCGAAAAAGCAGTAAACGGTTTGGCGTGTTCGGATAGTGGAACTTGCCAATATCCCTTAGACAAATCGAGTTTAGTAAAGAAGTGAGAATTCGATAGTCTCGTAAGTAGCTCTTCTAGTAAAGGCATAGGTTCAGCATCAAATTTAGTCACTTGATTCAATTTGCGATAATCCACGCAAAGACGTATGTTATTGTCTTTTTTTCGTACTATAACCATCGGCGAAGAATATGCTGATGTGGATGGTTCAATAATTTTTAACTCTATCATCTCATCTAACTCTTTCTCTACCTGTGCTTGAAAATGTATCGGGATAGGATACGGTCTGACTCTTATAGGACTATGGTCAGTAAGAATAATGTCATGTTGAATGACATCAGTTTGACCAGGAATGTCAGTAAGGACATCCTGAAATTGTTCTAACATAGTAGAAACTTGTTTCTGCTCTCCTGGAGATAATTCTGGAGAAATTGCAACATCTTTCCATGATTCATTAGAGTGAAGAGGAATCATTGGAAAAGGTAAATTTACATCCGAGAAACTCGTTTCCTCATCCTGTATTACTGACAGAGATGAGTACTGTCCATGTTGGACTGGAAAATCGTCCGTTGCCTGGAAAACAGGTTGTAAATAATCAGGACGTTCATGGAATTCCGTGAGCATGTTGATGTGGAAGGTTTTACGCTTCCCGTCAATATCGACGATATAGTCAACATCGGAAACTTTTGATATTATATCGTACGGACCTTTCCAAGAAATGAGAAGTCTATTTTCCCTACAAGGTAGCAAGACAAATGCTTTGTCACCTGGACAAAGTTGTCGCAAACATCTCTTTTTATTGGCAAATTCCCTTGCCTTCTGTTTCGCAAATTCAGAAGAAGCAGTTGCCAATTTGCATGCTTCAATAATCTTGTGTCTAAGTGCGATGACATATTCATAAGAGGATTTTGTGTCATCGACAATATTATCAGCAGTTATAAGATCATGAAGTAAGGACATAGGACCTCGCGGTTTCGCGCCAAAGACAAGTTCAAAGGGAGAAAATCCTGTATGTTCGTTGGCGACCTCTCTATATGCAAAGAGAGCCGCGGGTAAAACCCTATCCCAATCCTGAGGATGATCTTCTGTTATCTTACCTAGTAGGTTTTTCAGAGTTCTATTCAAACGTTCCACCATCCCATTGGACATAGGATGATAAATACTACTCAGCGATCTCTCTATCTTCAGAGTCGACATTACTTGAGACATGGTATCCGATATGAGTTGGGTACCATGGTCGGATAATATTTCTGCTGGAAACCCCAGACGAGAAAATATTAACCAAAGAGCATCTGCGACATCAGCAGTAGTTATGCTCTTTAGAGGAACAGCCTCCGGCCAACGTGTGCACATATCAACACACGTCAAAATAAATTGGTGTCCTCTAGCAGACTTTATCTTAAATGGACCAATGATGTCTATCGCCATTTTTTGAAATGGCCGAATGGGAATGTCTGCAGCCTGAATAGGTGCATCATGGCGTGGACCTCTGGATTTAATCTCTTGACATACTTTACAAGATCGACAATAGATTCGTATGTCCTTATTCACAGCAGGCCAAAAGAAAGATTGAAGAACTCTAGCTTTAGTACGGGAAAAACCCATATGTCCAGCACACTGCGAATCATGAGCGTGCTGTAAGATTTTAACTCTCATATTTTTAGGCACAAGGATTTGAGAATGAATGGACTTAGCGGAGTCTTGTACCATACGTACAAGTACGCCATTCTTCATCGTAATCCAAGATTTACGATTTGTATCCTTATTCGGATCACCTTTTGTTGCCAGAGTAAAGAATTTCTTTAGAGTAGGATCATCTTCCTGCTGTTTGATAAAGGAATCGTGGGAAATCTCCAAGGGATCATCTTGGATCTGCGCATCATTATCTTCAGAATGTGAAGATTGTGGCATATTAAGAGCTTGAGCCCTAGTGATTACTGCATTAGCAGATTGCATATTAACATTTTCCCAATTAGAAATTTGCTGTGGAGTGCATTCTTTCACTCCATGAATGCGACCGATGATAAGATCAGCGATCGGATTCGGCAAGAGACATGCTTGCACCTCTCCTGTAAAGAAAGGCGTAGCAATATTGATAATGGCAGTGGAGTACTTCTCCAATGTGCCACCAAATGTTACACATTTGACTATATTGCCTGTAGCTCGAGAAGGATTTACGAGTGATTGCCTCACTCCAATGGTAGTGCACCCCGAATCGAAAAGAATTGATACCGGAGTACCATCTATTAGGCCCCTATTAAAGACAAGAGCACCCCTTCCATTATGCGCAATTGACGCATGGAGAGCGGGAAGCGGGTGACCGCAGCTTAAAGTAGAAACTGTGGTTGGATCGAATAATGTTTTGCATTGCGAACACTCAGATGCTCTAGCAAAATCGAAAGCGGAATTTGCTACACTGTTGGAGTCTTTTTTATCATTATTCTGATTATCGGTGTCGTGGAACTCCTGTTGTGCAGAGTTAGCCTGGTAATAAGATTTACCATGTCTTTTGTGTTGTGATCTACCTCGGTTATAATTGTCTCTATAATTATTATTGCCTCTGTTATAACCCCTATTTGGGTTTGAATCATAATATTCATGATCATAATCATCATGCTCATTATATTGAGTATCCCTGTAATATTGTTTCTTTTGTCTCCATGAAGCACTTGGGTAGTTCCTATAGCTACTCCCTTTCCGAGAATTTCTAACATTATGGGTACCCCTCGCGTGTCGAGGACTATCAGCCCGATTCCAGTTCTTCGAAGAAGAACCCTGATTTGAGTGGTTATCTTGGTTTTGATACTTATTCCAATTAACCTTTTTATCAAATTTATTTTTAGCTCCTTGGAATTTGTGTGAGTAATTCTGATTATATTCTGTTGCCGAAGCAACTGGCATACTCTCTTTAATGTTAGAGTTACTAAGAATCATGTCAGGGTGTGCCGTGGCATACTGGTCACAATATTCTTCCATTTGCTTTATTGTACCAGGTTTACGCTCATGTAAGAACTCTAGGAATGATTTATTTACAGAAGACATGACCTTGTCTCTTAGCAATAAATCCGTAAGACCATCAAATGTTTTCTCTGTTTTGGATAATTCAATCCATCGTGAAAGTGTAATTCGTGCTTTTGAGATGAAATCTGAGAATTCTACACCTACCTCAGGTCTCATTGTTTTAAACAAAAGACGGTAACCTTCCTCAGACAGCTGATATCTCTTTATCAAAGCTGCCCTAACAGCATCATAATTATCTTTGTCGGCCTCTTCAACAAAATATAACTTACTCAGAGACTCCCCTTTTAGATTTTCAGACAACTGATTCACATACTGTGATTTGTCAACATTATGAGATCGACAAGCCCGTTCAAATCTAGAAAGCCAAAATGTTATGTCATCACTGGTAGGGTTAAACGCTGGTACCTTGACCTTGTACACAAAGGGTTTACCATTACCACCAGATGCCTGATTAACATTACTCATACATGTCAATTTTAATTTCTCTAATTCAAACTCATGTTCTCTTATTGCTTTTCTCTCTTCAGCTTCTCTATCTAATCTTCTCTGTTCTGCAGCAGCTTCTAATTTTTTCTGTTCTGCAGCAGCAGCAACTTCTAATTTTTTCTGTTCTGCAGCAGCTTCTAATTTTTTCTGTTCTGCAGCAGCTTCTAATTTCTTCTGTTCTGCATCAAATCTCCTTTCCTCCACTTGCATCTGCAATTTCTTTAGTTCAGCAGCAGTATCAGCTTCTTTTTCTAATCTTTTTTCTTCAGCCAGAGCTTTTTTTTCTTCAGCAGCAGCTTCTCTTTCTAATCTTTTTTCTTCAGCCAGAGCTTTTTTTTCTTCAGCAGCAGCTTTTTTTTCTTCAGCAGCAGCTTCTCTTTCTAATCTTTTTTCTTCAGGCAGAGCTTTTTTTTCTTCAGCAGCAGTTTTTTTCTCTTCTGCAGCTAATGCTTTGTCATATTGAGCAACAACCCATTGTTCTAAGTCTTTTCCAGTCTTATCAAGAGATTTTCCTTGTGCAATAAAATAATCTAATGTAGACATATTGTCTTCTTAAATCAGAAACCTGAAAAAGTAAATAAATTACCCTCTTTCACTTTAATGGGAGACAAGTCTATACCATAGACTTAGTCTTAGTCCAAACTTGTATGGTTTATAATAACCAATGATAACTTGAGTACCTGTGGACAACAATAACTGTATCTCAAATACTGTGGGAGACAAGCCTTACAAAGGTCTTGTATACCTCAATGTAATCAAAGATCACTTGGGTACCTGTAGAAAATAATCATAAAGTACTGATCTGTACTATACTATCAGTGTATACCACTATAACTCCTGTGTCATATGTCAACTAAAGACATTACAAAGGACAAACAAGAAAAGACAATCTGAAAACATTTGCAGAGATCAAATTAAATTAAATAGGAGAAATGAAAAAAATGATCACAGAAACCGTGATGATAACTGCAATAAGATAACAAGACAAATAACGCCACAGTGTATAAAAATAAGGGTGTAAAGAAATCAAAAATAGAAAAGATGAGACCTACAATTATACAAACAAATCAAACAAAACTAAGGAACACAAAATTATTAACAAAAACAACGAAGAAAAGAACACCTCATCACAACTAACAGAAATAGCAGCAAATTGTTGCTAACAAATTTCCAATTAAGAAAATGTGTACCTATAGAATACTAGTACCAGACCAATGTCACTCGGCATACCTTGTACTAGTCACACAGAACATAAACTAATTTAATACATAACAAATAACATGTAAGCATAAATAGCATATAGCATACAATATAATTTATGTCATGAATGGAATGTGTTGCAGGTATAGTGTTGTAAAGCAGGCACAGTTTATTTTAATAATAATAACTTGCCACTTTATTCAGTAATAGATTTAATTTTAAACTATTACACTGTCAATTTTTCTCTGTTGAGCATATGAAGATCCAACGATGAACTATGCACTTTATGTTCAACAACACTGTGATTCTTCTGTACGTTGAGAAATGTCAACAATACTGCTCCAGATATTTTCTACACTTGATACCACTGTCCTGTGTAATACTGTCTGTACAGCGAAAAACTGTCAACAAGCGCTGACCTAGATACAGCATCCTATCGGTAATACAGGTCAAGCTGACATCGACTGTATAGCTGTCCTACTGGTGTTGATGTGTTCAAACAAATGTTCTTTCAGCTGTAAACTGTGATTCTCAACACAAAACTGCGTAAGCTGGACCCAGGAATCTGGCTCGCCACTGTAAAGTTTCTTTCTTCTTTTTTCCACTCTGTAAAGTGTCAGTCTGTATGCTCTGTAAGGAAGAGTGGTGTGTTGTTGAGATCAGGCATGCTCCAGTCTACCCAGCTGTAAATGGGTAACTCACCCTAGTCCTGAGTTAGGGAAGGCAAAGGCTCCAGGGGAAGCAGGCCCTAAACTTGGTCACTCCAACCGACGCAGGATGGTGTATGTATGAAGTAGAAGTGTAGAGTGTGATTACCGCGAATGGTGTACTGTTCGTGTGCTGACCAATATAACCACTCATACACTTGTGTCTACAAGGCACCAATGCAGACCGCTGGAATCTTTGTTTACTCAATTTATTCAGACGTACACACTGGGACATACGAGTACATCATGGTATGTTGACATATCAATTTGTAGGTATACATAGCAGATCTGAAGTCATGACACATTCAGAAATAATGGGCAGTACATCAAAAGTTCAATGTCATGATACATTATGGCCGCATCCCCCTATCTGACTAAACGCGTCAGTGAAGGCAGATCGGTAAATAACTAAAGTTACTTGACGTCCATAGTTTGTAGCATATATTATGAAACCACGAAAGAGGGGGTTTCTAGCAAGATTGAGATCTCCCTGTCACTGTCCGATAATAGGATAAATAATCTGTTCTCTTGGCAGTGATCAAAACATATGATGACCGAAATCTAACATGGCCGCCTCCCTGAGTTGTCGTTCACTCATTCATAGGAAGGAGAATATAAGCCAGAGTTAATTTATAATGGGTATATAAATGATTTCATAAATGTTCCATACAGCTCTACGGTGATCAGGTTAATTCACGTAGCCATAACCGCTGTAGGAAAGTCTGTCATCTTTGTCGATACAAAACACGACCCTAGCGATACGAAGCACAATGTTCCATCTAGGTCGAATCGACATGAGATCATCAAAATAGGGTCTGGCAATACATGGAGTCCGAATTATACATTGTACCGTACCTTAGGAGAGTCTCTAACATAAACTATAGTAGAGATACCATCTCCTTTAGAAGAAAACCACTTCATGAATCATATTTCCTCAAGAATCTACCAGCCCTTTGAAAAGTGCGTACCCGCCATTATCACGGTACATCGGAACTCATCACGACTTGTCAAGACAACTCATACTTCCGCTAGACCGGAATAACAAGAATCTAGTCCCGCCTACCCATCCAAAATATACAATATAGGACTGATTCTACTTGTACTAATAATATGTAATACATATGAATTCAGGCCATAAACATAATAAGCAAATTAATCTATTTTCTGGCCCTAAAAATAAGTACAAATATAAGAGCAATATCCTTGCGCCGGATCAATATCAAAAACGATTACTCCTATAATCAAAAGTGTGAATCAAACATGGATTATCTCGCTTTCCCCATAGACAGCATTTTCATACACAAATGAATGAATGTCTATATCTCTTCCATATTAAATAGCCATATCGATTTTTGTAATATGTGCGTCAAAATATGCACGCAACAATCTGTCTTTGCCACTCTTGTTTGTATTGTCTATTTTGTCATGCACTGTCAATATTATAAGGCATAATATATATAGGTGATTAATTACATTACTAATAGTTAAAAAGGTAATTGTACTAGTTCTTAAGCAAGGACTTGTCACCCACTGAGTTGGGATAAAGTGAGTTTCTCCAGGAATATATTTACATAAGTTATCTATATCATATATTGGACATAATGTCTAGCTTCGATTATTTCATTAAACAAGGGAAATCCCTTGGTATGACTACTGAGGAAGTAAACGAATTCTCACTTGTTGAATATGCCAAGGCGCAGAAGTTAGAAGAAAAGAAACTTGAAATGGAGGCTGAAGATAGGAAATTGCAGATGCAGGCAGAAGAAAGAAAATTTCAAATGGAGGCTGAAAAACAGAAATTAGAGGCTGAAGATAGAAAATTCAACAGCAAATGGAAATGGAAAAACAGAAATTAGAGGCTGGGGATAGAAAAATTCAAATGCAAATGGAAGAAAGAAAGCTTCAGATGCAAGCTGAAGAAAACCAAAGACTATACGAGGAAAGGATCTTATCTATGGAACTGGAGAAAATAAAGGTAGTGAATATTGGTAATACACAAAATGAGACAAACAATCAAACAACTTCTAATAAGGCAAATACTAAATCTTATAAAATCAGATTGCCTGCTTTCAACTCTGCCTATGACGATATTCCATTCTGTCTAAATAGATTTGAACTTTCATGCAAATCTAATAAGATAGACAAGTCGGAATATTGTGCACGATTTATAGAAATAATTAAGGGTGAAGCTATGAACACTATAAGTATGTTGGAGGGCCGTGACAAAGATAACTATGATGTTGTCAGAGCTGTCTTGTTAAAAAAGTACCAACTGGATGAAGACGGTTATCGCCTACGCTTTAAGTCTCTATTGCCAGAGACAAGGAAAGATTTTTCAGACTTTATAGCAAATATTCGCCTTACGTTTTCACGTTGGGTGGAACTTTCAAAAACTGAACATACATACGAAGCCCTCATGGACTTATTGCTTCGTGACAAAGTCATGTCGTCTGTAAACGCTTCTTTTCTTTCTTTTTTTTACATGAGCGAAAACCTATAAACTTGAAAGATATGGAATAATACTGTCGCCAATACGTCACTGCACACCCAAATGTGACTGTTAACCACTCTGAGGTCAGAGAAGGTTTACTCGTGGCTTCAGCAATACCATATGGTCCTAATTTGCGTCGTAGATCTCACAGTGCGGATCGCAATTTTGGTAGGCGAGATAATCGTGATTTTGGACAGTTCCAAGGAGGTCCATCACGTAGTAATTCTCCTTCTTCAAGGAACTGGAGACAATTTAACGGTCCTGAACATTTTGGTTCCAACAATTATGGAAATTTTGGAAGGGGTAACTACAATAGAGATTATCAACCCTACAATATTTTTTCTCGGAGACAACTAAATCCATCGAATAGATATTTTGATCAAAGGGGAAATAGTAATCGCGACAATGCTAACTGGGGTTCAAATCAGAACAATAGTTTCAATAGAGCAAATAACAATGCTCCCAATAAAGATAATAGTCGCGATAGATCGCGATATGACGGCAGATCTCCAAATAATAGATCGCATCGCCATGCTAACTCTGCTCAACAAGAGCCCCAGGTTGTTAATGATCAAGGTAACAATAATAATAGTGTCTCTAATGCTACTGCTTGCTCTGCTTTCGATTTCGAGAGAGCATCTCAGTGCCAGGAGTGCACAACCTTGTTCCAACCTACAGCTATAACAACCTTGAGTTGCTGTCATCCTCTATCCACTCTTCCTGCCTTAGCTGCGCCTGACGGAAGAGGGTCTCTTACTCTACATAAGGGGTTTGTGAATAATAATCCAGTCTCAGTTCTCTTTGATTCTGGATGCACAACTGTTGGGGTTAAGCAGTCCATGATACATCCTTCCTGTGCCACTGGTGATGTAGTGAAATGTGTGACATTTGGTGGGACAGTTGAAACTTTTCCGACTGCTATCGTCCACATAGCCATTCCCTTTTTTACGGGACATGTCCACGCATGTATGCTCCCGAATCCTATTACAGACCTTATCGTCGGACGTATACATGGAATTAAAGATTGTACCCCTCAACAGAATGCTATCTGGGAAGAGCAAAACATTCAGGCTGCTTATGCAGTCACTACTAGAGCACAAGCTCAAAATCTTCATCATGAAGAAGTTTTTGAATTTGCGGACCAACAAATACTCCCTCTCTTATTTTAGCTTCACTCAGTCTTGGAAATTTTCTGATGAGGTATTTGAAAGCCTCATCTGTTTTCTCCATTGCCTTGACAAAGTTTTTCATGAGACCCAGCTTAATGTGCAAGGGTGGCAACAAAATCTTGCTGGTGTCGACACGTGCTGGGTTCTCAACGTTCTTACTGCCAGGCTGCAATGACTGCCTGATTGGCCAATGTCTTCTGATGTAATTGTCACTGCGTGCACGGCTATCCCACTAACAGAGAAAGCAACAGTACTTGGTGTATCCACCCTGTAGTCCAAGTAAAAGAGCGACCACTTTTAAGTCACCGCAAAGTGACCAATGATAATGATCGTAGTTTATACACTTCAAAAGCTGATTAATGTTTTCATAAGTTTCTTTCAAATGAACTGCGTGACCAACTGGAATTGACGGTAACACATTACCATTATTCAACAAAACAGCTTTAAGACTCGTCTTGGATGAATCAATGAAAAGCCTCCACTCTTCCGGTATGTAATTGACTTTGAGGGCCGCCATTAAACCAGAAATGTTGTGGCACGTAGAAAGGTCACCCTCTTTGAAAAAGAATGTAATAAGCGGCTTCTGGCGGTTCCTATACACAGAAATTGTAACATCTTCTGCCAGGAGATTCCACTGTTGCAATCTGGAACCCAAAAGCTCTGCCTTGTTCTTCGGTAAATTCAGATCTCTTACAAGATCATTCAGTTCACATTAGATTATTAAGTGTGGTTTAGTGGATGTAGTTTGCTCAAAATCTGGGTCGCTTGAGGTTGATGGTTCAGGACCACCAATGTCCTCATCTTCATCAGTGGAAGCAGCTGAAAATGGTTCTGGCACTTTGGAAACTGGTAGGTTATCGCCATGTGGTACCGAACGTATTGCAGAGGGGATGTTTGGATATTCCAGAGTCCATTTTTTCTTCTTTAATATGCCTTTCCCAATTGGAGGGACCATGCAAAAGTAACAGTTGTTGAGATGATCAGTGGGCTCTATCCAAATTATTGGGACTGCAAAAGGCATAGCTTACCTTTTGCCAGTCAACCATAGTTTAAGATGTGTTGCGCATGTATTGCAGCATATGTGTGGCGCCCAGCTCTTATCTTGATCTCCTATTCTGCAGCCAAAATACAAACTGTACGCCTTCTTAATCACTTTAGTTATATTTCGTTTTTGTGATAGAAATGTCACCTCACCACATACATAACAGAAATTATTAGCACTGTTCACACATATCCTAGGCATTTCTAACTACGATACTTTTGATGAGGACAAATGCACTAACTAATGGCAAAATTTTATCAGAGATAAGATATTTATACACAAAGGTGATGTAATCATAGGTATTATTGCATAATAAACTTCTAGTTACATTTTTATTGGTCATTAGAAAAAATTATGCAATCGCCTACAACAGTTGCGTCATATATAAATTGACCGTAATTAAATAAACTAGTAGCATATATCTTGAAAACTAGAGCCACTCAACATTTTTTAATGTCATTTTCGTTTTCAGCACACTAAAATTAGTTAAGATCAGCTATTTTCATTTCTGGTACATTTTGGTTGTTGACTAGTGATAATCGGCCAAAGATATAGGCTATTCTTAAGAGCATAGGCCCAAAGTCAACCAGACGCATGATCATCATCCCCCGTGGACATAACATTATCATGTATGGGTGTTCTAGGCTCCAAGTTAACAGTACAATTAGATACATCAGCGTAAAAAAGACAGCAGAAGACTCGTCGTGAAAATCATCGAGTGATTCCTCAAGGATGGTAGGAAGAAATTTATCATCACCATCAATATCATATAAACCCGTGTCAACTTGATCAGGAGTATGTAACCCTGCACTGGCTAAAATTGCACAAGCAGAGAAAATATGTCGTCGTTCTCACTGTTCTATTTCCTCAGGTGATCAGTCTTTGCTACCGAGAATACGACCAAGTGTGACATCAGCAATAGGGGTTTTAACATACATACTTTAACTCGGCCTGAAAAAATGGTGTATGAATGTTAACAATGGCGTGGAATAAAATTCAATTGTATAACCGAAAGTAATACATTTAACAAAACCACCCGTTGCACAGGAGGGATGCACAAGAGACTGCATGACTCCCACAGTTGTACAACCAGTGTCACGGAGTACCGATACCTGTGTATTGTTCAACAACCCTCTGTGAAGTTGAAGTGTGCCTGTGCCATTATGTGCTAATGATGCAGTAACTGCAAGCAATTGGTGATCACACCTTAACCATGAAGTAGTATTGGGCTGAAAAGAGTTAGACAATCTGGACAATGTGAAGCAACCTCAAAATCAAAGGCGCAACACGCAGCTGATTGATTAATCACAGTAATGTCATGATTATTTACAGATGCACCAAAAGTGTGTGCTGAATTTGCATGATAATTTAAATGAACATCATCACGAGAGCGTGATCGATGTCCCTGGCGATTACAAGAACTACTTTGATTCCTGTAGTTTTGTGATACTGTAGCGAAAGGTTTTCCTAGTATGATAATAGTGGTAGAGCAGAAGTAGAATCTCTCTCCAGAAATTATGAAGTTCCAGTGCCCGAGAAGTCCACTGGTATCACAAGTGAGTTACAGCTGTGAATACTCTGAGCTAGACAATAGATTTAGGCTTCAGAAGTATAAGTTGCTACTTTCGCTATAGTAACCCTATGGGATAATATAATTAAATTTGAAAAGGTAACTCAAAATTTAACAGTTAAAAAATTAACAAGTCAAATGAGTACAATTTCCCAATTTATTATGTACATCTATATATATTCTTGTAATGAGAAATTGGTGTTGGAAGATGGTAACATGTATTATTATTTACAGTTACAAATCAAAATAAACTAGCGAAAAAGTCTTGGATTTATCTTCCACTGAAATTACAACCAAAGGATTGTTACATTATCTCTTGCCCTCTAGTTGTCATCATTAGACAGTCGTTTTAGAAACTGCTCACAGGATTTGGTGGATTGTATACACATAACTCATCTGAAATTAGTTCGAGGTTCCTGAGACACACTTGAATTCGGAAGACTTTCCTTCAGCCCGCCCTATAACTACGGGGGACTAAGGTGTCGAAGATTGGTTGACCTCTAAGCTTCAGTTAGCAGGATCAATGGTCTTCAAGTCTTTTGGGTAAATTCGGTCAGGAATGATCATAATCTTGATCAGCAATGATCATAAAAACTGATCATAAAAACCTGGAACAAAAGGTAATAGGTGGCCATGGTGTTCCAACAATCTCACCACCAACTGCTGTTCATGATGCGACCATGTCTTCAGTGTTTGTATATAAATGAATGAATCATAGTAGTATGTTACAGAGATAGCATGATAAGATAAGGTCTACTGTGCAGAAAATAACAAAATACATGAATAAATCACATGTTATGATACATGGGTACGATATAACCTTTGCCTTCCCCTTATGGATGTCAAATCACTTATGTACTTGATGGTATGTCGTAAGCTTCCAGACAAGAACTAGTCATGATATATTTGGCTAACCAATTAATGGTTATGCTTCCTGACAATGCCGGTGAAGGTTATCTCTAGTTAGCGTCATTCCCTTTTTATCACGTCTGATACAATCAAATTGTAAATAACATCTGAAATAAAATGATATTAGTCATACATATATTTTTAATAAACTTACATACCCTCTTAGGATTTATAAGCTCACGGTGAGACTGTTTTGGCTGAATTTAATCTGCTCTGCATGCAGCGTGAAAATAGAACTTTTCTTGCAGATGCTGTCTTCCAGTTTCTCACTTTGGCTTCTGGATTTAGTGTGTGTGTTTTTCAACACGCCGCTCTGTCCTTATATTCGGCCATCTCGCCCGTCCGACAAAGCACCTCTAAAGATCCCAAAGGATTTTCGTTTAATCTCTCGGTTTGAGGCGATTTGAGGCGATTCCTATATTAGCTATTTCCTCATTCTTCAGTACCATCTGCCTTAAACATATTTCACAATTTTCCGCCGTCTTCAAACTTCAAAGAAAGACCGCCGCGTTGTCCTTGCGCTATGTGTGTGTGTGCATTGTGGGCGTGCGTGTCGCGCTACAACCAAGCAAGTGGTACCAAATCTCGCTACAGAGCCCTCTTCTTTAAAACAGTGCATGCACGGTTAACCTTTTGGTAACACATGCTGCAGTTCCTCATTACTTTTCTGTTTCTCTATATCTGCTTTGATAGGATGACGACTTAAAAAATCGGGTCCAAGATTGACCCGTCCTGGAATGTATCTCACATTGAACGAATATGGAGATAACAGTAAACTCCACCTTAAAAGTCGTGAATTTAATTTTTTAGACACTGCTAAAAACATCAAAGGCTGGTGATCACTTTCCACAATGAAGTGTTTCCCGTAAAGAAAAGGGGCGAATTTGTTGATCGACCAGACCAAAGCGAGGCATTCACGTTCAACGGTAGAATAATTAATTTCAGCTGCATTTAACTTTCTACTGTCAAAAGCTACTGGTAGAAGCATATGTGGCGGTGTGTCTGCCCACTGTAGTAATGTTGCTCCGATGCCTACATTGCTAGCATCCGTTCTTAGTACGAATTCTTGTGAGAGATCGGGAAGGGCAAGGATAGGTTTATTTGTCAGCTTATTTTTCAACTCTGTATAAGCCTGTTCACACTCCGCGGTCCATTGTATGTTATCCGGCTGACCTTTTTTGGTTAAGTCGGTTAATGGCGCGCATAATGAGTTGAAATTGGGTATATATTTCTGATAAAACCCGCACAGTGACACAAAGGATCTTACATCCTTCTTAGCTTGTGGTCTTGGTGCTTTTCTCATTTTCTCTACATTCTTTGGGTCAGGAGACATTTGCCCTGTAGAGATAGTGTGACCTAAAAATGCCAATTTCTCACATCCAATATGACACTTAGTTGGACGTGCTGTCAATCCCGTTTCTCTCAGTCTATCTAACAACATGGAGAGTGCTACTACGTGTTCCTCGAATGTAGTGGTAGGAATCAGAATATCATCCATGAAGTTGGTGATATGAGGATTTTGTAATGGTTCCAACAATTTCCTCATCATTCTGGAGAAGATACTTGGAGCATTCTTTAAACCAAATGGGAGTACATTGAACTCGTAATGTCCCTCCGGTGTACTACAGGCTAACAGTGTCCTAACTTCTGGTTTCACTGGTATTTGGTAGTATCCCTTGCTTAGATCTACTTTTGAAAAATACCGAGCCTTACTCAATGTAGCAAACAACTGATTGGTGTCAGGTAATGGGTCTACCTGAGATTCAGTGATAGCATTTAGTTTCCTATAGTCATAACCTGTGTTCACCACTAGGCTTCCTTAATAGCACCACACTTGAGCTGTAAGGAGATTCAGACTTTGAAATAATTTTCTCTTTTAAGAGATAGTCAGTCTCGTCCTTGAGTGCTTGTCCTTTTGCATAAGGTATAGGGTATGTCCGCATACAAACTGGTGTAGGGTCAGTAATCGTCATGTCATACTCTAACAGATTAGTACACCCCGGCTTATCTGTGAGTAACTCAGCATGGATTTCTAACACCTCCTGAACCTTTTTCCTCTGCTCAAGAGTTAAATGTTCACTCACATTAACCTGAGCATAGCTTTCCGTAGTTGTTACGGGATATTCCATGGAAGAAATTGGTTCATCCTGCATTTCTGTTGCAATGGTCAGGGTCATGATATGTGCAACTTCTGATGCTTCCCTGTCATAATACTTTTTAAAAAGGTTGACATGATACACCTTCTCCTTTCCTTTCTTGTCAATCTTATAGTTGGTCCTGGAAAGTTTTTCCAATATGACGTAGGGTCCCTGCCATCCAATTTGCAATTTATTATTGCTGCTGGGCAACAGTAACAGAACCTTTTCTCCCACCTCAAGTTCCCTATCTTTTGCTGTTTTATTGTAGTAAGCAGCCTGCTACTCCTGGCCTGTCTCAAGTTATCCTTGGCCAGGTTCCAACTTGTTTTCAATCGAGCTGTCAACTCGTTGACGTATTGGTAGGAAGAAGTCACGGTTTTTTCTGCTTTTTCATCAGTCCATGTCCGCAACAATGCTTCCAGTGGACCTTTGATTGGTCGTCCAAACAACAATGTAGCTGGAGCCAATCCTGTGGAGTTATGTGGGACTTCAATATATGCAAATAGTGCCGAGGGTAAGTATGTGTCCCAAGTTTCAGGTTTCTCACTAGCCAACTTTCTAAGGATTGAAATGAGCGTGCCATTGAACCGCTCTACTTGACCATTCTCTTGGGCGTGGTACGGGCTACAATGATAATGTCTAGCTTGAAATAACCTGAATACTTCTTGTGTTAGCTTTCCCCTAAACTGAGAACCATTGTCAGTCAATATTTGATGTGGGAAACCTAATCGGGTGAATATTGTTAACAGTGCCTCTGCCACATGTTTCGAATCTATCGATGACATTGCTACTGCCTCTCCCCACATAGAGCAAGTATCGACCAAGGTTAAGATATATGCATTTCTCTTCTTGGTCCTACTGAGGGGTCCAACAATATCCACGGCAACACGTTCGAAGGGCGTTCCCATAATGGGCATTTCTCCCAGTGTTGCTGGTGCAGTCCTATGTTTAGGAGCTACTCTTTGGCATTCTGGACAGGATCTCACATACCTCTTTATGTCCTCTGTGATCCCTGGCCAAAAGTAGTGACAGGCTATCCGTTGTCCAGTGGCCCCTATTCCCATATGTCCACTGAAGGGTATAGCATGTCCTAGCTTCATAACCTGCTCCCTGTATGATTTTGGCACTACAAGCTGTCCATGTCCTTTAGGTCCTGTTCCAGCTTTTCTATATAGTAGGCCATTTTTCATATATAAGTCTCCTTTCTCTGGAGGGTTATGGCTTTTAGGTAATTTGCCAAAGCAAGGCTTCAATGTACTGTCAGCAGTTTGAGCCTTTCTCATCTCTTCTGGATGAGTATTGATGATAGTGTCCTCCTCTTTCTTAGAGCTTGCCCTGGTCTGGACTGTTGCCATCACTATGGGTCTTATAGGTTCTCCTAGAAAGACATATCTACATCCCAGTATTAATGGGTAGATAGGGTTGTCCATCACTGCTGCTTTGATCTCTCCCTCCACATAGCGAGATCTTATGTTGATTCGTGCTATGGGCAGTGTCATGGTTCCTGCTCCCTTGACTGGTCCTCTGATTTCCACGGTTTCTGTGGTTATCTGTTCAGGACTCACCAGAGATGAGCACACTACTGAGTCAAAGTCCAAGCCTGTATCATATAAGCACAGTACTTGGGTGCCATTCAAGGTCACTTCCTCACAGACAGGGGGATGATGGAGGTCCTTCTGACTATCTGCCAGGTCCTTCCTTCCCTTGTTTCCTGTTGTAAGGCATGCAGCGTGATGAGGAGGGTTTTTCCGTCTGCATTCCGCAGTATTGTGGTTACTCATTTGGCAAGATTTACACCACTTTCCTTCCTTTCTTGAAGGTTTCTTATCTGATCCTAGAGGGTTTTTGTCTTTATAATCAGTTCTGTGTTTGTTCTTGTTGGAATTGTCCCTATGTTGATAGTTGGTAAAGTTTTGTGAAGGTTTGAAGTTCTCACCCTGCTTCTTCTTATTTTCTGATACTTCTGACTGAGCTGCTTGATATCTCTCAGCCATGGTTAACATATCTTCCAATCTCTCTGCTCCTTGCTCCATAAGAAATTTTCTCATTTCTTGAGGCATGGATTCTCTCAGTTGTTCCATCATGACCATTTCTTTTATATCTTGACATTTTCCTAAGCTAATCCATTTTGTCAGATAAGTTTCCAATCTGGCAGAAAACTGGTGATAGTTTTCTCCTGGAAGTAGCTTAGCAGTTCGGAATCTCTTTCTATAAGATTCAGAATTCTTTTCGTACCTGACCAGTAAAGCTTGTTTTAAGATTTCATAATCTTCCTGGTCTTCTTTTGAGAGTTTCAAATAAACATCGTATGAAACTCCCCTCAACCCCTGAGATAGTTTAAGGCTCCATTTTTTCTTTTCCAATCCACAGGTAGAGGCCAGTCTCTCATATCTATCCAGGTACGACTCAATGGCGTCCTCTTTTTCAATAAATGGGTCCAGGTAGAAACTCATGGCTCCATTTGCCGTGCTATGGTTGGAGCTACTCTCAGAGTGATGTGAGCTAGCACTATGATTGCTAGCTGCTCCCTGGAGTTCAAGTTCCTTTAAACTTAACTCATGAGCTCTTTGTAACCTTCTTTCTTCAGCCTCAGCTTCCAACATTTGTCTCTTTTCTTCTCTTTCCAGTCTTTTGACTTCTATTTCTGCCTCTAATTTCTTAGCTTCAGCCTCAACTTCCATTCTTTTAGTCTCTCTGTCAGCTTCAGCTTCCATTCTTTTAGTCTCTCTATCTAAATATTTATCCACTTCAGTTATGATATGTGTAATTAGAGAATCTCCTGTCATACCCAAGTCTTTTCCTTCCTGCATAATCGCAGCTCGAAACTTCACCAATTCAGCCATGATGCTTACTTACCAGAGGGTATATAATTTTATCTTCACTAACCAACTAACGTAATTAAAATCAATTAATTACTTTGAACAAGACAAATCCTTAAAACCTTGTGAGCGTTTCCTATTTACTTCGTACTCAATGGTACTACTATTACGAAAAAAATTCTAAGTTTTATAATTTTTTCAAAAAAATTTATTTTTACAAACTATTTGTGGCTCAAGATAGAAGAATACATAGATAGTGGCTCAGAATAAAAAATAATATCCCGCGAAAGAGCCCCCAATGTAGCGAAAGGTTTTCCTAGTATGATAATAGTGGTAGAGCAGAAGTAGAATCTCTCTCCAGAAATATGAAGTTCCAGTGCCCGAGAAGTACACTGGTATCACAAGTGAGTTACAGCTGTGAATACTCTGAGCTAGACAATAGATTTAGGCTTCAGAAGTATAAGTTGCTACTTTCGCTATAGTAACCCTATGTGATAATATAATTAAATTTGAAAAGGTAACTCAAAATTTAACAGTTAAAAAATTAACAAGTCAAATGAGAACAATTTCCCAATTTATTATGTACATCTATATATATTCTTGTAATGAGAAATTGGTGTTGGAAGATGGTAAAATGTATTATTATTTACAGTTACAAATCAAAATAAACTAGCGAAAAAGTCTTGGATTTATCTTCCACTGAAATTACAACCAAAGGATTGTTACATTATCTCTTGCCATCTAGTTGTCATCATTAGACAGTCGTTTTAGAAACTGCTCACAGGATTTGGTGGATTGTATACACATAACTCATCTGAAATTAGTTCGAGGTTCCTGAGACACACTTGAATTCGGAAGACTTTCCTTCAGCCCGCCCTATAACTACGGGGGACTAAGGTGTCGAAGATTGGTTGACCTCTAAGCTTCAGTTAGCAGGATCAACGGTCTTCAAGTCTTTTGGGTAAATTCGGTCAGGAATGATCATAATCTTGATCAGCAATGATCATAAAAACTGATCATAAAAACCTGGAACAAAAGGTAATAGGTGGCCATGGTGTTCCAACAATCTCACCACCAACTGCTGTTCATGATGCGACCATGTCTTCAGCGTTTGTATATAAATGAATGAATCATAGTAGTATGTTACAGAGATAGCATGATAAGATAATGTCTACTGTGCAGAAAATAACAAAATACATGAATAAATCACATGTTATGATACATGGGTACGATATAACCTTTGCCTTCCCCTTATGAATGTCAAGTCACTTATGTACTTGATGGTATGTCGTAAGCTTCCAGGCAAGAACTAGCCATGATATATTTGGCTAACCAATTAATGGTTATGCTTCCTGACAATGCCGGTGAAGGTTATCTCTGGTTAGCGTCATTCCCTTTTTATCATGTCTGATACAATCAAATCGTAAATAACATCTGAAATAAAATGATATTAGTCATACATATATCTTTAATAAACTTACATACCCTCTTAGGATTTATAAGCTCACGGTGAGACTGTTTTGGCTGAATTTAATCTGCTCTGCATGCAGCGTGAAAATAGAACTTTTCTTGCAGATGCTGTCTTCCAGTTTCTCACTTTGGCTTCTGGATTTGGTGTGTGTGTTTTTCAACGCGCCGCTCTGTCCTTATATTGGGCCATCTCGCCCGTCCGAGAAAGCACTTCTAAAAGTCCCAAAGGATTTTCGTTTAATCTCTCGATTTGAGGCGATTTGAGGCGATCTGTGCTTTTCCTGTACTTGTTTTTTCTTCTGTTCACTACACACTTATATCCTTCTTTCCTTCCTTCCTAGGTATCCTTTCATTTTCCCCATATGAGGCTTTCATTCTATCCAATTTATATTTAAATCCGTTTAGGCATGTAGTTATAATAAATTTTTAAAGATTATTAGCTAACTTTTAGCAGATGTGATGAAGATGAAAAATGTTATTATTTTTAAAACTATTTATATTTGAATAATATCCTTTTGGCTATAATTCATAGTCCATCTCCTTTAGTGAACTATTATTATTTAATTGTATTCCAACCAGGCGTTTTCTTATAGTTCTAAATTTAATTTCCTGTAAATGCAAACTTTGAAAGTCCGCCATACATTCCTATATTAGCTATTTCCTCATTCTTCAGTACCGTCTGGCTTAAACATATTTCACAATTTTCCGCCGTCTTCAAACTTCAAAGAAAGACCGCCGCGTTGTCCTTGCGCTGTGTGTGTGTGCGCGCTTTGGGCGTGCGTGTTGCGCTACAACCAAGCAAGTGGTACCAAATCTCGCTACAGATACATACCTAGGTGAAGAATTCTGATTGTTCGATCCAAAGTTATTCCAATTCTTGTTAAATGGAATAAAATTATCCTGTCTTCTCCAACTTGAGTTTTGTTATTGGTATTTGCCTCTATTCTGAGGTGACTGGTTTCTGTAATGTTGTCTACCTCTGTTAGGACCTCCATTATTGTACCTCCCCGGCTCATTATTCCTGTCAATGCTATGAGATCTCGGTCTGAAATTTGTGTTGTTCCAGGTTATGGCTAAAGCAACAGATATAGCATATTTAATTACATTATTACCGACACAAGTACCTGGATGTGCAGTACAAAACTGTCCTCCGATTTCATCCAATGAAGACAAGCTAGAAGGTTTTCGTTCATGTAAGAATGACCAAATGGTTTGCTCACAGAGGATAAAACCTTGTCCCGCAACAATAAATCCATGAGGCCATCATAAGTTTTGTCAATACCTGAAAGTTGGACCAATCTGTTGAAAGTCAAGCGAATAGCTGAAATGAACTTTGAAAAGTCCTTCCCAATCTCAGGGGTCATAGTTTTGAAACGCATACGATAACGCTCTGCATCTAGCTTGTAACGTTTCAGTAATAGAGCCCTAGCAGCTTCATAATTATTTTTGTTTGACTCGGTAATTGTACAGAGAGCAGTCAATGGTTCTCCATTCAAGAATTCCATTAGTCTGGCACACCATTGGGATTTGTCCAGTTTATGTGCTTCACATACACTTTCATAACGGCTTATATTATCAAAATGGGCAGGCGAAATTTAGTAGACCCAGTATTTTGCCTGTTTGAGGAACTATGAAACTCTGAATCATCATTTTGTCTACCCTGATTTGTCAGTTTTAATTCTTCTAGATGAAGAAGCATCATTTTTTCCTCATTTGCTAATTTAGCCTTCCTCTCTTCCATTTCCCTTCATGAGCTAATTGCATTTTTTTTCTGCTCCAGCTCAGTAATACGCCTTCTCTCCTCCAATTCACGCATCTTTTCAGCTTTCTTTTCCTCCAATTCACCAATACGCATCTTTTCTTCCAATTCTCTAATTTTCTCCTCTTCTTGTTTCGCCCTGGCAAACTCTGTCATGGGAAAGTCCTTTAAAGATCCACGTTCTAATCCAAATGCTTTGACTTGTTTGACAAAGTAAACTAAAGTAGCCATGTTAATTGATAATATGACTTACTTAGTCAAAACGTGAAACAATAGCTTGTGTCCAATATGATTAAAGCAAAGAAGGTAGCAATACTATAGCGTAATAATAACAAAGCAAATCATGTAGGAACTAATTGTGAAGAAAAATAATGGAAGAAAAAAATAGTAATAAAATAGTATAAGGATATAGACAAACAGTAAGACACTAGCAGCAAGGAAACATGAAAATATTAATGGGAAACTGAAAGGAAAACAGCAAATGGAACAATCTTACTGACAAGAATCGACAACACAGGACGTAGACAGAGTATAAACATGAATATTGTATAAACCAAGTGATAGGCAGGTGAGGATAACAGCACGAACAAAACATTCATAAAACCAAAGAAAAAAAGCAATACACAACAATGCATTTACAAATAAAGAGACGGAACGTCACATCTAAACAATTACTATTACAGAAAACAAGCAGTGAACAGAACATCGGCGAGATACTCAAACCGGGAATTTTCACTGTCTGGAATCTATAAACACACCTATAGACACATCTGCTGTGCGGTCATTTTCCAATGTGATGTATCGCTAACAACAGACCGCCGCCCAACCATCCCACGAAGACATAGAAACATGAAAAAAGAATATAAAAAAGGCTTACAACACCCATGCAACAAGGCCCCATATCTGAAAAAAACGCGTTCCGACAGATGCTCGTCCGTGGAAGGCTTCAGTGTTGCATGCAGAACACGGTGGAGCAAAGGAAAATCAGTGGACACTGGTTACTGTACAAAATGGCCACAAAGATCATGTATGGTTGATAGAAGACTTGAAATGACATCACGAAATGGACTCGAGATCACACGATCGGTGCAGCAACAATGGCGAATCTTGACGGGTGCGAGACCGGCAGACATGCGCAGTCCAGCAAACAGTAATATAAATTAAGATCAAAAGGCGAAGACTGGCAAAAAGACGAACTGGATTCGTTACAAATCAAAATATCATGTAGAGTCGTTCCAAAACACACTGGCCACCAATTTATATGCTGTTACGACTGTTGATTCTTTGAAATGTGTGAAAATGTTTATCTTAAAGAGTTCATCGTGCTATGTTGTCGAATGCACTCGGGTTTGTCATTCAGGGCATTAAACTGGCAGAACAACTCAAGTCGCCGGCACAATATACACGTAGTACATATTTGTTAAATTTTCTTCACAATACAAGCAATGGAGAATCTTCAACATCTGTCTCCTCAATAAATATGGTCAGTCCATAAGTCAATAAGCATGCATGTAGAAATCATATGTATATTCGTCTTCTCTTTTTAGTTCTGGCCGTTCTGACTAAGAGGTGCGTGTCAATCACGGACACCCAAGTAATGCAACCTTCTTCTTCTTCTTGCGATCGCATCTTTGATGTTTACACCGTAGACGAGTTCTCATGATTGTGGTGAAGTGGGATGTTATAAATATTTATAGGGGACTTAGTGTACTGACTGAGATCAGCTGTGAAGGTATCTATATCTATTAAGAGTAGTGTATTATAGATAACCTTACTTGCTACCACATATCTATATATCTCAGTCAGAATTATTCTGGAATAGTGTGATGACTACGTTATGTGTCTAGGGTATGTGTATGATGAAGTGTAAGTCACAACAACAGACAGATAAACAATTTAATTTAATCCACTACTCTTGACAACACTGTGACACTCACATACATATAACACTCTATGAGAATATCTTAAGGAGTCACTGATAACTTTTCAAATAACAATATGTATTCATGGTTATCATAAAGGTATATGTGTCCTGATTCAAATACAAAGGAACCAGGAATCACAATCAATTTTAATTACAAGTATATGTACAGACTTTATCAATATGAATATTGTAGTGACATATATTATTAAAATATCCTATGTGTGTCAGTTGTGTAGTGGTAATATGAGGTAATACTGGTTTTGTTTTGTTCAAGCTCTGTTGGTATTTGTCATCATGACTTCAATAGTTTGTCTTTTGGGACTAGTATTGGAGATGTTCTCAGTTCCTGATATTAAGACAATTAAATTCCCCTCTGAATGTTATTTTTACAAAGTCATTTCAAGATGAGGGGACATAATGTTGAGCTCAGCTGGCCAAATCAGCTTATCTTGCGTGATGGCGGCAGGGAAGGACTCCTCTGCTCGAATTCTCCTCTGGGCTCTGGAGACACCTCACTGATAGCTAAATGGACCAAGGAGTATGCTGTCCGACTCTGGATTCAGCAAAGCTCTGACCAGGTGCTGCTCAGTACCATCAAGACCACGGTCCCTGAAAACAAGAAGGATGTACCTTCTACTTCATAACTAATTGATACTCTAGTTCTACACTGAGCACAATACAACACAAACATTGAGTTCAGAGCGTTAGGCCAACTGTCAGCTTCATCTGAAATACTTTATACCAGTATTACCCTCCTTAATGGTCACTACGCCTCTGCACTTCCAGCATTATTTCTGTCTAATCAATCATCCAGGTGTCAGTGTACTATTTGGCCATTCCATGCCGTTTTACTTCCCTCCGACACCCTCTGTTCAGGCTGGAGCATTATAGGCTTTATCTCCTGTTTGCCACTGAACTACACATATATATACAGGCATAAATTAACAATTTACATTCAATTTTCATTAAAAGATACTGAATGGTTCAAGCTTACCACAATTTCATGGAAATAAACACAGATACGTTGATTAGCAATGAATTCTGGCACAATTACTGGCACAAATTCCCATCTGCTTATGTTCCAGGCTTTTATTTAACACAAATATGAGCTGGCTTCAACGCACTGTTGCTTTATCAAGATTATTTGCACTAGTGGTCTCGAACTAACGCTCCTAAGTGAGTATATCAGCGAGTCTAGCCAATGAGGCCACGTTTCGACAAGTGTTTGAAAAAATGTTACCTTTTCACGTCTCCCCTAACAACGAAAGATAGTATTTATAGCCCGACCAATCGTGGTTAGTCTTTCATTTGTTGCGCTCCAATCAATTTGGAGTTTACATGGTAGGCTAATTCTGTAACGTAAGATTTTTTTCAAACACGTTATAAAAAAATTTTATGAGCAGAAATGATTCCATGCTGTCAGGCATCCCCACTATTTTATTTTGGGTATAATTTATTAATTCCTGGACTATTTGCGTAACGTTTTACATATTCTTTGTCAGCAAGCCCTAAGGAACCCAAATATCCAAATTTAAAAGAGCTACGTGGCTGCGTTCAAAATATGTATTTTCTACCTCCTGTTTCGAAGATGTGCTGTCTGGGTACTGTTATGTTTTCAACCGTAAACCCATCTAATGTTATCTTTTCTAATAAGAGTTTTTTATGATTTATAAACCTAACTCTGGGAAGGGTAATGTATTTTATCACTGTCCGTCTGAAAAAAAGTTAGTGCATGTAGTCTTACACGCGTGATGGCAGCATTTGTGTATCGCGCGAAGCGTGTTTAGTGTTCGGCTTTCTGCCTCTCCCTTCTCGCTATCCTTTTGTCCATCTGTCTTTTGATCTTGGTAACATAGTGTAGAAAAAGACATGAATGGAATTTAAAATTTAGGTCAACTTGCATATTTCAAGGTTTTTCTTAGAAAGGCAGCACATTTTATTGTGTGTTTGGGAAACGCGTGTATGTTGCAGAAGGCCTTTAATATCAACGTGAAACGTTACAATTTGCATACGAAGTAGAAAACAAGGGGATTTCGAGTACAGTCATTGTGACAGCACTGTTCTTTACCATTCTTCTTCCTTTATTTATTATATGTATTTATTAGGCTTTATATTTACTTGATAATTTATATATGTGGATTAGAATATTCCACGACACCTCCCCTCTTAAAACAGACATTATATGTCAGTCCTTTATTCTATATTCACATAGAGAAATTTATTATTATTTCTGGGGTTTACGGTGATTCTCATCACACGGATGGCGGCTTAAAAAATCCGCTCCCAAATTGGTTTTTCCAGATATATACTCAATGCTAAAATTATATGGAGCCAAAAGTAAAGACCATCGGAGTAACCTGGAGTTCTCATGCCTAGCCTGTGCTAGAAACGATAAAGGTTTGTGGTCTGTTTGCAACTTAAATGCCTTCCCATATAGATAAATATTGAATTTCTTTATTGCCCATATTACTGCAAGACATTCTTTTTCGCTAGTTGAGTAGTTGATTTCAGCTTTATTCAACTTTCTGCTAGCATATGCCACTGGGCTTAATTCCCCATCCAATGCATCTGATTTCTGTAGTAGAGTTGCACCTAACCCAATATTACTTGCATCCGTCCTTACTATGAATTCTTGACTTAAGTCAGGTAATTTCAAAATGGGTTTACTTGTGAGCTTTTCCTTCAATTCTTGGTAAGTCATTTCACATTGTGGTGTCCATGTAATGCGATCTGGATGTCCTTTACGTGTCAATTCAGTTAACGGTGCACATATGGAATTAAAGTTTTTGATATACTTCTGGTAGAAACCACATAATGAGACAAAGGATCTCACGTCCTTCTTGGTTTGTGGTCTCGGGGCTTTCTGTAGTTTCTCTAAATTCTTTGGGTCAGGGGTCATGTTTCCCTGATAAACTGTGTGTCCCAAAAATTCCAATTCTTTACATCCAACGCAACATTTGGTTGGTCGGGCTGTTAAATTTGCCTCCCTAAGTCGATCAAACAGCATGTTCAGAGAGTCAATGTGTTCCTCAAATGTTTCTGTTGCTATAAGGATATCATCCATAAAATTTGTTATACAGGGATTATTCAGAGGATCCAATAATTTTCTCATCATTCTAGAGAAGACACTAGGCGCATTCTTCAATCCAAATGGCAATCTATTAAACTCATAGTGTCCTTCTGAGGTACTAAAAGCTAGGTATGGTCTAACCTCAGGCTTTACTGGAATCTGATAGTATCCTTTACTCAGATCCACTTTTGAGAAATATTTAGCTTTATTTAGTCTGGCAAACAGCTGATTTGTATCCGGCAATGGATCCACCTGTCCTTCTGTAATAGCATTCAGTCTCCTGTAATCTATACAGAGTCTATGTTCTCCAGAGGGCTTCCTTAAGAGTACAACACCGGAACTATACGAAGACTCACTGTGCGAAATAATTCCTTCCTTCAATAGATAGTCTATCTCTTCCTTCAAAGCTTTCTCCTTAGCAAACGGAATCGAATATGGTTTCATACAGACAGGTGTGGAGTCTATTAGTTTCATATCATATTCCAATAGGTTTGTATGCCCTGGTCGGTCTGTTAACACCTCTGCATGATTATTTAGAACCTGTTGCACTCTCTCTTTCTGAGTTTTCGTTAAATGTGTACTGATTTTCACCTGTGCTGCTGTCTCACAGGGGTGTAATGGATATTCAAATGATGAAAGTGGTTCCTTTTTCATCTCCATGGCGATGGACAAGGTCAACAAGTGTGTCTCTTCCTGATGTTCTCTTTCCAAATATTTCTTCAGGAGATTCACATGATAGATTTTTTCTTTCCCCTTCTTATCTATCTTATAATTTGTTCTAGACACCTTCTCTAAAACTGTATATGGACCCTGCCATCCAATTTGTAACTTATTCTGACTCCCAGGCAAAAGAAGCAGTACTTTCTCTCCCACAGCCAAATTTCTGTCTTTCGCCTTCCTGTTATAATAGGCAGCATGTTTCTTCCTGGCTTGTTTCAAATTTTCATTGGCAAGTTTCCAGCCAGTTTTTAACCGAGTGGTCAGCTCATTCACATATTGGTATGAAGATGTAATGTTTTCCTCTGCCTTTTCATCAGTCCACGTTCTTAACAAAGCTACATATGGACCTTTAATTGTGTGGACCTATTTGTCCATGCACCGGTATGGTCTCTTCCACTCGAAGCTTTATAGTGATGATTTTTCCTCCCAGAATTATCATTCACAAAACGACCGCTACCAATTTTTCTTTTGGGGCTTTCTCCCCACTTAAAATTCTTGATGAGAGATTTCCTCTCTACATCCTCTTCCTCCAGTTTGTTTAAGTCCGATTGAGGGATTTTCGGCTTATCCTGGGGTAAGACATCTTTTTGCACTCTCCGCATAGTGGCCATTGTAAAACAGTTAAGTGAAGCTTGTCCGTGAAAAGGGGCTTCCCATTCCATTTGGTCCACTTTATCAAATCTATTTTTCTTTTTATTATCAGGCCTAATTTTGCCCCGTGGCGTGTCCAGGTCCTGATCCATGTTCCCACTTGTGGGTGTTCCCTCATGTGCTATGCTACACCTTTCTACAAAATTCTCAATGTCCCATCTTGCTTTGGGCCAATAATAATTGTGAGCCACCTTTTGAATGATGGTACCTATCTTCTCATGGTCCCCATCTGGTTTCACATGTAGGCTCCTTATTAAGTCTGCCCTATATCTTTTAGGAAGAACCAGCTGTCCGTGACCATTGGATCTAGCTCCAGTCTTCCTATACATCAACTTGTTTTTCATGTAAAAATCTCCCTTGCCTGGAGTTGTATGACAAGTTGACAATTTTCTGAAACAAGGCTTGAGTGTTTTATCCCCAGCCTGTGCCTTCCTCATCTCTTCTGGAGTGGTATCTAACATAATATCCTCCTCCTGTCTTGAGGTCGACCTGACCTGAAGGGTTGCCATATACACAGGTTTCCTTCTGCAACGGTCAGTGTCATGATTGTCCATCTGACAATTCTTACACCACCTTTTTCCTTGGTTGAAAGATTTTCTTTCATCATATTTCCTTTCATCGAATTGTGGGAATTTATTTTTATTGTCATACCGTGGCCTATCAAATTGGTGCTTACCTTTATTTTGATCCTTAGGATCAAATTTATTAAAGTTCTGTGGTGCCCTAAAGTTATCCACTTGTTTCTTTTTATTACCTGTTACCTCTGCTTGAGCTGCTTGATACCTTTCAGCAACATTTAGCAACTCACCCAGCCTCTCTGCACCTTGTTCCATGAGAAACTTTCTCAGGTCTGGAGCCATGGACTCTCTTAATTGCTCTATAAGGACCATTTCCTTAAGATCTTGGGTTTTCCCCAGAGAAGTCCATTTCTCCAAGTATGTCTCTATTCGTGCAGAGAACTGGTGATAGGTTTCACCTGACAGTAGTTTAGCATTCCTAAATTTTTTCCTATAAAATTCTGCATTCTTTTCATACCTTAACAAAAGAGCCTGCTTTAGCATGTCATAATTTTCCTGATCACCTCTGCTCATTTTTGCAAAAACTTCATAAGCTGCCCCACGAAGTCCCTGAGATAACTTTAAGCTCCACCTTTCTCTCTCTAACCCATACGTGGTAGCTAATAGTTCATACCTATTTAGGTAGCTCTCTATATCATCGTCTTTCTCAACAAAATGATCTAAATGAAAATTCATAGCTGAGGTTGAGGCTCCTTGAGTAACCGTAGCATCAGAGGCAAAGGGACTGGCACCATTTTCAGGAGCATGGCCTTGAAACTCAAACTCCCTTAGTCGTAACTCATGTTCCCTTTGTAATCTTTTATCTTCTGCTTCCCTTTCTGCAGCTAATTTCCTCTCTTCCCTTTCTGCAGCTAATTTCTTCTCTTCCCTTTCTGCAGCTAATCTTTTGTCTTCTCTTTCTGCCTCCAATTTCTTAGCCTCAGCCTCAATCTGCAACCTCTTAGTCTCAGCCTCAGCTTGCAACCTCTTAATTTCTTTCAGCCTCTAACTTTCTTTCGGCTCTTTTTCTAATCTTCTTTCTTCGCGTTCAATAAATTTGTCACATTCCGTAGTGACATAGGCAACCATAACTTGCCCATCTAATCCTAACTCTTTTGCAGTCTGAACAGCAGCAGATCGAAACTTGGCCAGGTCCGCCATTGTCTATCAGGTAAATTTATACAATGTCTAACCAACAATTTAATCTCTAAATATATCTAATGGACAACACAGGCACCGTGAGCTCAACCTTATTTAATTCCACCCAAGGATACCTTTTAATTCTTATATTCCCTGAAGTGAATTACCCCCAATATTTTTAATAGGGAAAGATTCAAAATCCCAAGAGCGAGACCCCAATATATGTGGTGAAGTGGGATGTTATAAATATTTATAGGGGACTTAGTGTACTGACTGAGATCAGCTGTGAAGGTATCTATATCTATTAAGAGTAGTGTATTATAGATAACCTTACTTGCTACCACATATCTATATATCTCAGTCAGAATTATTCTGGAATAGTGTGATGACTACGTTATGTGTCTAGGGTATGTGTATGATGAAGTGTAAGTCACAACAACAGACAGATAAACAATTTAATTTAATCCACTACTCTTGACAACACTGTGACACTCACATACATATAACACTCTATGAGAATATCTTAAGGAGTCACTGATAACTTTTCTAATAACAATATGTATTCGTTGCTCATATGACTGAATATGTGTCCTGATTCAAATACAAAGGAACCAGGAATCACAATCAATTTTAATTACAAGTATATGTACAGATTTTATCAATATGAATATTGTAGTGACATATATTATTAAAAATATCCTATGTGTGTCAGTTGTGTAGTAGTAATATGAGGTAATACTGGTTTTGTTTTGTTCAAGCTCTGTTGGTATTTGTCATCATGACTTCAATAGTTTGTCTTAGGGACTAGTATTGGAGATGTTCTCAGTTCCTGATATTAAGACAATTAAATTCCCCTCTGAATGTTATTTTTACAAAATTATTTCAAGATGAGGGGACATAATGTTGAGCTCAGCTGGCCAAATCAGCTTATCTTGCGTGATGGCGGCAGGAAAGGACTCCTCTGCTCGAATTCTCCTCTGGGCTCTGGAGACACCTCACTGATAGCTAAATGGACCAAGGTGTATGCTGTCCGACTCTGGATTCAGCAAAGCTCTGACCAGGTGCTGCTCAGTACCATCAAGACCACGGTCCCACAATTTCATGGAAATAAACACAGATACGTTGATTAGCAATGAATTCTGGCACAATTACTGGCACAAATTCCCATCTGCTTATGTTCCAGGCTTTTATTTAACAGAAATATGAGCTGGCTTCAACGCACTGTTGCTTTATCAAGATTATTTGCACTAGTGGTCTCGAACTAACGCTCCTAAGTGAGTATATCAGCGAGTCTAGCCAATGAGGCCACGTTTCGACAAGTGTTTGAAAAAATGTTACCTTTTCACGTCTCCCCTAACAACGAAAGATAGTATTTATAGCCCGACCAATCGTGGTTAGTCTTTCATTTGTTGCGCTCCAATCAATTTGGAGTTTACATGGTAGGCTATTTCTGTAACGTAAGGTTTTTTTCAAACACGTTATAAAAAATTTTATGAGCAGAAATGATTTTATGTTGTCAGGCATCCCCACTATTTTATTTTGGTTATAATTTATTAATTCCTGGACTATTTGCGTAACGTTTTACATATTCTTTGTCAGCAAGCCCTAAGGAACCCAAATATCCAAATTTAAAAGAGCTACGTGGCTGCGTTCAAAATATGTATTTTCTACCTCCTGTTTCGAAGATGTGCTGTCTGGGTACTGTTATGTTTTCAACCGTAAACCCATCTATTGTTATCTTTCCTAATAAGAGTTTTTTTTTATTTTAAAACCTAACTCTGGGAAGGGTAGTGAATTTATCACTGTCCGTCTGAAAAAAAGTTAGTGCATGTAGTCTTACACGCGTGATAGTAGTAATTGTGTATCGCGCGACGCGGGTTGGGGGTGGCATTAATAGCGAGACGCGTGTTTAGTGTTCGGCTTTCTGCCTCTCCCTTCTCGCTATCCTTTAGTCCATCTGTTCGTTCGTTTTGGTAACGTAATATAATTAATGTTAGGATTAATTTAGGTCATTACGCAGTCTGCCTCTCAATGTTTTTCCAAGAAATACAGCACACGTTTCATTGAAGAAAGCGGGTCATAATACAGTAAGCTTTTACTATCAACGTGAAAGCGTTACAATTTGCAGACGAAGCAGAAAACAAGGGGGATTTCGAGTACCTTCTTTGTGACAGCACTGTTATTTTACCATTGCTCTTTTCTTTATTAATTTTATTTGTTAGGCTTCATATTTACCTAATAATTTATATATGTGGATTAGAATATTCCACGACACCCACGAAAAATGACCACGATAAATTTAACAACGCAAAAAAATGGAATTCCAAGATCGCGATATTAGAAATGGGAAGACTGGTGCCCTTCAATACTAACTTACATTAATCCCTATAGAAAAAAAACCCGCAATTACTTTACCTACAGAACAACTCTAAACACCCCTATTATTCAGAGAGAAAAAGAATCCTTCCCAATCTTTAAAAATAGAGGGAAGACAAAAATGGCAAATCCAATAGTTACGATGAGAAAACAAAATGGGGCCTATTGAAGGACTAAAATCACAGTAAACTCCGTTACATTACCCCCACCCTTCGAGGTCGGAGGCCTGCGATCTAATTTACTGTGGTCTTGGTGTTCAGATTGGTCCCTATCTATGTCTCCTGAGCTGTCTGTGATCGCTGAAGTTTGGGTCCCTACTGGGGTTTTCCTGGCTGCCGCACTCCCAAGTTCTTTTTCACCTTTTCCTCTCCGGCGAGTTCTCCCACGTACTTTCCTAACGGTGCGTGGTAATGTATTACTGGTATCCGGCTGGCTGACTGGGTCAGCAATCGCCGTAACCGTGCTTAACTGTTCCCCGTTGTCCAAAGACCCGTGCACAATTCTCTCCTTCTTTCTCTCCTTATATACTCCCATGCTCCGTGACGGGCAGTTCTCTCTCTAGACCTGTGCCATCCCATGGTGGGTCTAAAACTTCCTTGGCTAGGTTTCTCAACAGACTGACCTGATCAGCCGACCTGACGTCTGGCTCTGTAGAGGGCCATGGCGATGGCGACTACGGTGCTGCTCGCCAGCGGGGTTTGTCTGTGACCGCTGGTACCTTGCAGTGAACCTGGAAATCTCGTGTATGTCTTCTGACACAGGGTTTCCGTTCCTTTTCTGGGTGTCTACTGAATCCTTACTGATACCAGTAGCTTCTATCTTTGGAACAAGATAGGTAGTACCTGCCCCTGGCAGTGGTTCTGTGATCGCTCTTCCCCTCCAATATGAAGGAGGGACAGAGCTCTCTAACATAGCCCTTGCCAATCGTTTAAGGCCGCTTTCCTCACTCTTTTCTGGCCTGAAAAGTTCGTGAGAGGTAACTGTAGACCACGGGAGTCCTCCGTCTAAACACCCTGGTTCTACCCTCAACCTTGCCCTTCCCTGTGGAGTTACTGGCGTCAGTTGGAATGTGTCCTGCAGTGACACTTGACGGTTTAGATCCCATTAGATCGCGGAGTATCTGAGATAAAGTACTCAGTGACTGGTTCCAATGTTCCTTGAAACAAATGGAAGATATAGCCAATTTTTTCAGGCTCCTCGTTACGCGGGTCGTTTCCTGTAAACGAGATACGAGAGTTGTGGGGCCCATCTCCGTTTATAGGCAAACGGACACTCAGATCACTGTCCTCCTCCAATTTGAGTAAAGTGCTGGTCGGATGGGGCTCCAGGGCTGGTTGGAAACATATGTTCGCTCGATTCGCCGTTTTGTGCCCTTTTAAGAGTGCGCTGGTCGTTGGACATATGTGATACAGTTCTTGTCAGTATGTCCCTCTCCTGAAGGAGCTAATACCATCGGGGGCTAATTCCCGACAACAAAGAATGTATTTCCGAAATCAGAGAGGCGTCACCTCTGTTTGGCCATTAGGCTGAACAGGGCTGACAGGCGAATACGCCTCTGCAGTTAACATACCGCTGTCCTTAGAGGCTCCTAACCTCTCCTTAAGAAGACAGGGCTGTTCGAGCTCGCTCGGGGCTCGTGAATTAGGGGTTCTCCCTTTTCACTTATCTGGCTGTAGTAGGCCCCCTTGCTTCAGCAAGGATCGGTGTACTAGGGGTTTCCAAAACTAAATGTGGGGCCCCTAGGATGAAGTCGTAAGCTGGCTGTGCCATTACAGCCGCTTTAATTGTGCCACGCACAAACTTGCACTTCACCTGAATATTGGCTACTGGAAAGCGCTGTGAGGCCCCTTTCCTTAAAATGCCACCAATATCAACTTTCTCTCCTGTCATTTGCCCGGGCTTCACCAGATGTCGGGCAACTATGCTGGGGTAGGTAAGCCGCTGTCAAATAACACACAGTCGCAGTCCCGTTCACTTCTGCTGGTCCGCTGTTGGAGAACAACTTCTCCGACTGAATGGGTTCCCAGGTGTTCCCTTTTGTCGCTCGCACCGGCCTTAAGCAAGCCGCATGATGCATGGGTTGTTTATTCATACACCTGGAGGTCCAATGGGAAGTGGTCCGACAATTTCGACAGTATCTCTCATTATCTCCTCGGTTTCTGGCGGGGTCCTGAGAGTTTGGCCCCTGTGATCTGTTGTGAGGCTGGGGCGCAGGTTTTGACCGGAATGGGACTCCTTGCGTGAAGGCCCCTGCTTCTCGTGAGCATGAGAAGATGACTGTGATGATGAAGCTCCTTTGTCCTGGGCTGGCAGGTCTGGGTGTTTTCGTTTCTGGCCCAGTACTTCGGGCCTGTGCCATCTGGAACCTTTCAGCAAACAGATGATCTGGTCCAGTTGCTGGGCGCCCTGCTCTGACAGGCGCCGCATCAAATCAGGAGACATGTTTGCCTTAATTTGTGCCACCATTATTAAATTCTTTAATCTTCAAAGGATTTAGCCAGTCCAGACAGCTCTCTCCAGCGAGTTGAGGTATAATTCCTCAGCCTCTCAGCAAACTGAGGAAAGCTTTCTCCCTTCTCCAGACGACTTCCCTGAACATGGTTTGGCATTTACGGGGGGTCCACTGGAATCTTTGCAACAACGCGTTCCGTAGTGCCTCGAAGTTGTTCTGGTCGTCTATGAGCAACTTGTGGTAGACGTCATACGCATGACCTCTGAGGGACTGCGATAATTTTAGACACCAAAGACTTTCATCCAACCCGTATGCCTTTGCCATCCGTTCGAATTTTTCCAGGAATATGTCAATTTTCTCATTCCCGTTAGGGAAAGAGTCCATCGGAAAATTCATGGCTGCCATCCGGGGGCCTCCATTTCCTGAGGTGTCTATCGCCACTGCTCCGGGGGAATCTCCATTAGCCGACCTGCCCTCCGAAGACCTGAGCTGCAGTTCCAGAGAACGCATGGCAAGTTCGTGCTGTCTTTCTGCTGCCTTTTCCCTTTCTGCAACTTCTGCTGCCCTTTTTCTTTCCTCAACTTCTGCTGCCCTTTTTCTTTCCTCAACTTCTGCTGCTCTTTTTCTTTCCTCAACTTCTGCTGCCCTTTCCCTTTCCTCTTTCTGATTATGCCTATCATTTTCTCTGATCATGTAGGCCTTAGTTTCCTCCTTGTCCATTCCCATGTCCTGAGCAGCGTCACGCCAGGCAGCTCGTAACTTGGCCATATCTGCCATCTTACCTGTAACTGCTGTAGCTTACCAAAGACAAGAAATGACAGAAAGAAAAAAAAAGAAGGAATTACCTGTTACTTACTGAGGAATGCTATCTCTATAACCTCGGTCCCAAAACCCGAACTCAGACTTGCACCAGTCTGACTAATAACTACCTGAAAAATATTAGTTATCCAGCTACTAAAAATTCTACCTTCATGTTAGAAAAAAATCAGTTAGCCATCAATTACCTCTAAGTTCTATAACTAACCTATCACTACAATCCAACTGCCTGCAACCTGTGGAAAAACTTTGTGGAAAAACTTATAACTGGATCAGTTCTAATAGCTCAGTCTAGGGGATATTGAAAGAATCTATTCTCAGACTTTCCTATAGAAAACAATCTGTCAATCAAGATAAGATCCCAGAATGATCCTACAAAGCTGATCCCAAGGACGATCGCCACCCACTTTGTCACGAGTTGGATTTAAGTTAGAGTTATGCCAAGTGTAGGACAAGACCCTAGTGTGAGAAAAGACTAAGATAATAGATTAATTATGAGAAATGACAGTGAATGTAGTAGGGTGAGTCGATTGGCCCGGGGAGGATAACCGAAATTAAATCTCCCTCGTCAAATCGTGACTTCAAGAAATGCTGTAAACTCACCACCTCTGGCTACCTTTAACAGACTAAAGGAGATAAGGTTAAACTAACACTACAGACACCACTGTACAGACAACAGTTGAGGACTATACAGTGACGAAGCTGATCCAGTGAACATTAAATAAGTTTATTATACAAATCAACAGAATTTTCATAACATAGTAACAAACAAAGAAAAGCATATATCGTGCAAGGTTGCACCGACCTGGAAAACAAAGAAAATCAATTTGATTATAAGCACCCAAATTAAAACTCCAACCACTTTCACTCCTTCATACACCCTGCTGGGGACAAAATTAAAAAAAAATGATAAGTGATCTTAACTACAGTCTAATTTGGTGGGGCGTCAACTAAAGCCACGCTCTATAATTTACTATTTCTAATGTCAAGGTTCTGCTGGTACTGCCGAAGACTATCTGCACAGTAGCTACCCCTGTCAGCGATATACGCCACTAAGTCACACTCTGCACTGCTAATTAATAGACTTTTTCTAACTCTAAGGCTCAGAGGCTAACCTCTAAGAATAATATGAGACTCTGCAGGTCCCTGATCTATTTTTCACCATCTCTCTCTCCACTTCTCCTGCCTTGCTGCTCTCGTTTCATTTCAGCAACCGGGAAATGATATCCCTTTCTTCCTGGTTCTGACTCGTACTTCTGATGACTAGGCACTTGCCGTAGACTGTAGAGGCTTCTCTATTTGGCGAAAAGAAAGCTGATTCTCCCTTGCTATGTTACCCCTCATTTGGGTTTAGGCCCTTCGGTATTATTTTGACCGAGGCTAAAAAAAAGACACACCAACCCGCTTGCTTGGGTTCGATGGGTGTGTATGAGCTTAGAGCTCCGGGTTTTTAAGAAAACCCTTTTCACTGAAGACTGCGTCGCTGTCTCGACCTGCTCTTCCTCGCTCTCTCTCTGGGGCCACAATACTCAGAGCCGATACCCCTCCACGGTACAAGCTCTTACGCCTCTGGCGTTTCCTCGACTTTTCTCTCTTGAGAAGACTGGCTACCTTTGCCAGCTGTCAGGAACAAGATTTATTGGCAACCCCCGCTCTTCGGGCCGTGACCACTGCAATACTGCGTTCAGCGTTAGAAGCCGACAATATGCTTGGATACACGGCCCAGGATTTCTGCAGGAAGAGACCGCTAAATCGAAAAGCGCTACTTTATCTTAGATTTTCCCGCTCTGACCCCCGACCTACTTGAGGCAAGGCGTCTCACTACAACCAATAGAATTAAAGATACTCTAAAATTTTCCATGCGCTCATCTCTAAATTTAGAACCAGTGTATTCTTGCTTCCTTTAAATGCGCGCGTATTTCCGGCTGCGTAACGTTACCTAACGTCGTCCGCTAGCGTGAGCAGAACCGAATGTGATTCGCTCCAACTTACGTTGGACGTTACCTGGGTAGGGGTCGTCTCCCCTTCCCCACGAAAAATGACCGCGATAAATTTAACAACGCAAAAAAATGGAATTCCAAGATCGCGATATTAGAAACGGGAAGACTGGTGCCCTTCAATACTAACTTACATTAATCCCTATAGAAAAAAACCCGCAATGACTTTACCTACAGAACAAATCTAAACACCCCTATTATTCAGAGAGAAAAAGAATACTTCCCAATCTTTAAAATAGAGGGAAGACAAAAATGGCAAACTCAATAGTTACGATGAGAAAACGAAATGGGGCCTATTGAAGACTAAATCACAGTAACTCCATCACATTACCCCACCCTTCGAGGTCGGAGCCTGCCGATCTAATTTACTGTGGTCTTGGTGTTCAGATTGGTCCCTATCTATGTCTCCTGAGCTGTCTGTGATCGCTGAAGTTTCAGGGTCCCTACTGGGGTTTTCCCTGGCTGCCGCACTCCCAAGTTCTTTCTTCACCTTTCCTCTCCTGCGAGTTCTCCCACGTACTTTCCTAACGGTGCGTGGTAATGTATTACTGGTATCCGGCTGACTGACTGGGTCAGCAATCGCCGTAACCGTGCGTAACTGTTCCCCGTTGTCCAAAGACCCGTGCACAATTCTCTCCTTCTTTCTCTCCTTATATACTCCCATGCTCCTGTTGAAGGGCAGTTCTCTCTCTAGACCTGTGCCATCCCATGGTGGGTCTAAAACTTCCTTGGCTAGGTTTCTCAACAGACTGACCTGATCAGCCGACCTGACCGACTGGCTCTGTAGAGGCCTGGCGATGGCGACTACGGTGCTGCTCGCCAGCGGGGTTGTGACCGCTGGTACCTTGCAATGAACCTGAGAAATCTCGTGTCTGTCTGACACAGGGTTTCCGTTCCTTTTCTGGGTGTCTACTGAATCCTTACTGATCCCAGTAGCTTCTATCTTTGGAACAAGATAGGTAGTACCTGCCCCTGGCAGTGGTTCTGTGATCACTCTTCCCCTACCAATATGAAGAGGGACAGAGCTCTCTAACATAGCCCCTTGCAAATTCGTAAGGCCGCTTTCCTCACTCTTTTCTGGCCTGAAAAGTTCGTGAGAGGTAACTGTAGACCATGGGAGTCCTCCGTCTAACACCCTGGTTCTACCCTCAACCTTGCCCTCCCCTGTGAGAGTTACTGGCGTCAGTTGGAATGTGTCCTGCAGTGACACTTGACGGTTTAAGATCCCGTTAGATCACGGAGTATCTGAGATAAAGTACTCAGTGACTGGTTCCAATGTTCCTTGAAACAAATTGGAAGATATAGCCAATTTTTCAGGCTCCTCGTTACGCGGGTCGTTTCCTGTAAACAAGATACGAGAGTTGTGGGGCCCATCTCCGTTTATAGGCAAACGGACACTCAGATCACTGTCCTCCTCCGTTTGAGTAAAGTGCTGGTCGGATGGGGCTCCAGGGCTGGTTGGAAACATATGTTCGCTCGATTCGCCGTTTTGTGCCCTTTTAAGAGTGCGCTGGTCGTTGACATATGTGATACAGTTCTTGTCAGTATGTCCCTCTCCTGAAGGAGCTAATACCATCGGGGGCCTAATTCCTGACAACAAAGAATGTATTTCCGAAATCAGAGGCGTCACCTCTGTTTGGCCATTAGGCTGAACAGGGCTGACAGGCGAATACGCCTCTGCAGTTAACATACCGCTGTCCTTAGAGGCTCCTAACCTCTCCTTAAGAAGACAGGGCTGTTCGAGCTCGCTCGGGGCTCCGTGAATTAGGGGTTCTCCCTTTTCACTTATCTGGCCTGTAGTAGGCCCCCTTGCTTCAGCAAGGATCGGTGTACTAGGGGTTCCCAAAACTAAATGTGGGGCCCCTAGGATGAAGTCGTAAGCTGGCTGTGCCATTACAGCCGCTTTAATTGTGCCACGCACAAACTTGCACTTCACCTGAATATTGGCTACCGGAAAGCGCTGTGAGGCCCCTTTCCTTAAAATGCCACCAATATCAACTTTCTCTCCTGTCATTTGCCCGGGCTTCACCAGATGTCGGGCAACTATGCTGGGGTAGGTAAGCCCGCTGTCGAATAAACACGTAGTCGTAGTCCCGTTCACTTCTGCTGGTCCGCTGTTGGAGAACAACTTCTCAGACTGAATGGGTTCCCAGGTGTTCCCTTTTGTCGCTCGCACCGGCCTTAAGCAAGCCGCATGATGCACGGGTTGTTTATTCATACACCTGGAGGTCCAATGGGAAGTGGTCCGACAATTTCGACAGTATCTCTCATTATCTCCTCGGTTTCTGGCGGGTTCCTGAGAGTTTGGCCCCTGTGATCTGTTGTGAGGCTGGGGGCGCAGGTTATGACCGGAATGGGGCTCCTTGCGTGAAGGCCCCTGCTGCTGGTGAGCATGAGAAGACGACTGTGATGATGAAGCTCCTTTGTCCTGGGCTGGCAGATCTGGGTGTTTTCGTTTCTGGCCCAGTACTTCGGCCTGTGCCGTCTGGAACCTTTCAGCAAACAGAATGATCTGGTCCAGTTGCTGGGCGCCCTGCTCCGCCAGGTACCTCCTCAAATCAGGAGACATGTTTGCCTTGATTTGTTCCACCATTATTAATTCTTCTAATCCTTCAAAGGATTTAGCCAGTCCAGACAGCTCTCTCCAGCGAGTGAGGTAATTCCTCAGCCTTTCAGCAAACTGAGGAAAGCTTTCTCCCTTCTCCAGACGACTTTCCCTGAACATGGTTTGGCATTTACGGGGGGTCCACTGGAATCTTTGCAACAACGCGTTCCGTAGTGCCTCGAAGTTGTTCTGGTCGTCTATGAGCAACTTGTGGTAGACGTCATACGCATGACCTCTGAGGGACTGCGATAATTTTAGACACCAAAGACTTTCATCCAACCCGTATGCCTTTGCCATCCGTTCGAATTTTTCCAGGAATATGTCAATTTTCTCATTCCCGTTAGGGAAAGAGTCCATCGGAAAATTCATGGCTGCCATCCGGGGGCCTCCATTTCCTGAGGTGTCTATCGCCACTGCTCCGGGGGAATCTCCATTAGCCGACCTGCCCTCCGAAGACCTGAGCTGCAGTTCCAGAGAACGCATGGCAAGTTCGTGCTGTCTTTCTGCTGCCTTTTCCCTTTCCTCAACTTCTGCTGCCCTTTTTCTTTCCTCAACTTCTGCTGCCCTTTTTCTTTCCTCAACTTCTGCTGCTCTTTTTCTTTCCTCAACTTCTGCTGCCCTTTCCCTTTCCTCTTTCTGATTATGCCTATCATTTTCTCTGATCATGTAGGCCTTAGTTTCCTCCTTGTCCATTCCCATGTCCTGAGCAGCGTCACGCCAGGCAGCTCGTAACTTGGCCATATCTGCCATCTTACCTGTAACTGCTGTAGCTTACCAAAGACAAGAAATGACAGAAAGAAAAAAAAAGAAGGAATTACCTGTTACTTACTGAGGAATGCTATCTCTATAACCTCGGTCCCAAAACCCGAACTCAGACTTGCACCAGTCTGACTAATAACTACCTGAAAAATATTAGTTATCCAGCTACTAAAAATTCTACCTTCCTGTTAAGAAAAAAAATCAGTTAGCCATCAATTACCTCTAAGTTCTATAACTAACCTATCCCTACAATCCAACTGCCTGCAACCTGTGGAAAAACTTTCTGTGGAAAAACTTATAACTGGATCAGTTCTAATAGCTCAGTCTAGGGGATATTGAAAGAATCTATTCTCAGACTTTCCTATAGAAAACAATCTGTCAATCAAGATAAGATCCCAGAATGATCCTACAAAGCTGATCCCAAGGACGATCGCCACCCACTTTGTCACGAGTTGGATTTAAGTTAAGAGTTATGCCCAAGTGTAGGACAAGACCCTAGTGTGAGAAAAGACTAAGATAATAGATTAATTATGAGAAATGACAGTGAATGTAGTAAGGTGAGTCTATTGGCCCGAGGAGGATAACCGAAATTAAATCTTCCTCGCCAAATCGTGACGTCAAGAAATGCTATAAACTCACCACCTCTGGCTACCTTTAACAGACTAAAGGAGATAAGGTTAAACTAACACTACAGACACCACTGTACAAACAACAGTTAAGGACTATACAGTGACGAAGCTGATCCAGTGAACATTAAATAAGTTTATTATACAAATCAACAGAATTTTCATAACATAGTAACAAACAAAGAAAAGCATATATCGTGCAAGGTTGCACCGACCTGGAAAACAAAGAAAATCAATTTGATTATAAGCACCCCAAATTAAAACTCCAACCACTTTCACTCCTTCATACACCCTGCTGGGGACAAAATTAAAAAAAAATGATAAGTGATCTTAACTACAGTCTAATTTGGTGGGGCGTCAACTAAAGCCACGCTCTATAATTTACTATTTCTAATGTCAAGGTTCTGCTGGTACTGCCGAAGACTATCTGCACAGTAGCTAACTCTGTCAGCGATATACGCCACTAAGTCACACTCTGCACTGCTAATTAATAGACTTTTTCTAACTCTAAGGCTCAGAGGCTAACCTCTAAGAATAATATGAGACTCTGCAGGTCCCTGATCTATTTTTCACCATCTCTCTCTCCACTTCTCCTGCCTTGCTGCTCTCGTTTCATTTCAGCAACCGGGAAATGATATCCCTTTCTTCCTGGTTCTGACTCGTACTTCTGATGACTAGGCACTTGCCGTAGACTGTAGAGGCTTCTCTATTTGGCGAAAAGAAAGCTGATTCTCCCTTGCTATGTTACCCCTCATTTGGGTTTAGGCCCTTCGGTATTATTTTGACCGAGGCTAAAAAAAAGACACACCAACCCGCTTGCTTGGGTTCGATGGGTGTGTATGAGCTTAGAGCTCCGGGTTTTAAGAAAACCCTTTTCACTGAAGACTGCGTCGCTGTCTCGACCTGCTCTTCCTCGCTCTCTCTCTGGGGCCACAATACTCAGAGCCGATACCCCTCCACGGTACAAGCTCTTACGCCTCTGGCGTTTCCTCGACTTTTCTCTCTTGAGAAGACTGGCTACCTTTGCCAGCTGTCAGGAACAAGATTTATTGGCAACCCCCGCTCTTCGGGCCGTGACCACTGCAATACTGCGTTCAGCGTTAGAAGCCGACAATATGCTTGGATACACGGCCCAGGATTTCTGCAGGAAGAGACCGCTAAATCGAAAAGCGCTACTTTATCTTAGATTTTCCCGCTCTGACCCCCGACCTACTTGAGGCAAGGCGTCTCACTACAACCAATAGAATTAAAGATACTCTAAAATTTTCCATGCGCTCATCTCTAAATTTAGAACCAGTGTATTCTTGCTTCCTTTAAATGCGCGCGTATTTCCGGCTGCGTAACGTTACCTAACGTCGTCCGCTAGCGTGAGCAGAACCGAATGTGATTCGCTCCAACTTACGTTGGACGTTACCTGGGTAGGGGTCATCTCCCCTTTCCCGCGATAAATTTAACAACGCAAAAAAATGGAATTTCAAGATCGCGATATTTAGAAATGGGAAGACTGGTGCCCTTCAATACTAACTTACATTAATCCCTATAGAAAAAAACCCGCAATTACTTTACCTACAGAACAACTCTAAACACCCCTATTATTCAGAGAGAAAAAGAATCCTTCCCAATCTTTAAAATAGAGGGAAGACAAAAATGGCAAACTCAATAGTTACGAAGAGAAAACGAAATGGGGCCTATTGAAGACTAAATCACAGTAACTCCATCACATTACCCCACCCTTCGAGGTCGGAGCCTGCCGATCTAATTTACTGTGGTCTTGGTGTTCAGATTGGTCCCTATCTATGTCTCCTGAGCTGTCTGTGATCGCTGAAGTTTCAGGGTCCCTACTGGGGTTTTCCCTGGCTGCCGCACTCCCAAGTTCTTTCTTCACCTTTCCTCTCCTGCGAGTTCTCCCACGTACTTTCCTAACGGTGCGTGGTAATGTATTACTGGTATCCGGCTGACTGACTGGGTCAGCAATCGCCGTAACCGTGCGTAACTGTTCCCCGTTGTCCAAAGACCCGTGCACAATTCTCTCCTTCTTTCTCTCCTTATATACTCCCATGCTCCTGTTGAAGGGCAGTTCTCTCTCTAGACCTGTGCCATCCCATGGTGGGTCTAAAACTTCCTTGGCTAGGTTTCTCAACAGACTGACCTGATCAGCCGACCTGACCGACTGGCTCTGTAGAGGCCTGGCGATGGCGACTACGGTGCTGCTCGCCAGCGGGGTTGTGACCGCTGGTACCTTGCAGTGAACCTGAGAAATCTCGTGTCTGTCTGACACAGGGTTTCCGTTCCTTTTCTGGGTGTCTACTGAATCCTTACTGATCCCAGTAGCTTCTATCTTTGGAACAAGATAGGTAGTACCTGCCCCTGGCAGTGGTTCTGTGATCGCTCTTCCCCTACCAATATGAAGAGGGACAGAGCTCTCTAACATAGCCCCTTGCAAATTCGTAAGGCCGCTTTCCTCACTCTTTTCTGGCCTGAAAAGTTCGTGAGAGGTAACTGTAGACCACGGGAGTCCTCCGTCTAACACCCTGGTTCTACCCTCAACCTTGCCCTCCCCTGTGAGAGTTACTGGCGTCAGTTGGAATGTGTCCTGCAGTGACACTTGACGGTTTAAGATCCCGTTAGATCACAGAGTATCTGAGATAAAGTACTCAGTGACTGGTTCCAATGTTCCTTGAAACAAATTGGAAGATACAGCCAATTTTTCAGGCTCCTCGTTACGCGGGTCGTTTCCTGTAAACAAGATACGAGAGTTGTGGGGCCCATCTCCGTTTATAGGCAAACGGACACTCAGATCACTGTCCTCCTCCGTTTGAGTAAAGTGCTGGTCGGATGGGGCTCCAGGGCTGGTTGGAAACATATGTTCGCTCGATTCGCCGTTTTGTGCCCTTTTAAGAGTGCGCTGGTCGTTGACATATGTGATACAGTTCTTGTCAGTATGTCCCTCTCCTGAAGGAGCTAATACCATCGGGGGCCTAATTCCTGACAACAAAGAATGTATTTCCGAAATCAGAGGCGTCACCTCTGTTTGGCCATTAGGCTGAACAGGGCTGACAGGCGAATACGCCTCTGCAGTTAACATACCGCTGTCCTTAGAGGCTCCTAACCTCTCCTTAAGAAGACAGGGCTGTTCGAGCTCGCTCGGGGCTCCGTGAATTAGGGGTTCTCCCTTTTCACTTATCTGGCCTGTAGTAGGCCCCCTTGCTTCAGCAAGGATCGGTGTACTAGGGGTTCCCAAAACTAAATGTGGGGCCCCTAGGATGAAGTCGTAAGCTGGCTGTGCCATTACAGCCGCTTTAATTGTGCCACGCACAAACTTGCACTTCACCTGAATATTGGCTACCGGAAAGCGCTGTGAGGCCCCTTTCCTTAAAATGCCACCAATATCAACTTTCTCTCCTGTCATTTGCCCGGGCTTCACCAGATGTCGGGCAACTATGCTGGGGTAGGTAAGCCCGCTGTCGAATAAACACGTAGTCGTAGTCCCGTTCACTTCTGCTGGTCCGCTGTTGGAGAACAACTTCTCTGACTGAATGGGTTCCCAGGTGTTCCCTTTTGTCGCTCGCACCGGCCTTAAGCAAGCCGCATGATGCACGGGTTGTTTATTCATACACCTGGAGGTCCAATGGGAAGTGGTCCGACAATTTCGACAGTATCTCTCATTATCTCCTCGGTTTCTGGCGGGTTCCTGAGAGTTTGGCCCCTGTGATCTGTTGTGAGGCTGGGGGCGCAGGTTATGACCGGAATGGGGCTCCTTGCGTGAAGGCCCCTGCTGCTGGTGAGCATGAGAAGACGACTGTGATGATGAAGCTCCTTTGTCCTGGGCTGGCAGATCTTGGTGTTTTCGTTTCTGGCCCAGTACTTTGGCCTGTGCCGTCTGGAACCTTTCAGCAAACAGAATGATCTGGTCCAGTTGCTGGGCGCCCCGCTCCGCCAGGTACCTCCTCAAATCAGGAGACATGTTTGCCTTGATTTGTTCCACCATTATTAATTCTTCTAATCCTTCAAAGGATTTAGCCAATCCAGACAGCTCTCTCCAGTGAGTGAGGTAATTCCTCAGCCTTTCAGCAAACTGAGGAAAGCTTTCTCCCTTCTCCAGACGACTTTCCCTGAACATGGTTTGGCATTTACGGGGGGTCCACTGGAATCTTTGCAACAACGCGTTCCGTAGTGCCTCGAAGTTGTTATGGTCGTCTATGAGCAACTTGTAGTAGACGTCATACGCATGACCTATGAGGGACTGCGATAATTTTAGACACCAAAGACTTTCATCCAACCCGTATGCCTTTGCCATCCGTTCGAATTTTTCCAGGAATATGTCAATTTTCTCATTCCCGTTAGGGAAAGAGTCCATCGGAAAATTCATGGCTGCCATCCGGGGGCCTCCATTTCCTGAGGTGTCTATCGCCACTGCTCCAGGGGAATCTCCATTAGCCGACCTGCCCTCCGAAGACCTGAGCTGCAGTTCCAGAGAACGCATGGCAAGTTCGTGCTGTCTTTCTGCTGCCTTTTCCCTTTCCTCAACTTCTGCTGCCCTTTTTCTTTCCTCAACTTCTGCTGCCCTTTTTCTTTCCTCAACTTCTGCTGCCCTTTTTCTTTCCTCAACTTCTGCTGCCCATTCCCTTTTCTCTTTCTGATTATGCCTATCATTTTCTTTGATCATGTAGGCCTTAGTTTCCTCCTTGTCCATTCCCATGTCCTGAGCAGCGTCACGCCAGGCAGCTCGTAACTTGGCCATATCTGCCATCTTACCTGTAACTGCTGTAGCTTACCAAAGACAAGAAATGACAGAAAGAAAAAAAAAGAAGGAATTACCTGTACTTACTGAGGAATGCTATCTCTATAACCTCGGTCCCAAAACCCGAACTCAGACTTGCACCAGTCTGACTAATAACTACCTGAAAAATATTAGTTATCCAGCTACTAAAAATTCTACCTTCCTGTTAAGAAAACAAATCAGTTAGCCATCAATTACCTCTAAGTTCTATAACTAACCTATCCCTACAATCCAACTGCCTGCAACCTGTGGAAAAACTTTCTGTGGAAAAACTTATAACTGGATCAGTTCTAATAGCTCAGTCTAGGGGATATTGAAAGAATCTATTCTCAGACTTTCCTATAGAAAACAATCTGTCAATCAAGATAAGATCCCAGAATGATCCTACAAAGCTGATCCCAAGGACGATCGCCACCCACTTTGTCACGAGTTGGATTTAAGTTAAGAGTTATGCCCAAGTGTAGGACAAGACCCTAGTGTGAGAAAAGACTAAGATAATAGATTAATTATGAGAAATGACAGTGAATGTAGTAAGGTAAGTCTATTGGCCCGAGGAGGATAACCGAAATTAAATCTTCCTCGCCAAATCGTGACGTCAAGAAATGCTATAAACTCACCACCTCTGGCTACCTTTAACAGACTAAAGGAGATAAGGTTAAACTAACACTACAGACACCACTGTACAGACAACAGTTAAGGACTATACAGTGACGAAGCTGATCCAGTGAACATTAAATAAGTTTATTATACAAATCAACAGAATTTTCATAACATAGTAACAAACAAAGAAAAGCATATATCGTGCAAGGTTGCACCGACCTGGAAAACAAAGAAAATCAATTTGATTATAAGCACCCCAAATTAAAACTCCAACCACTTTCACTCCTTCATACACCCTGCTGGGTACAAAATTAAAAAAAAATGATAAGTGATCTTAACTACAGTCTAATTTGGTGGGGCGTCAACTAAAGCCACGCTCTATAATTTACTATTTCTAATGTCAAGGTTCTGCTGGTACTGCCGAAGACTATCTGCACAGTAGCTACCCCTGTCAGCGATATACGCCACTAAGTCACACTCTGCACTGCTAATTAATAGACTTTTTCTAACTCTAAGGCTCAGAGGCTAACCTCTAAGAATAATATGAGACTCTGCAGGTCCCTGATCTATTCTTCACCATCTCTCTCTCCACTTCTCCTGCCTTGCTGCTCTCGTTTCATTTCAGCAACCGGGAAATGATATCCCTTTCTTCCTGGTTCTGACTCGTACTTCTGATGACTAGGCCCTTGCCGTAGACTGTAGAGGCTTCTCTATTTGGCGAAAAGAAAGCTGATTCTCCCTTGCTATGTTACCCCTCATTTGGGTTTAGGCCCTTCGGTATTATTTTGACCGAGGCTAAAAAAAAGACACACCAACCCGCTTGCTTGGGTTCAATGGGTGTGTATGAGCTTAGAGCTCCGGGTTTTTAAGAAAACCCTTTTCACTGAAGACTGCGTCGCTGTCTCGACCTGCTCTTCCTCGCTCTCTCTCTGGGGCCATAATACTCAGAGCCGATACCCCTCCACGGTACAAGCTCTTACGCCTCTGGCGTTTCCTCGACTTTTCTCTCTTGAGAAGACTGGCTACCTTTGCCAGCTGTCAGGAACAAGATTTATTGGCAACCCCCGCTCTTCGGGCCGTGACCACTGCAATACTGCGTTCAGCGTTAGAAGCCGACAATATGCTTGGATACACGGCCCAGGATTTCTGCAGGAAGAGACCGCTAAATCGAAAAGCGCTACTTTATCTTAGATTTTCCCGCTCTGACCCCCGACCTACTTGAGGCAAAGCGTCTCACTACAACCAATAGAATTAAAGATACTCTAAAATTTTCCATGCGCTCATCTCTAAATTTAGAACCGGTGTATTCTTGCTTCCTTTAAATGCGCGCGTATTTCCGGCTGCGTAACGTTTCCTAACGTCGTCCGCTAGCGTGAGCAGAACCGAATGTGATTCGCTCCAACTTACGTTGGACGTTACCTGGGTAGGGGTCGTCTCCCCTTCCCCACGAAAAATGACCGCGATAAATTTAACAACGCAAAAAAATGGAATTCCAAGATCGCGATATTAGAAACGGGAAGACTGGTGCCCTTCAATACTAACTTACATTAATCCCTATAGAAAAAACCCGCAATTACTTTACCTACAGAACAACTCTAAACACCCCTATTATTCAGAGAGAAAAAGAATCCTTCCCAATCTTTAAAATAGAGGGAAGACAAAAATGGCAAACTCAATAGTTACGATGAGAAAACGAAATGGGGCCTATTGAAGACTAAATCACAGTAACTCCGTCACACTGAGCTATTTCAAAAATCCAGAAGAAAATTTTTTTCTTGTTCTTCTGCTAAATGTGCCATATGTTACAATGCTTTGGTCCACTCTGTCACATCCATCCATTCATGTGTTGATTGTAATAATCATTCATCAGTGGTTTATTTTTTGTTTCACCAAAGCGATTGGTGATGTCCTTGCTTTCCACTGTTGCGCAACTTGAAACAAGAATGCATGGTTTTTTTGGATTGAACATTTTGTGAGCCCATCTGCCTTTCCACCCAATTACCATTTCATCCAAAGACAGGTCCTTGTAAGGGTAAAATACTTCCTGGAATCTAGATAACATTTTCTGTAGAAATGGTTCGATCTTTGCTTTACCTTGTGCGTCTACATCACTCACATGAAACATCGTGTGATATAACATCTGAAACCTATCCCGTACAAACATCTGTCTGTACCAGGGAGTTTGCATAAAGCCTTCATTAGACCAATAATCACTAATGGCTGGTTTTTTCACAATTCCCATAGCTATTATCACAGCAAAAAACTTGCACAGTTCTGGAGATATAACTGGATACCAGTTTTGATAGACAGATCTTTTTGTCGCCGTTTCTGAATTTGACTGACAGAGTCAGTATATGAGGCAATATATTCATTTATAGAAACAGTAAGCTCATCTATAATCTCATTAGTTAAAAGAGCTTTGAGACAATAAAATGCAGAAGAATCATCAGGTATAATATTTGAATTCACACCTGTAATCCTAGCATGAGGCGGTACAAAGCAGAAAGCATTTTGTGTTGAGCCAGCATCAGCTTCATTCCACCTAATTTCCTCATTCATTGTACTTGTATTACCATCAGTACTTGTGGATTCTGCTTCTTTATGGGTTGATCTAGATGTAGGCCTATCTTTTCTTCTTGGGAGCTTTACCTTTTCCTTGTTGTCTTTTCACTGGCCTGGCATTTCTAGTGCTAGTACTACTGACAGAACCAGCTAGGGGAAACGCCCCCTTCTCATCTGATTCAGTGTTTTGATTACATATATCTTCGCTGGGCAAGATATATTCTGAATCTGAACTGCAACCTTCACTCGATAACTGATCATCCTCATGTTCAATCCAAGAAGAAATAAGTCGTGCTGCTTGCACCGCCGATAACCTTTGCTTACAATTGTTTGAAGATGAAGCCATTTTGGTTAGAACAAATTTGTTTATGAACAACAGCCGAACAAAACACTAAAAATCGAACTTATTAACTCATCAAAACGATAACCACGCTAATATTTGTAAACAGACTGAATACAGGAAGTGACTTTAAATGTTGGATTGGATAAAACATCGACAATTTTTCATTAATTCTTTGCCGATAGAGACTTCATGTCAAAAGCCACTTCACGGGGCGAGCCGTATATTTGGTACCAAATACGAGCCACTTCACGGGGCGAGCCGGATACTAAGAGTTAAGGAAGTCAGTTGCTGAAAAACGTATACCAGGACTAGCTGAAGGTAGACATCATCAGCATCACCTTTCATCTGCTTGTGGAGCATATACTATTAACAGATACCCTCCAAGACGTCCTGTTCTGTGCAGGCAGTTCAAGGTGTTTTCTATGCCTTCTCTGTCCTTGTCATGCCTGTCTCCAGTTCTCTTCTCAATGCATTTTTTGGTCTTCCTCTATTTTTCTTATCCTGGGGATAGCAGAAAATGGACTGCCTTGTAATTTATTTGAGGAAATTAGTGTCAGTTAAGAACAAATACAAAAACACACAAACTTGACTTATATCCACAAAACACAGACTTTACATAAACCCATCATTGATCAACATCATGAGGTCAAACAGTCTGAGGTGGCTGCAGCCTGCCAGGCAAATGGAGGCTAAATGCGATACAAGAAAATTGCTCATGGAGCAGAATGAAAGTTTAGGATCAAGTGGTGTCCATGAAGAAGATGGATGAAGAATAATTAAATGAGAAGAGCCAGGAACTGTAAACTGGATTGAGACCACAAAGAATAAGAAGAATGGAAATTTACCATGTTTGCCATAAGGGTCCAGATGCTACAGAAGTTGACAGATTCATTCATTTGAACTGTACTGGAATGTCTGGCGTAATGCAGAATCAGCATGAAATCAGACTGCCTATCTGAAGAGATGTATTTGAAAGCAACTACATTTTCAGAAATTTAAAAATGTTGTTATTCATTTCGACTAGATAAGCTGTGTTAAAAACACAAATAAGTAAATTAAGAAGTGTGAAAAAGTAGTAATCAAGTTACATAAACAAATGTGACTAAAAGTATAATGTATTCTGCATAAAGAAATATTTTTTCTCTGCTGTCAGTTCACCATTTTTTTTCTCCAGCATAGCCTAGTTAATTTTCTAAAATTTTTATTGTTTAGATTCAAGTGGAAGAAAAAAATGGAGCAGTGGGGATCATAATATTCAGGTGCCTTTAACTGTAAGTATCTGCCTGCTGATCTGATAGAACTTTCAGTTTTTTATACATTGTTAATTAGTTCAGGGTTTATCTGTGCACATGAATATATTAAGTTTAATATGTGATAGCTCATAATGGAAAACAATGTTATTGCTCTGCTGTGCATACAGAGTGTCCAATAAGTCTGGAATAACTATTTCATATATTTTGATCTCAGCAACCTTAACTCGTAAAGGCCGGAACGACGCTGGTAGCGTACATCCACAAAACCCCTAGAAGCCGAAACGACGTTGGGAACGTCACTTTTGTGTTCTGTGAAATTTGTTCCGTATTTTCATTATGACTCATAACTGAATACTATATGTAGAATATCACTAAAAATCCTTCATATTCTAATTCTACATTCATTTATCTTTACTGTGATGTATAATATGTGTGTCTTTGTTGTGTAATAACTCAGAAACTTTAGAATTTATAAAGGTACTGCTTTAAGGTACAAAAATAATTCTGGCAAAACTGATGAAAAAATTCCGGCCTGCAAGAGTTAAGATATCTTTGAATAAGTAAGAATGGGGCTAGATAATTTTTCTTGTAGGTTAGCCAGAGAGAAGTTACCACAGAATGTAACACACTGCATGCAGACCACAAGCCAATAAACACTGAGCTGGCTTGTAATCTGGATGCAGTCTATTAAATTCTGCAGCAACCTCTCCGATTCCAATTTCCTACAAGAAGAATTATCTGGACTCAGTCTTTCTTACTCAAAGACATCTTGGGGTAGCTGAGATTAAAATATATGAATGAATTATTTTTCTGTTTGATTCTAGACTTTTGGGATACCTTGAAGTTTCATTAATTTCTCTTTTATTCTTGTAAGTTATCTTTTGTCCAAGTCAGTCACAGATTTTGCCATTTACTCATTAGATTCCAGCAGCAAAAGATGATGTACTTCCACAGTATGAGCACTATCTTCATTTGTTGCAAGAGAGGAACAGGTTTGCATATATATCTTGGTCAGGCCTAGAATAAAGTAAATTATTATGCCTCCTCCTTTTTGTCTTTATGCAGCATGAAACTACCACTGCAACTGGTCCCCTTGTAGGATCCTGCACAGAGCATTCATGTGCTCTTATTGTGGTAACTTACAGTAGCAATGTGTTTGACATGATGAGGTTGCCAGCCCCATGCACAACCTCAAATTAGTCACTTCTTACGACATGTTTGAGGGAGTAGTAGACTATTCTAATTTATTACTCCTCCTTTTTGGAGCTGGTTCACTTGTATGAAGTCTGCAAAAGGAATTTCTGTGCTCTTACATTGGTGGTTTCTGCAGCTGTGTGTTTTACGTAATGAAGTTACCAGCTCCATCCACAACCTCGTATTAATCACCTCTAATGACATGCTTGAGGAAGCGGTAGTCCCGTTCTAAATTATTACTGAGGCACTTTTAATGACATTTGTGGAAAGGTTTAACTTTTTAATAAGTTTTAGAATATACGTGTTCAACTGTAGAAGTGTTTTATTATATTAAGATCTTCTCCAATTGAGGCCAGACATCAGTGTCCTAAATATATGTACATATGAGAAGAGTTTCCTGTTCTTAGAGATAAATATATGTGAAGAATTTTCTATTTTTAGACAAATATATGTGAAGAGTTTCCTGTTTTTAGAGATAATTATATGTGAAGAGTTTCCTATTCTTAGACATAAATATCTGTGAGGAGTTTTCTATTCTCATAGATGAAAGCAGTAAGGAAACATGAGGAATAATATCAGAGAGTAAAAGTAATACATTGCAGGATTTCAAAAAACAAAGATCAATAATTTATTGGATATTCCTTTGTTTGGGCAGTATAACTTTGCTTCATAGTTACAGGCCTTGGGTGTGCACTGTATAAATTCAGAAAGCTTTTTTTTCATGACTGACTATGTGGTTAGTTGATTTCTTTTTAATTGTGATTTTGTGCATTCCTGACTGAGGTTGTGAGCTTACATCCTTGAAATGTTCTTGTAGTTTTTCTTCTTCTGTTATACGAGGGCCTTTAAGAAATTAATGCACCACATCGTTTTTCTCAGGAGCTGTTTATTCAAAAAGCATGAAATTTATACACAATATACATGGATATGTCATGTAAACATCGGTATTATTCAACATAATCTCCATCAACTTGTACGGCTTTATGCCAGCGCGAAACAAGTGCATGTATTCCTAGCCCGTACCAGATTTTGTCTTGATCATGTAGCCATTTCTTCGCTGCATGAATCACTCCTTCATCATCTTCAAACCTTGTCCTATAGAGTGCATCTTTAAGTGGACCAAATAGATGAAAATCAGAGGGTGCCAAATCGGGACTATAGGGTGGATGGGGTAGTACAGTCCAACCCAATTTGGTGATTGCTTCCCGTGTTGCCAGACTTGTGTGAGGGCGCGCATTGTCGTGAAGGAGAAGCAGGTCTGCTGGATTCTTGTGCGGCCGAACTCTGTGAAAACGTTGATTGAGTTTTTTTCTATGTCTTAATGTAAGCTTGCGAATTGATTGTCTCTGCTCTTGGCATAACGTCCACAAGAATCACACCTTCAATGTCCCAAAAGACAGTGATCATGACCTTTCCAGCTGAAGGAATTGTCTTGAATTTCTTTCTTCTTGGTGATTGCGGATGATGCCACTCCATTGACTGTCTTTTTGACTCAGGCTCAAAATGATGTGCCCAGGTTTCGTCACCTGTAACGATCTTAGCCAAAAAGTTCTCTCCATCAGCATTGAAACGCTCCAACAATTCAGAAGAAATTGCTTTCCTTTGCAATCGGTGGTCATTTGTGAGACTTCGAGGAACACATCTTGCGCAAACCTTAGAAAATCCGAGAGTTTTTATAACTGCATTTGCACTAAAAATGCTGACTGACAGCTGTAAGGCCAATTGTTGAGTAGTGATTCGCCTATCAGTAAGAATAATGCCCTCAGCGCATTTCAACATTTCTGCATTGGTGGCTGTGGCAGGACGTCCACAGTGCAGCCGATCAAGCAGCTCCGTATCTCCACTTCCTGATTCTTTGATTCTCTGAACCCAGCGACTGACTGTACTCCTGACTTGTTTCGCGAATTGTTTCGCTGTTTATAACGCAAGTTGCTAACATGCTCCATTTCAACGGTTTAGGGCAGCCGTATTATTTGGCCGGTTGCAGTGCAGTTTGGTGCACACAATTGGCACATGCGATATTTGAAGTGTGCAAAATTTCATGCTTCTATCTTCATTATTAGTTGAGAAAAACGATGTGGTGCATTACTTTCTGAACGCCCCTCGTACATATGTATTTGACTTTCATATACTGATGATTTGCCTAAGGAAAATTCTTTGAATTGTCTGGCTGAACACCAGTAGCGAAAGCATGGACGGCAAAAGCCACCTGGTGGAGAACTGTGGAGGCAGAGATGCTGAGCATGAATCAGAGCTTGGGCACCACACGAAGGATGGCTGTCAACCGAGCAAAGTGGAGACAGTTTGTTGGTGCCCTACAAGACACCACCAGGCATGATGGTCACTGATTGCTTCGTCAGCCAGTGGCCAAGGACCAAAGAAGAAGAAGATGCTGATGATTTGCATACCAAGAATTTTGTTACTATTCATCATCTCATTTTTCAGTGTTGAAATACAAAACCATATTTATCTGAAAATCACAGCCATGATCTCGTTGAATATTTTTACCAATGATCTATCTTATTATCAAAATCAGGCTGCTGAGGAGGTTACGGCAGAAAGACAAGAAAGAAATTGAACTAGAAAAGAAGGAAAAAGGGTTTACACTCTATTTGAACAGCTCCTTCTCTGGTGGCAGAGACACTAAAGCTAGAAGGGACAGAAGAAATCAGAATCACAGATCTAAAACTGCAGGTACTACTAGTCAGTAGAGAAGGGCAGTAGGCATAGAAAATGTTTTTAAAATGCACTTTTTTCTTTTTAGTCTGAGATGGAACACTTTGTATGAAAAGAAAGACTTGGAGAGAAGAACCATCAAGTGAGAGAAGACGGATACGGGAGAGACTTGGAATTGATTAGATTGACTTACACAGGTCTACAGAAGCTGGGAGACAAAAATATCTGTATACCTTATTTGTATAAAAAGTGCCCATGCATGTGTACAGTTGACATTCAAAAATCCGGCCATCGATAATCCGGTTCCTTCAGATTTCCGGCATGGATTTCGGAGCGCATTTTTAAATTTACCGCATTGGCACGCCACTGTTTTCTGGAGCAGTTTATGTTTTGATGCAGCTGTTGGGTCTTGCTTGCATGTGTTAACAGGCATTCCTGCTCATTCCTTCTCATTTTATCATTTATTTGCGGCTGTTTAGCCCCATTATGGATTCAGCAAATAAAAGAAGTGGTGTAAAACGTAAACATCGTGCATTGTCGATCGCAGATAAAGTGTACAGGTAGTCATTTTCTGTTAAATATATACAGAATATATAACCATAAAAAATCCGGCATTTTCAAAAATCCGGCACTCCTCAGGTCCGGAGGTTGCCGGATTTTTGAATGTCTACTGTATTACAATTTCTGATTTGTCCAAGCTTAATGATCAGCCATAGAAAGTCAGAATCTTTTAACTTTCTAGCATTAGGGACTCTGTGATGTACTAGAAAATTATTTTAATAAGGGGTATATAGAAGCTTGCAGGTGTATGCATGCATATGCAAGATGTGCAGTAAGTGTATGAAATGTCAGATATGTTTGTGAATATACTGAAAATGGAGCATATTTTATGGAAACACAAATAAAGAAGTAAAGAGAACCTTAAAAACTGCAAGTGAAACAAACGCTTGAAGAAGATCAAAATCAGACAGCTAAGATGTGCAAACCTGTAGATTACTGTTTATTGTGGTCTATTAACCCATTTGGTCCATGTTCATTTGTGTGACTCTTAACCTATAAAATATCCTAGCTTTGCTTACTTTCATCATCATCGTCATTAATACATTTCAGATCCCAATGGAGCAAAGGCCTTCAAAAAGTTTGGTGCCGACCCTTCCATTGCTGTGCGATCCGTTCACATTCTTTTTATGTTTTCTTTATCTCTTTTAAGCATGTTTCTTCTTTCTTCTTCTGCGTTAGTCCTGAAAAGGACATTTGTTATGTTGTGTCGCCGTTTACAGCTGCGATATTTGCGCCTTTCGGCCCGACACATCCGGTTTCAGCATGGCATTTTTGGGACCAGGTTAGCCTTCTCTCTTCGATCCCAACTCTCTTAGCCAGACTGCAGGGATGCAGCCTGTTTCCAGGACCACCACGTGGGGGGAATGGAGTAGGGTCTTGGTCAGTTCTGGTTCCCTGACGCAAGCAGTCAAGCTATGGGTCGCTGACTGCATTTATCACTGTTGCTACGTCTTCAGTCCCAAGCATGTTTCAAATTCCCTTCTTCATGTGTTTTTGGGTTTCCTTCTCTTACCTTGGGGATTTAAAAACAAGGACTTCCTTGTAATGCTATCAGTTGGTTTCCTCAATATGTGTCTTACTGAACACCAACTTTTTCTTTTTAAAATCACTTTTTTTCCCCACTGGTATTTCCGGTTCTTTCCAGCCATTCCTCATTGGCAATCTTCTCTTACTATTTGAATAGTTCTAGTCAGCACAAGTACCCATTTATGAAAGTCTGTAACTTCTAGGTGGTCATTTTTATTGTTCTCCATGGATGATAAATTTTAACAACTTTATTAATTTATTTTAAGTGTGTGGACCATTAACCCATTATATTATTGTTAAATCTGATAATTGTTGACCACTTACACTAATTTTTTACTCAGTAGCCATTAACCCATTTGATTTGTGTTAAATTTGCAGTGAGGCCAGTTGGTTTTAAATTGGTTTTTTTCATGTCTGTGGTTATATTTGTTATCACATGTAAGATGGTTATGTGGAATTATGTTTTATTAGTTCATGCTTCTTTTAGTATTTTAAAATTGCTTTATTTTATATCCAGAAAACAATGTACCTGTAAAGGGTCTTAGCATAAGTGTAAAATAATTATCAGATCATTAAGCAGTGTTGTAAGCTGAATGAAAATTGTCACGACTTTCTAGAGTAAAAATGTAAACTAAATTTAATTTCAGATCACTTGAAAGGATCAGATCATGCAGGCTCACAGTTTGACAGTCAGAAAGTAAACAAATCTGCAATTCAGACTAGAGAAAAAAGGAAGAACTGGCATATTGGGTCTGTGGAGTTTACAACAGCCGATGGACAAAGACAAAGAATAAAAGCACCAGGTCTCTGTTGTAAATGTGATTTCAGTTTCAGTAGTTTTAACAGGCTGTGATGAACAGGTTATCCTTTGATCTGTTTTATAGATGAATTCTGTTGAAAGTTGGAGCTGTTTACACATTTTAGTCATGTTTTTATATTTTATGACGTCAGTCTAAATGCATCTTGGAGCCCTGTATTTTCAGTCTAAATGCATCTTGGAGCCCTAAATTTCATCTACAATGAATATAGAATGGTGGCATTTATTCATTTTTATCCATTCATTCATTCATTATCATTTAGATCCCAGCAGAGGGATCAATCACTTCACGGCAAGTCCTCCTGAGTTGTGTCATCCATTTAAGTCCTTCTTCTTGGTCCTTTTCAAGTCAGTCTCCAGTTCTCTTTTGTCTGTTTTTTTTTTTTATTCCTGTGTCTTTTACTTTGAGGATTCTAGATTAAGGACTGTCTTCTAATGCTCTTAACTGGTTTCCTCAGTGTGTTTCCTATCCAATGCCATTATCATTTCCTTACCTCTTAATCCGCTATTATTTATCTGCTTCTTTCCCTCAGTACTTCTTCATGTGTAACCGTATCTTGTCATTTGTATCCTTATTTCTGCACAAGCACCCATTAATGAAAGTTTGCTATTTCTTGGTTGTCAGGTTTTGTTGTTCATCAAGTTTTAGAACCATACAAGAGAAATGGCTTGATATTTGAGTAATGACACATCTATTGTATGGCTGTGAAACATGGAGAACAACAAAAATGATAATCAAGATATAATTAATTACATATCATTTTTGTATTCAATCAATCAAACACTACCTTTTACCCCAAGCAGCAAAGGCCTTCAACAAACACATGCCATGTCCTCCTGTCATGTGACAACATAGGCCTTCAACAAACACATGCCATGTCCTCCTGTCATGTGACAACATAGGCCTTCAACAAACACATGCCATGTCCTCCTGTCATGTGACAACATAGGCCTTCAACAAACACATGCCATGTCCTCCTGTCATGTGACAACATAGGCCTTCAACAAACACATGCCATGTCCTCCTGTCATGTGACATCAGCTCAAGTTCTTTCCACGTCTCCCTCATCATTTTCACTTCTCTCTCCAGTTCTCTTCTCCATGTTTTTTTTTTTTTTTGGTCTGTCTCTGCCTCTCTTTCCCTGGGAACTCCAGTACACGAAGAACAACAAAAATATAATCAAAAGATAATTACACATATTTTTTGTCTTATATTGATTAATTCTCTTTTGTTCCCATTTCCAGAATATCTTACAGGCAGATATGATGATGATTTTGAAAGCAGCTCTGACAGTGATAATGGACAGCCTGAAGTATGTCTACAGTACACCTGTGATAACTATTTGTTTGTTCTTTGTGTGTGAAAGACTGAAACAGTTTTAATTTATCCGTAGTCAAAGTCTTCGAGAATATTTCCATCACTTTCTGATCTACATTGAGTGTGGCTATGTTTATCTGTAGTCACTTGAAATGGGTTTCGCTCACTATATGCTTATTTGTTATCCCATCATCATTGTCATTTATGCTCCTTACAGAGCCTGGAGCCACCACTGTAGCTGATCCTCTTGCAGGAAACGTGCACCATGCATTCACATGCTGTTGCTGCTGTGGTTTCTGTGGTATTTTGTTGTACATTATGAGGTTGCCAGACCATGCACAGCCTCATATTAGTTGCTTGAGGGGTGCAGTAGTCCTGTTCTTTCTTTGTTTTATCAGAGACCCCTGGGAACTACACTGGGTATATGTTATCCCATATCTATCTTTTTTTTATTTTTTGTTAAAAGTCATTGTCAAATCATTTTGAGAAACAGTTACCCAGCTTCTGTTTACTAGAACATTTGTAAAACCATTTTTTTTTTTTTACTCTAACCAGCGGCACTCGAGCTTTCCAGCCCTTTTGGCCCAATGACACGTCATTGCGAGGCTGGGGAGCCAGTGGCATTTCATTCCTACCCGGTCAGGAGCTTTCGCTCCTTCCCATCCACAGAGGGTTTCTCTGCAGGAGCCGTTCAGGTTATTCAGTCAAATTCCCGGTCGATGACACTCCTACAAATGCCAGCGCCCGGGCTTGAACCTTGTAAACCTGGTCGCTAGCGCAACGTCTTAACCATTACACCAGCGCGGCTCCCTGTAAAACCATTAAAACTTGAATATTGTTTTTTTTTTCCCTTCCTTTTTGTGCAGTAATGTTGTTTTGGTTGTTTTTTTTTTTTGATAATGTTGGATCAGTATATGGTTATGTTGTTCTCTTTCTTAAATTTTTTTTTTTTTTGTATAAGAAATTGTTTTGTTTATATTTATTTGTATCTATTCGAGGGGCTATTTTATTCATGTTCAAATGGATTTTCAGGAGATCATCACTGACTCCTGTTGATGGTGTTATCATTTTTATTTATTTTATTTGTGTTTAACTTAGTTCTCACTTTCGTCCTCTTCTGTTTTTGTCCATTTGTCCCTGACAAAGGCTAGTGTGGTCGTAACATAGGCAGCTCTCCTTGTCTTTTATCCCAGTAAGACACTTCGTCTTTTTTGTTTACCCTGCTGTTTTGATTTTGTACAGTATCAATGGTTTACTTATTTTTCTGTGCAGTTTATTTTCTGTGTAGATTGTTTTCTTTTTATGCTTCATTTCTTTATCATAATTAATGCTTTCTTTAAGTGTTGGTTTTCTTTCACTTCTGTAATTTTGTTTTTCTTTCTTCACCATGGAAAATAATTCAATCAGAATTTTTACTCCTGAATAGATTATACACAGTATGTCCTCACTAAATGTTGATGACGACATGCACAGCTCAGCATCACTGACCAAGCCACGAAAACACAAGACCAGCTATTTACAACGGGTTGCAGCAGCCAAACGAGAAGAGGCAGAGATGGAAAATCGTGTCACAATAAAACTGGAGGATGTGAAGGTGAAATTTCTGCTTGATAATTTTAGTTAAGGAGGTGGAAGGTACTGAAAACTGGATTTTACGTACAAAATATAGATTTTTTACTTTTGAGCTTATTTTATTAAATAATCATCGAGGAATCGAATGAGCAAGGTTTTATAACATAAAAAATGCATTTGATGTATCAAAAAGCATATTTTCTGTACCCACCCCCAGCTATGATTTGCAAATTTGTGCCGAAAATGCAAGATTTGTCGCTCAATAATACCTTAGTTACCCTGTCCATATCGGGGACTATTTGGTATCGATACACAGGGAATTTCATTGTCTGCCGTAATATCGCAAATTCGAAACTATTTTTTCTCATAGCTCTGAGTGAATTGTGTTTGAAAATTTCTGTAATTTTACGCTAATTGCCTTATAAGGAGTGGTCACGTGGTGACCTCATTCCCGACTCATTGAAGACACAAAACGTAAACAACTGTTTTGATTGGTCATAACAACATTTTGGCTGCGTGCGCAAATGTGGAAGAAGCAACAGCCATTTCCGCCCATCAACAATTATTGTTTGCTGCAAGTTCGATATTTTTCTTGTTTAAATTTCAGTGAATTGTGTTCTATTACTTCAAAATGGGAAGAATAAGTAAGAGATCAAAGCAAATATCTGCTGCCAGGTTGCGTCGACAGTATGTGATTTCTACTAGTGGTAAAGGTAAGACAGAATTAGCGGTGAATAATACACAAACTGATAGGCCTACACAAACAACATGGAACATCGATACGCATGTTATGTCTTCCTTCTGTCACACTTGTGAGACTACTGGACAGTGGCAACTGAAAAATCAGCCTGACAAATTTGAAAAATGGAAAGCAGAGCATCAGAAGGACTGCTGCCATAATTACGAAGGGTCAGCCGGAATGATGTAGGTAAAAGCCTGTGAAGTTCTCTTTCTTCGTTCAGTCGCAAATCACAAGCTACGCTACACTGTTTTGCTATCAGATGGCAATTCCAAGGCCTACAACAGACTCTGCGACATCAAACCGTATGGACCAGAAGTTGACATAACCAAAGAAGAGTGCGTCAACCATGTTGCAAAGCGATTAGGCACTGCACTGAGGACACTGATTACTGACTGCAGGAAACAAAAAGTCACCCTTGGGGGAAATGGCCGTGGTCGTCTAACCCAAAATGCCATACGAAAATTGTGTATTTACTACACCAGGGCCATCCGCAAGCATAGTACAGCCCCAGAGATGAAACAAGCCATCATGGCTTCTCTCTACCATGGGTATTCGACAAACGACAAACCCCAACATAATTTGTGTCCCCCAGGCAAAGACTCCTGGTGTTTCTATCAGGCTTCCATCGCCAAAGGAGAAGCTGCCGGACCACACGAGACCAAGGTTCACACTCCGCTAGACTACAACCTGCTCCATAAGCACTTAGCCCCTATTTATGAGCGTCTTACTGATCAGCATTTGCTGAAGCAATGTCAGCTAGGTGCTACACAAAATGCAAATGAAAGCCTACACAATGTTACATGGAGTCGTTGCAGCAAGCGGAAATTTGTGTCATTAAAAAAAGCCAAATTCAGTGTCCTTGTGGCCGTTGGAGAGTTCAACTTTGGTCCATCAGCCAGTGCAGAAATAAAAAGGCTGTGTGGTCAAGCATCTGGAACAAACTCAATACGCCTTGGACAGGTGCGACTGAGGAAATGTCTGGCCAACAGCCAGAAACATGAGGCTGACAAACTTGTAAAAAGAAGAAAAATTAGGCAAGAGGCAAGACAAAGGCGAGAGGAGGAACTGCAAGAAGCTGAAGGAGGTGCAGCATATAGTCCTGGAGGATTTTAAACATATTCAGCCCCCCAGAATGGAGCATATTGGACAAGACAAGTCAATCGGTGACTAAAATGCATTTTTCTCAAAACTAACATTTTATTAACAAAAAATGTTATTTTTTACAAACTATCTAATAGATCAGTCTGAAATTTGGCATGCATGTAGTACACATATATACCTTTAAATTGTCACATGCTTTTTTTGATATTTTGGTAATTTGCTTTGATATATTTTTTTAAATATTTTTTTTTTCATTTTTTTCATACAAATAAAGTGTAATTTTTTAAAAAATCATTAAAAATAGAATTTTAAACTTATCAAAAAAAGCATGTAACAAATTGTTTTAATTGTCAGTCACAACATGTGTGTGCAATTTGATAAAGTTTGGTCAATGGGAAACATAAGTTTTTAGCTCTCGAAAATTGGTGAAAATCCAATATGGCAGATGTTTTTTTGGGTTACCATGGTAACCACATTTTTTTAACAAAATAAACTGTGGAATTTGGTTCATGGACATACACTGTGTCTATTGAGCACATAAAAAGTTTGAAAATGTTATTAAAACAAAAGTTAGTTTTCACTAGTTCTTCCCCTTAAATTGATATAATTTGCTTCAGTTCAGTGAAACTTGATGTTGTTGCTTCCACTAGATTAGTGTTTCCTAGCCATGGTTCTTCTGTCAAAATGTTTGGTTCTGCAGCAATGCATCAACTGAGGATCCTTGACAAGTAGTGAAGTAAATATAAGAACATTTAAACATGAAAAAATAAATTGAAACACCATGTATATTTTTTTGTTTGTTTTGCTGAAAATTATCAGTTCCTCTTTGAGAATAAACTTTCTCATGTTGGACAAGCATTAAAAGCAAAGGAAGAAATAGTTTGCTGTCTACCAAGGAAGAACTATGCATGTAAAAAATTCAGTGAATAATTTGGCGAGTTAACTACGTATCGATTTTAGATATGAACTTTACTTTGATGCTTAAGCAAACTTTAATATTTCATAATCAAATATTGAAAAGAAAATAGTTAACACAAAATATAACAAGGAATGCGTCAATGTAGCACTTTACAACAAAAATTTCTCGACAGTAATTTAGCAGTACTGCATGTGCTCTGCACTCCCCGTTATCATAATTTTTTTCTGGTTTGAAAATGTGTCATAATTAGGGCTTCCTCGAGATATGGAGAAATATTTTACGGATTCTGCCATGGAAAAGGTGTATATAATACTGCTCTAGATATTAACAAGGCTAGAAGTCTGTGATCTCATGAGAGAATAAGCGCTGTTGTATTTTCTTGATTTCTGGACCTTACCATATCCATAGTCATAAATTAAAAAATTAAAAAGGTCCCTTCTTTGAAGAAAGCATCTTCAAAGATGTTGTAGTTGGCAGAATGACTTAGTGCATTCATCCTCTTGCAGCAAGGCAAAAGTGTATTGGCTGTGTTCTGTTTCCCGCTGTTTTTCCACAATTAAAAATTTTTCTCCTTGTCTGTGTAACTGTGGTGCCTTTTGAGTACTGTGATAGTTTACTAGTTTTAATTTCAAATGTTTCTGCTATATTATTCTTCCAAATGTTAGAGGCACGACGCTTAAACATCACTATGATGTTACAGTGCTTTAAAGTAATGTTATTCCTGAAAAGTAGCATTTTAAATGTTGTAACATTCTTCTGTGATTTGATTGCACTGTGTTTTGATCATCATCATAAATGCCTTTCAGCTCCACGTGCAGTACATATCGTCAGCAAAAACATGCCAAGCACTTATGTCATGTACCATCCCTTCAAGGTCTTTCTTTGTCTTCTTCATTTCCCTTTCATGTCTGTCTCCAGTTCTCTTCTCCATGTTTTTTTTCTCCCTATTTCTCTTACCACAGGGATTATAGAGCATGGATCTCCATGTAATTCTTTCAGCTGGATTTTTTAAAGTGTGTACTCTATCCAGTGCCAGCATCTTCTCATCTCTTGCTCCACTGGTGTTTATGTGGATCTTGTCATCAGTTGAGAAGATATTATTGATTCAAGGACATGATTTATATAACGAGTCACAATTCCCATGTTAGGCAGATTTAGTAAATATAAAAATAAGCTACAGGAATGTACTAAAATGTGCTAATTTTGTCATGTAAATGCTATATGTAAACTGAAAATTTCATCTACACAAGCAGAGTTGGCCTAATACAAGTTGGTTTTGATATGGTTTGGTGGTTGCAGTAACGTTAAATGTTTTTGTATTGTGATTTACAAGTATAACTTTCGAAAAGGCAAAGAATTTTATCAGAATCAGATGCAGGAATAAAAGGAATGCAGAGTATGCAGGCCACACACAAAATGATGAATATTACCAGCTCACCAGAAGAGAACAAGAGGTAATCTTCAGACTCCACTTGGGCCACAACAGATTGTGATACCATCTATTCAACAAGCTAAAGATAAGAACTACTGATGATTGTAAATGTGGCACAGATAAAATGACTGCTGAACATCTGCCCAGCATATGAGGAGCAGAAAAAGCACACATGGCCATCACCAGTACCATTCCTGGATAAACTCTATGGAGATAAAAATAGTCTCAAGCTGACCACTGCTTTCTTTGAAAATATTCAAGCAGACGTCTGAGAGTGTACAAAGAAGAAATAATATTGTGATTACTTTGGTGTCCAGTTTGTACCCCTAGATATAAACACTTGATCCTCTTCATTCCTCATGGAAAATGGAGCGGCGGCTGTGTCTCTCTCTCTCTCTGATGTTTATATTGGGCCATCTCCATTTCTTCAACAAAGATCAAATTCACCGTCATCATTTTCCTTTTCTCTCCACTACATCTGGCCCTCGTGCTGGAAGCCTGAACAAAGTATTCACTTGCTCTTGTAGCTGTAGTTTCTGTAACCGTTTGTTTTACATGATGAGCTCACCAACCCCATGCACAACATCATATTAGTCGTCTTTTTCGACTTGCCAGAGGGAGCTGTAGCCCTCTTCTTTCTTTGTCTCATAAGAACACACCCCCCCACCCCCAGAACTGCATGGGTAAAAGCTCCAATTACTTTGTTTTATCATTCTTCTCCAGGTTATCTATGACTTCCTCACTTTTCTTTTCCCCTGTGAATTCCAGTTTAGGGCATTGCCAGTTGCTTGTGATCAATTTTTAACATTTTGTTTGCAAGAGTTTATCATTGTTTTCACAGAAACTTCGTGAGAGTCTACAGATGAACAAATTTATAAGGCACAGCTTGGCTATGGAGGTTGATTCTGTAAGTTTGTTTGTTTGCTGGTTTGTTCTTTTGTTTGTTAATTTCTGGCTTGTATTCCAATATTGCTTTTATGTTCATATATCTTTATAGACAGGAAGTTTTGACTGGCATTATTACAGTGTTGCTGTTCAGATTAAATTTTAAATATTGCAAGTATGAATGAATAGAACTACAGCTCCCACAGGTATGCCATATGAAGTGACTAATATGAGGCTGTGCTGGGGACTGGCAGCCTCAGGCTGCAAGAACCACCACTGTAACAGCATATGAATGCTTTGGTGCAGGTTTCTTGCAAGGATGCCCAGCTGCATGGGTGGCTTCATGCTCCATACGGAGTGAAAAGAGAAAGAAGTATGAAAATATGAGAGACAAAGAAAATGAGTGTAGAAAAGATAATCAGTGTGCATCCTCCAAGTAGATGGACAGACAACAGTGAGAAACTGAACCTAGAAGAGTAAATAGGAGAGAACTGGTAGAAGGCGTTAACTTTTGGAGAGAAGTTGACTTACCCAGAGCCATGCAGAAAGTAAACTTATGGAGACATACCTGGAGTGAACCAGTCTGTGGTCAGTTCATCCAGAGAAATATAAACATCAAAGGGGGCTAGAGTAAACTGATTGATAAATTAACTTGTTCAGAAAATTGTATCATGTTGGCATTAACTCTTTGACTCCACAAATATTTTCCACCCTGTGCCGTAATTTTAATCCATGATATACTAAAAACAACGCTCAGAGAGTTGTTTTGGCATGGCTGTCAAATCTCATCAATGCTCTGAGCGTTGTTCCTGAGTCAAAGAGTTAAAAGTGTGTAACCTTTTATCCTAAATTCTTGGGGACAGCTTTGTGTTCGAAACTGGATTTTGTTAGAGTTTCAGATGTTGCACAAATCACATTTGAAATCACAACAAAATAGCCCAAGTCACCCAAACTGTGTGTCGCAAGGTGATTTGGTTTTTGTCAAATGACACAGTTGAATGTGGGATGAGATCCCTATGGTAACGGCTCATAAGTTTGAAGACCTACTTATGACATAAAGAGTGAATAAGAGGTGAATCCTGACTGAGAGTAAGAAGGTTTCAGCAGGTATTCTGATCTCCAGTGACAGCTTCACTCTGGGATCCTGAAAGATACAAGAGCCCCCCTCTTCCGGTTTAGCTGGAAGAAAACAATGATAAACAAGTGATAAACTGCAGTGTACATTTATTTACCTATATATCATTGTATATCATGACAGAAAATAAATAAACATGCTAGATGATGCAATCAACAAAGGTTCAAAAATGATATAGGCTTAATTAATTAACAACTTAATTACTCTTAAACTTTAAACTCAACTTGTGACAAATATGATGAAAAGTCTTCAGTCCCGCAAATAAATACTCTACACTCGGCACATATTCTACTTGCTGACGAATAAAATATGACATGTACATATGACACAGTCCATGACAAACAGTCACTTCTGGGTAACTACAACTTGAAAAGGATATTGGACACTCTGGCCATGGTGTCTGGCTTTATTATGCGTCAAGACTATCTGGCCTTTGATGGTTGACTGGGCCAATGACACTCTGGCTTTGATGAGTGGTTTTGTTGAGCCTCAGTACTATCTGGCTAATGCTTGGAGTACTGTTGGGTACTTATGGTTGATTGCCAAGGAGTACGGCTGGCGTAATATGTTGAAAGACTTACATGTCTTTAGAACAACCAAGCTTTTGGGACACCCCATGACATTCATGGATGCACAGCGGTCTGGGTTACAAGCTATCAATCGAGAGGAGTAGAAAAACCCTACCTATGCAGAAACTGTCAGTCTTGATGCCTGTCCCGGCTTGTGAGAAAACCCTTGGTGAAGATTAGTTTGTTACAGCGATTTCTTCTAGGTTTCTCTCTGCGCAGAGTTTTGAGCCACTTTCTCGTTCGTTAAGGACGTATGTGAAAATAACTAGAAATTTACCGGTTTATATACTATGAAATCGGACCACGAAAAAGTTGAAAATAAGTTTTACCGGTAAATTAATATCATGCAATTTTGTAAATTTAAAATATCAAACATTTTAGAATGCTAGTACTAGCTTATTTTTAACATTCTGCCTAAATTTTGTGTACCAAATTCAAAAGTATTTCTCATGCAAGCAGCACGTTTGAGATGCAAAAAGTGATGCCTGTGTTACATTTCAAATCTAATAATATCTCAGTCTGTATTTGAAAACAACAAAAGAGGGGAGAGAGGGACGGATATTCCCCCCCCCGCACTTGTCTGATGCAATTTGTGTAACATAATTTTTCAAATACAAATGATTTTATTATGAGTGAAAAGACCTGATTGTTTTATCACACTGTGTTAGAAAATATCCCATAAATCACCTAGATTGTGATAGAGGTAGAAAAGGTAAAGGATCCCGTTACACGCCCATTGAGGCATATTGGGAATACGGTGTTAGGCCCATATTTTCTTGACCATCGGCACACTAGGGGTGATGTGATCAGCATCACGCCGGCCGCCTTAACACCTTCACAGAGTTGTTCTGGTACCCAATTCATGAGGCTGGGTCAACCCCGGAGCCGTTTGTGGTCTAAAAAATCCCACCTCAACTGGGGATCGAACCATGGACCACCGAGCTAAGAAGCCAGTGCACTAACCACTGCGCTACCACGGCTCAGATTGTGATAGAAAAGTAGCCCAAAGTTTCCCAGAGAAACTTTTGATTTTCATAATATTTCAGTTTTCAAGTGTTCGGATTACAGGTTTTAGACCTGTACTACAGTCACTAAAAGAATGAGCTATAGCATTATTAAAGTTGAACTTTGTTAAAATATTACATAGAAAAAATCTGTTAAAACTTAAGCCTTTCTAGATCTCTCACCTTTACTCTTGATTTTTGCGTGTGTAGGAAGTGGAAGAAGAGATTACAGAAGAAATAGTTCAGGTTTGGCAGTTTGTTGATTTTACAAACATTTTCTGTTCATTGTTCTGTTACTTTGGATGGCAGTTTGCATGGCAGTTCATTGGATCACTTACCTGTGAATATTAATCTCTAGCAAAGCTGCATTTAAATTTTTATGTCAGTTCACAAAATGATTGACCATATTTTATCTGTAAGAGCATAAATAAATATTTAATTAATCTATTAACTGGTAGCTTATAGTAGTATGTGAATATTTCTCAAAACACATTTTTCTTATAGGTCATTCTGTCAGCACAGGGTACACAAGAATTATGGGCCCTGTTCTTTATACAATTTGGAAATTAGATGGCTGTGGTTTCTGATCTGAGTATCAATTGTTATTAATCAGATGACTATTGACATTACTCTGTATATGCTTGTTGTTGGTGCTTAGCTGTGTGTGTGTTTAATTTCAAGGAAGAGCATAGGCACTCATGGGCAAAATTTATTACAAATTGTTAAGTCCTTGTTTATCCTTCAACATTTTTAAGCTCTTGCAAGCTGTTATCCTCAACTTCTCTTGAGCATGGACCTCCAACTAGTTAATGCCCAGACAACTTGTACTGTGCCATCTGCTCAAGTTCTTTTCATGTCTTTATCCTTTTTAGGGCTTCCTTCAGTTCCCAAATACATGTGTTTTTTGGCTATTCCTCTGTTTCTTTTACCATTGAGATTTCAGTATAAGCACTACTTTGTAATGCACGTAGCTGTGGTTTTTTCAGCTTTTGTCTTATCCAAAGCCAAACTTTTTTCCATATCTCTTTCACTGGTAAATGTTTCCTTCCATCTGTTTCATATCTGAGATCTTGTCTTACCTGTTTAATCCTTCTGTTCTACGTATGTAAGCATCCATTTATGAAAGTATGTAATTTCTAGGTTGTCATTTCGTGTTTCAGAGCTATCCATACAATAGAACTGCCTTGACATTTGAGTTGATATTTTAATTTTTGTGTAGAACAGATGACTATCAACGTTACTTTACATAGTCTCAATTATATTGTTGGACTTGATTTATTTGATTTTCCATAAAGTAGTATACTTTACATATTCTCAGTTATATTGTTGGACTTGATTTCTTTGATTTTCCATATATCTTACAACACAGTGAAAGCTCCTCTTGCCTTCTGTATACTTATATTGATATCACGACCTCCATCTTGTCTGTTTTGCTGCCAAAAAAGGTTGCGCACATGGCTTGTAGGGGTGTTTCTCTAAGTGTAGACTGGCTATCATTTGCTACAATTTTTTCTCACAACCTTTTGTCTTTTCCATATAGATTTTCAGACTTTACTTCACCTTTTATCCATAATGTTTTGAAGTCTGCTGTAAAAGTCTTCTTTCAAAATTCTTTAGAATTTTGAGCAGATTATTTGTGCCTTGAATATTGATGTAATAAAATAGTTCATTTGTTATCCATGGGAATTGATAATTTGCCACATAAAGCTAAACAGTGGTTGAAACTTTCTCTTGGGGTGGTTATGCTTTTGAATAGTGGATTTTCACCTTTTGCATGCATTACATACCATACAGCTTCCTATGTAATTATTCTTTTGCAGCTGCACTAAGGTCCTGTTATGCGAGCATTCATTATCTATACATTCACTTATTCGAACATGAAGAATTTGAACCCTATATTCACTGTACAAATGCCTGACTCAGCTATACAAACTTTCCAGTCTGCAGGTGGATTAAAACTGCAAAAGGAAGGTGTTCATGCTTGCAAATTGTGCTGTTATGTACAAGCAGATGAACCTTTTTCTTTTTTTTTTTAAGCTAGGCAACAAGCAGGGGAACATGGGTGCAAGCATTTCATTTAATTTTTTATTCCCATTTGTAGCGTTGTCATGGAGAGAAGATTATTTCATTCCTGTATTAGAAGTGTTGCTTTGTTCAGTATGATACCATGTTTGTTCAAGATTCCCTGAAGTCAGTTATCTGTGAGTGACAGCCATATTTTGCATGTTCCTGCAAGATAGTAGTGCCATTAACCTTGTGTTCTGTGTTCTTTTGTTGTGAGCTCTGTTTCTTCTCATGGTTCACAAATCAAATGTAAAGTGAGTTAAGATCAAAGCTCAGTTCTACTATTTATTGAACAGTGTTGTTATCTGGTCTAAAGAGGATCTGTTTTGTTGAGAACCTGCACTTTCTTTTTTTCAGTTGTCTATCTGTGCACCTATTAATCTCTTATGAATGATCCTTGGCACTAATAGTAACATTATTCCTCTGTAATGTATGCATTCTTGCAAACCTTCCTTCAGCAACTTAACAATGTTTTGTTCCTTCTAGTCTACTGACATTTCTTCTGTCTCCAAGACTTTACCAAGTAACCTGCATAATAGCTCAGTAGAGGTATCAGAGTCTGCTTTGGTGGCCTCTGCTGGAATGCCATCTAGGCCTGCAGCTTTTCCATCTCATAGAAACTTTTATCTCTCTTCTCATTTTACTCCCTTTGGAAAATGGAGCTATAACAGAAGCTGTTCCCTTTACAGGAAGCCAATCAGAGCATTCTGCAGAATTTTTTTTTACCTAACGAGGTTGATTGTTTACCCTTTTCTTTCACTGCTTGACGTGTTTGATTATTAAATTCTACAGTGCTATGTATGATTTTAATACTTCTAGGTAAATGCAGTGCATTTTTGTTACTAAGCATAGAAAAGGTGCTAAGCATGCAAACACTCATGCTGATTTTCACAAAACCTGTTTTTGTGTTATTATTTATCATGTTTTCTATATTTATTTAACTGCAAGAATGCTTTGTTTTTTTTTTTAAATAAATTTATCACAAAGTAGCTTTTAATTATATTGTTTAGGGTTTATTAAATTCTAATAAAATAAATTTGGGGTGAACCCGTTGTAAATTAAGGAAATCATTAGAATTTTCCACACTGAAAGGATAGGTATGTTAAGGACATTATACGAATGCATGCCTTATGAACTGTTTTTCAGAAACGAATGAGGTTCATGTAACAGGACCTAGGTGTATTATACAAGTTGCACAAGGATTTCATCTTTATCGTGATTTGTCTTTGTCTATAATCATTTCTTCACTGCACTCACATGACTTATTGTGTTGACCAAATGCTTAGGTTAAATTAATTACTTCGCTGTTACAATCAGGATGACTCATGCTTTGATTTATTGTAAACTAGCGGTCATACCTGGCCCAGCCCGGGTCCATGTCAGAATGGCTGCAAGTCGGGTTTGGTGAGAATCGTTTTAGGAAGGTTTAAAGTGCTGTCGAATAATGTTAAAGGCATTAGGATTATTTCCAGTTAGAAAAAAAATAATTAAAAAACAAAATAATGTACTCATCACATACACAAAATGTGTCCCGTCTGTGCCATATGGGACATCTGCTCCGTCCATCTGTCCCATCCATCCTGTATGTTCCGTCTGTCCCATCTATCTATCTATCTATCTATCTATCTATCTATCTATCTATCTATCTATCTATCTATCTATCTATCTATCTATCTATCTATCTATCTTATCTATCTGTATGTCTGTCCATCCATCTGTCTATCTGTCTATTTAAATTGCTATCGAATAATGTTAAAGACATTAGGATTATTTCCAGTTGGAAAAAAAATTCTTTTTTTTAAATAATGTTACCCATCGCACACACAGCAAAACGATTTTCAGGGCAAATTTAGTGAATGTAACGTATTCTTAGAGCCGTATCATGAACAACTCTACATAGCGGAGTTATACATACACACATACATACATGCACATATGTAGCCCCACACACATGCTCTTATGTATTCAAATGTATGCATGTACAGTACTAATGCCCTTTCCTCTATAAAATAATGATGTAAGGGGATACATTACATATCTTCTTCCTCTTCCTCGTTCGCCCTGAAAAGGACGGTGGTTGCGTTGTGTCTGTTTGCGCCTAAGCTGTGATATCTGCACCTTTCGGTCGACACATCCGACTTCTGCACGGCATTTTTTAGGGATCGGGTTTGCCTTCCCAATTCGATCCATACTCACTCAGCCAGACTGCACTGCTGCAGACTGTTTCCAGGACCACCAGGTGGAGGTGGAGTACGGTCTTGACCAGCTCTGGTTCGCTGGTCCTGATGCACGCAGTCAAGCTATGGGTTGCTGACTGCATTCACTATTGTTGCATCTTGCATATAAAACCACACACGCGTAGTTTCACTTGCATACTTAAACATAAAAAGGAAGGAGAATAGTACTAAATAAAATAAAGTAATAATTTCCCTAAAAAAAAGTTGTGCGCTTCTTCTAACAACAGAACCATTTTTGCAGAATAAAATATAAAGCATGAGCGCAATTCCCGGCACATTAAAAAATTAAACATTGTTCAGGAATCCTGATGTAGAAAATTTGCATAATAAAAAGCAAAGCACTGTAAATTTCAGTAAAAGCTCTTCACAGCTGAGTATTATTGAAACTTTCCTTGTCAGGAATTGTGATTTAGAAAACTTCCATAACAGAAATCAACGCACTTCTTCTAAATCTAACGAAAAAGGATAAAATTTATGACATATAGTTTCTAAGCTATGGGCGTTAACCGTTGTTTTTATGTCCCTTAAGAATGAATGGAGTTTGGGAAACTTCTAGAACATACACAAACCTTGTAGCACAAACATAGCTGAGAATTAATCAAACTTTTCTTGTCAGGGATCCCGATTTACAAAATTTTCATAACAGAAAGCATCACACTGTACATTTAAGTAACAGCTTTACGTAGCTGAGTATTATTTAAAGTTTCCTTGTCCAAAATCCTGGTTTAAAAAAACTTACACAACAGAAAGCAACACACTTCTTCTAAATTTAACGAAAAAAGATAAAAATTATGACTTATAAAGTTTGTTATTTACGTCCCTTGTCACTTGAGATAAGAATGAATGAAGTCCCTTGACATAAGAATAAATGGAGTGAAGAAAAAAATTCACTGCTCAGTCTCCTGATGTTGTACCATGACGATATATAGCTTAAAACCTTCCCAGAGAAATGTCCAATACGCTGGAGAAAACCGCATCAAAATCCATTCAGTCGGTCTTGAGTTATGAGGTAACAAACAAAAACACATTTTCGATTTTATATATATATATAGATTTCCAGATGAAAAACCTATGGCAAGGCACAAGCAAAGAAACAAAGTTACAACTGATCAGAGCATGTATATTCCCAGTAGCAACATACGGCTGCGAGACTTGGACACTCAATAAAACAGTTGCAAAAAAGATTACATCATTCGAAATGAAATGCTACAGAAGGATGTTGAGAATACCCTGGACAGAAAAAAAGACCAACAGAGAAGTACTGCACTCACTAAACGTACAGGAACATTGGCTCCTAAATACCATCGCAATAAGGAAGCTGAAATTTTTCGGTCATATAAAAAGACATAATAGTCTGGAAAAAACAGTGATGGAAGGCATGGTCCCTGGAAAAAGGGGAAGGGGTCGACCTAGACGACGGTGGACCCAGGACATCACAGAGAGTCTGAACTTGTCTTTGGCTGATGCAGGTCGACTTGCCCAGAATCGTGATGCGTTCAGAGCAGCTGTAATGGAGACAACGTTCTGGAAAGAATACGTCACATGATGATGATATAGATTTCACATTGTTTTTTTCTTGCTATCAGCATTGTTAATGTTTTCCTGCTTTATTGTTAATTAACTATGATACATTATTGTTAATATATTTACATATTTCATTTGGTGTGTTCTTGTTACTCCTCATGGTAGAAGGGGAACGACCAAGTAAGTAAGTGTTCTTGTTACAAGCACTGTTAATATTTTTTTTATAACTAAGTATGATACATTATGTTAGACACTTATGTATGGGCTGTCAGAATAATATGTTAAATGCAGTTAATCCAAGTAGTAATCTCAAATTAATGACAAGTTCATTTTGTAAAAACAATAAAATAATATATTTACCAAAATATGACAAAAGACATTTTATCCAAATGTATATAATAAGAGCCAATTTTTTGTATAAATGACATCGTTTATGCTTTTGTATAAAAAATTATAGTGCAAAATAGTTTAAGAATAGTTACACTAACCTACCAAGCATGTCATAAAAGGCAGCAAAGGAGGGTTGAGCATGGGGTCAACTACCCCATCACTACAGCAGCTGACAATGAATAAATAGAACATATATTGAGGAAACCTGTTGATAGCATTATAAGGCAGTTTTTATTCTGGAACTCTCCAGGTAAGTGATGTAATGAGCGACTGAAAACCTGAAGAGCACCGGAGACAGAAATGAAAGGATGAGGAGAACATGGCAAGACCTTGAGCTAATGGCATGGTACAGGAGGAATTGGCATACGTTTGTTGAAGGCCTAAGCTCCTTGGGGAGCTGAAGGTTAATGATATATCTATATATATGAGATCATAGATAATATTGGAGGAACACTTTTTCAACACAAGGAAGTGCACAAGTTAACATGGGAATCACCAAACGGACGAGACAGAAACCAGATAGATCACATAATGATCAATGGCAGATGGAGACATGCACTACAAGACGTGAAAGTAAGAAGAGGCGCAGATGTGGGAAGTGATCATCACCTAGTAGTAGCAAGACTGAAAGTGAAACTCAGAGCTGCTGGACCAGTTGCAGTCAAACAGAAAAGATACAACATCACAAAACTGAAGGATCCCCTCACCAGAAAAGCTTTCGTGGTCAATGTAAAGAGAAGATATGAGATTATCAAAAGCCAGGAAAGAACAGAGACCGATGATGTTGACCAGAGATTCAACACCATCTCAACAATATACAAGGAAAGCAGCAAGTCATGCTTGGGATTCCAGGAAAGAAAGAGCCAAGACTGGATAACATCAGATACGCTAAACACCATAGTGAAGAGAAAAGAAATGAAAAGAAAGAAAACAGAAGCTAAGTCTCCTAGGTTAAAGGCAATATATAGTGAACAGTACAGTCAGCTGGACAAGGAAGTTAAACTTCAAACCCGTGCTAACAAAAGGACATTTCTGGATGACCTTGCAAGACAGGCAGAAGAGGCAGCACTGAGAAATGAACAAAGCACAGTATACAAAATAACTAAAATCATCAGTGGAAAACGAGGTGCAAACAATATTACATTAGTAAGAGATAAGCACGGAAATCTCATCATGACAGTAGAGGGACAGGAAACAAGATGGGCAGAACATTTCAAAGAAACTCTGAATAAGGAACCACCAGAGACACAATTGAATGTTCCTGAGGCTGAAAAAAATGATCTAGATGTTAATACAGACATCCCACGAAAAGAAGAAATCATCACACAATCAAAGGGTTAAAGAATGGAAATGCTCCTGGTCATGATAACTTAAATGCAGAGCTATTTAAGACAGACCCAGAGCTAACAGTAGAACTATTAGAACCACTATTTGCATAAGTCTGGAAAACAGGGACAACACCAACAGAGTGGAGAAAAGGAATAATTGTCAAATTGCCCAAGAAGGGAGATCTTGCAGACTGCAATAATTGGAGAGGAATAACTCTTCTCTCAGTTCCCAGCAAAATACTAGGCAGGATAATTATACAGAGAATCTCAAAAGCAGTAGACCACAAACTGAGGAAAGAACAAGCAGGATTTAGAACGAACAGAAGATGTGTAGATCATATATTTACCCTCAGGAACATTATAGAGCAGTGCTCAGAATGGCAAAGACAGCTGTACATTAATTTAGTTGATTTTGAAAAGGCTTTTGACAGTATACATAGGGACAGTTTATGGAAAATACTGAGGGCTTATGGAATTCCAAGCTGCATAGTGTCAATCATAAAAAGCCTCTATGCCAACTTTACGTGTAGCATTGGGCAGAGCAACCTAACCTTTGAAGTGAAGACAGGAGTACGACAGGGATGCCCCTTATCAACCACTCTATTTTTAACAGTCATAGACTGGGTGATGCGCCAGACAACAGAGGGCAATCCAAGAGGAATAAGATCTACTACATTTTCTACATTGGAAGATCTGGAATATGCAGATGACATTGCACTGCTAGCACATTCACATCAACACATCCAGGAAAAAACGGATTGACTTAATAAGTATAGCCAGCAGGTGGGCTTGAACATCAACCTAAAGAAGACAGAGGTCATGACGCTCAATGTGAGCAACCCTGAGCCCATATCAGTAAGGAATCAGCAACTGGAACAGACAGAAACCTTCACATACCTAGGATGCATAGTAACACCAGACAGCGGAGCAAGCAGAGACATCAACAACAGAATGAACAAAGCAAGAACAGCCTTTTTTAGTCTAAACAACATCTGAAGTCATCTCAGTTAAGCACAAGCACAAAATTAGGATTATATCAGAGCTGTGTGCTTTCTGTGCTTCTCTATGGCGCGGAGAGCTGGAGAGTTACAGAGAAGGAAATGTCGAAATTGTCCTCTTTTCACACAACATGCCTAAGAAAAATTCTCCGAATCTTTTAGCCGAATACCATCACCAACCAAGATCTGCTTACTCGGAGCAAGCAAGAGGACATGCACACCATCATAGCTGGCAGACGCTGGAGCTGGGTTGGCCATGTCCTCAGAAGAGACCCCGATGCCATCACAAGAACAGCTATGCTATGGACCCCTGAAGGAAAACGAAAGAGAGGCTGACCAAAAACAACTTGACGGAGGACTGTGGAGGCTGAGATGCAAAGAATGAACCAGAGTTGGGGCACTGTACGAAGGATGGCCGCCAACCGAGCAAAGTGGAATCAATTTGTTGTTGCCCTACAAGACGCCACCAGGCATAATGGCCACTGACTGCTTTGACGGTCGGCGGCTAAGGATCAAAGAAGAAGAAGATATATATATATATATTTTTTTTTTTTTTTTTTTTTTTTTTTTTTTCTTAACCAGCGGCACTTGGGCTTTCAGCCCTTCGGCCCAATGACATATCATTGCGAGGCTGGGGAACCTGAGGACTTTCCTTCCAACCCGGTCAGGAGCTTCGCTCCTTCCCATCCACAGAGGGTTTATCACAGGAGCCGTTCAGGCTATTCAGTCAAATTTCCGGCCGTAAACATTTCTTCAAACGCCGACGCCCGGGTTTGAACCATGAACACCTGGTCGCCAGTACAACGCCGAAGCCATTACACCAGCGCGGCTCCCATATATATATATATATATATATATATATATATATATATATATATATATATATATATATATATATATATATATATATATATATATATATATATATATATATATATATATATATATATATATATATATATAGTAGCCCCTTTCAGTCATAACTGACTATGGGAGTGCGCCCCTGAGGTGATAGTCCTCAGCTGTTTTTTTTTTGTGGTGTTTCTGTCGGCGTGTTCTTTTCTCTTCTGCTTGTTGTGAGAGCTTCATTTCACCCAATCTGAGATGGCGTCTTACGGAGCATCACCACTTGGTGCGATTGGCAACTTCTTCTCCCAAGTTGCTGGGTTTATTCATGTCTGTCTTGCACACAACTTTGTTGCCCAGCTATTCTTTTGCCATCTGCGAGTTGTCCATAGAAAATATCTTTGGGCATGCGTCCATCTTCCATGCAGCAGATATGGCCAAGCCATCACAGACTGCGCTGTCTGAGCAGCGTATACATGCTTTGAAAGCCAGCACGTGACAGCATCTCGAAATTAGTCACTTTGTCCATCCACAAAATACCAAGGATGTGGTGTAGACACTGTTGATGGAAGGTATTGAGCTCTCTTTCTTGCTTAGCATAGGTTGTCCATGTCTCACTGCCATATAGAAGCGTGCTGGTGATGCAGGCATTATATATCACAGCTTGGTCTTCATTGAGAGTTTGGAGTTTCCCTAAACATGCGTTGTGAGGTGGGATAAGATGCCAATGTGTCTGTTAATTTCTGTGTCCAGAGAGAGTTTGTTGTTGATGGTAAACCCCAGGTATGTGAAGTGGTGCACCACTGCCAGTTCATAGTTATCGATAGTGATAACTGGTGCAACATCCATATCCTGACCTAGCACATTTGTTTTCTTTAAGCTTATTGTGGGGCCAAAGTCATTGTATAATAGAGAGATTCAATTCATCAAGCTCTGGAGCTCCTGTTGGCTTTGAGTGATGCTTGCAACGTCATTGGCAAACAACTGTTCTCTAATTATGACCCTTCTGATTTTCATTTTTGCCTTCAGCCGTGCGAGGTTAAAGAGTCTGCCATTTGACATAGTGAAGGCATATTCATTCAGTTGCATCTCCGATTGCATTTTTCAAAAGCAAGGCAAAGATGATCCCGAGTAGGGTCGGAGCCAGGAAGCAGGCTTGTTTGACACCACTGCATAATATCAAAGGACGATTATGTGTTTCAAGCATACTGGACTGTTTCTTTCATGTCTTCGTGGATTGACTTTATCATTTTAAGGAGGATTTTGAAGAGTCCATCCCTTCTAACCAGGTTAAATACCTTTGTGAGGTCGATAAAGGCGACATACAAAGGCTTCTTCTGCTTTCTTGATTTTTCCTGAAGCTGGCAGAGAGAGAAGGTCATGTCTATTGTTGATCTACCAGCTTGGAATCCACACTGCGACTCTGGATATATACGCTCAGCTAGCTTGTGTAATCGCACTAAGAGGATGCTGGTGAAAACCTTACCAACAATACTAAGAAGAGAGATGCCTCTGTAGTTGATGTAATCGCTTTTGTTTCCTGTATTTTTAAATAATGTTACAATCTTGCATGTCTTGAGGTAGTGTTGCTTCTTCCCAGCACTGACACAACACCATATGAACGGGTGCAATAGTGAGTTTTTACAGCATTTGATTAAAGCTTATTGTGCTATTTATCTAAATTTTTTTTTTTTTGGCATTTATTTTGTCTCTGTGTTTTGGATTTTACAGCAAGTGACACCTATCCCAGATAGTCTGCTAAAACTAAGGGTTAAAACAATCAGAAGTCTCAGTAGCCCTGGTAAACTGTTGCATTTAGTCTAACACTGTGTAATATTAAATATCAGTTTTTAATTAAAAAAACTATTTATTATGGTTTATCTGTATTGAATCCGACATACAGGATGAGTCAGAAGGAGAAAGAGTTTCTCCTGTCAGTGAAGTAATTGAGGAAGATATCTCAAGTGAAGATGATACCAGAGAAAAAGATGACACTAACACCAAACCTCTTGAGGTCTTCAAGCCTGGAAATACCCTTGTTCTTGAATTTCAGCCTTTGCCAACTAAAAGTAAGACTAATCTTTTTTTGCCCATATGAAGTTTGTAGTTTTTTCAAAGGCTTATATCACAGATATACTGTCTTCTGGTACCATGCCAGATAGCAAAGGTGACCATGTCTCTCCACAACTTCCAGCCCTTATTCTGTTTATCAGTTTTGTTATTGTTATGCAGAATTGACATCATTGCACTCCGGGCAAACCCATAGGTGCTCAGTCTCCATCAGTATATGTTGAAGAGTGTGAATGCTAATTGTTCCTGTAGCTCGTTGGTTGTAAACACGAAGGATGCATCCTCTCATACGTCCATCTCTGCTAGCTTTACGTTTGATGCCAGATTCCAACAGTCTTAACCTTGATGATTCATCTATTGCTGTGTCATTCTCTAACAGGCGATCATTAATTGTTCTCAATATATCTCCCTTATCCATATCCATTGTCCCCACTATGGGTGCTCTTGATGCTAGTCTGTCAGCTCTTTCATTACCACATACCCCAGCATGACCAGGACAGTATATCCACACCAGTTCTTGTAGACTGGAAGCTTATATGAATGTTTTCCATTCATGCCGCAACCAACCACTTTGAACTTTCCGAAGCATGGACTGAGAGTCGGACACAATGATAGCCTTTGTTAATGAAGTTTCAGTTATCCACCTTAAGGCTGCAGTAACAGCCTCGACCTCCATTCTCATGCTGGAAGTTGTTATCTTGTAAGCCCCGCTATGTTTGGCGACGATTCTGCCCTGTACCCGAGCAGAGAAGCCCCAACCGGATTTCTCACTTCGGATCACCGACCCATCTGTATACACAATGGCATCACCATCCCCAGAATGATCATGTATCAGTTGATTAATTTCCAGTTCTGCTATTCCGTTCCCCCAATTTCTACACTCTCTCCCAAGGCTGATGATGACCCGCTGGTAGTTATCCCAGTTCTCATCTGACATACACCATTCTTCCCCCTTGAATATATTGTCAACTTTTGTTATTGGCTTTTAGTTCATGCTGTTATGTAAAACTGTCCAATATCTTCTCTCTTTGTTGTCCATTATCTCTTTTCTCTTGAGTCTTTCCTGTTATCACAATACATTCCAACTTTCTTCTCATAACATGCCAGAAAAGTAGATTGCTTCCTTCTTATTTGAGTATTAACTCTTACAGGCCTTAATTTTTTTTATCAGTTTTGCCAGAATTATTTTTTTACCTTAAAGCAGTACCTTTATAAATTCTAAAGTTTCTGAGTTACAGTACTCTATCACAGACATTATAGGCCGCGTGAAGCTTTTAAATTAAATCATACATTGTATTGTTATTATACAACAAAGACACACATATTATACATCATAGTAAAGATAAATGAATGTAGAGTTAGTATATGAAGGACTTTTAGTGATATTCTACATATAGTATTCAGTTATGAGTAATAATATAGACCACTTTCAAGAAAAGACTCATTTTAGTAAATCAAAAATGTATTTACCAACCCATGCAATAGACTGAAATATTATCCAGAGTGCTCTAGGGTCTTTTAAAATATCACTAATCCATATATGAATATTATTTACGAGTGTCAGCTTCCTGTGATATTTTGTTAATGTTTTACAGACCATCCAGCGAACCATATAAACATTATAGACATTTGGAAAGAAAAAGGACATTATAGGCCGCGTGAAGCTTTTAAATTAAATCATACATTGTATTGTTATTATACAACAAAGACACACATATTATACATCACAGTAAAGATAAATGAATGTAGAATTAGTATATGAAGGAATTTTAGTGGTATTCTACATATAGTAATCAGTTATGAGTAATAATATAGACCACTTTCAAGAAAAGACTAATTTTAGTCTATCAAAAATGTATTTACCAACCCATGCAATAGACTGAAATATTATCCAGAGTGCTCTAGGGTCTTTTAAAATATCACTAATCCATATATGAATATTATTTACAAGTGTCAGCTTCCTGTGATATTTTGTTAATGTTTTACAGACCATCCAGTGAACCATATAAACATTATAGACATTTGGAAAGAAGAAGGACATTGTCACGAAGTGGATTTAAGACTAGAGGTTGTCTTAATATAGAGACAAGACACTAGTGGTACGAAAGTCTGAGAAGATAGATTTTAGATGAAAATGACAGTGAATGTGGAAAGATGAGACTTATTGGCCTCGAGGGTGAGAACCGAGATTGACTCTCCCTCGCCACTTGTGACATATAGTATAGCTATAGACTCACCACCTCTAACTACCAAATAAGGAGATAAGGTTTACATAAAGATCACAGACACCACTATACAGACAACATATAAGTACCGTATAGTAAAGAAGCTGATCCAGTGTACAGATTATAATTTATTTACACAACAAAATTCAGATAACATAATAAAAAATTAATAACGTGTGAGGTCGCACAAACCTGGAACAGAGCAATAAAATTTCAATGATTACGAAAATGGTAAACCCACACTGTCACCCTCCCCTCAACCTGCAAGAAAGAAAGTTAAGGATTATAACACCCTGTTTGGTGGGGTCTCAAACATTGGATCCACCACTCCTACCTAACCTAATATATTATTAAACACATCTAACTCCACTGTCTGTCTACAGATGTCACTCAATTAACTGCCTACACAGCTTCAACGCTTTAGGTGATATACACGCCACTAACTAACACCACTGTCCGGCTGTAGACCTAATGACCTGTCTACACCGAACGCTGATTGAACTTTCTAAAGTCCTACACGAACTGAAAAACTAATTTATAAAATCTGTCTCTTTTCAGTGTCTGTCTGACACTCCTGGTTTCTACAGAGAGACTCCTCCTCTATGTCCCTTCTCTCTCTCTAGTGCATTTGGAAGGAATTTTTTTCCCTATCTCCTCTAAATGAATAGTGTAGCTGATGACTTGGGTTATTAGACTGGATACTCGGACTGTAGCTGATTCACTGTTGGCAAAACTGCTTTCACCTGCCCAGTTACCCCTCTTTGGGTTTCAGGGCCGTCGGTTTTATTATGACCGACTTTAAACAAACACAACCCAACCCAGCCTCCAGGCCGCGCGCCTTTTTGGAGTGGTATAATGAGCTCAGAGCTCTGGGTTTTCTAAGATAGACCAGTTCCCACTGAAGCATGGGGCTTCACTGAAAGAAAGAACTGCTATCTATTTCTGGTGCACATGTAATTGGCGCCGGTAACCACCGCATCACCAATTCTAATTCACCGCTGGCGATGCCTCAACCCTTCAATGGCCGAATATCTTGGCAAGCTGTACAGCAAATTTGCACCTTTCCTTGGGTTCTGTCAGGGTACCAGAACTTCAGTATATGAAAGCAGAAAGTAGATTGACAGGCCATTATTGTTGGCACCACATATCTGAGCTGATGCAAAGTGTTAACTACCATCACCATCATGTAATGTCCATGATTCTTGTGCCATTGACTGTGTCGTCCATACTATCGTACGTCATATAATAAATATTGTGAAACGTCAGCAGTATTACCTACCTTCACTGACTTCTGCATGTGGGTGAGTGGGTTCAGTGTGCAGCTGTCCAAGAGCCTAAACGCATTCGTCTACACCCACACTTACCACATCATCCCACATCATATTACAAGTACTACACGCCTGAAAACATGTATGCTGTTTGTGTGAATGTCTTCATTACACCCTGGCAGCGCCTCACACTGGTGACCTAGATATACACCGCAACATTGTACTGTCCAGGTGATAAAACGACACGCCCACTCTACCAACTTTAACATCACGAACAGACTTTTACATGAATAATGCGCCGATGAAAGGATTAACATAAATATAACGACATAATGTCAGACCCAATCGACGCACAATAGCGCGTCTGGTGAGAACAAAAGATATCTCACAAGACAAGAGAAAATATTTTCTCCAAGTAAAACATATCCGGGGAGGTGCCACCCAAAAAACCCAAAGGTACTGGCAGTGCTAAGAAAAATTACATACATCTCAAGAAAAATCATATCAATATGAGAAGCAATGGTGAATGATATTATATCACATTAGCATAGAAATCTTTCAACGTCTAATGCCATAAACTCATTATTATGTAATGGATGATCATTACAAAATTTATATAGTAATTTAACAACAATAAGACTATACAAGTCTACAATCTAACTAACAGGCGATAATCTCAGAAGCCTTGTCCGGAGGTCGCTTGTAAGCAGCATCCGAATAGTCAGCATGGAAGTCATAATGCATCTAGATAAATCTGTGACGGCACTCCAGAACGAAGCACTGGTTTGCTGAGAACAATACAAATGACACAATTCTTAGAATGTTATAATGTACCATAGTCACTATTACATTTCTAAACATTAGGTGTGGCCGTAATAATTTCCGACCTTTATATCGCGATAACTAAACCTTCTCTGTTATACCAAGAACGGCAACAGAGAAAGAAAACAATTAATACCTAACAATGAATTAAAGTAAAGTGTCAACAAATGTTATAGAAGTATGTTATTGTAAGGTACAGTCATAAATCTAGATACATATCAGGAGATCTAGACATGAGAGTTAAGTAGATTCATGTGGGCATCTACCGTCATAACGACATCCATGACAACTGTTATCTATATTGGTAGCGTTGCTATTTGCTTTTTTACAACTATTGTTCTGATTTGAACCACAGTTTCCACAGTTGCGATTGTTATTTCCCTTTTTATCAACATATCTGTTAGTTGGGTTTTGTTGTCTCCTAGAAAAACTATCATAATGTTGGTATTTTCTATTGTAGTTATTTCTACCACAATTTACATAATTGTTAGAGCTAAACTGTTGAGGAGCATTAAATTGTCTCCAGTTCCTTGAAGAAAAAGAATCACTACGTGATGGACACCGTTGGCTCTGTCCAAAATCACGATAATCTCTCCTGGGAAAATTGATTTTATTTTTGCCTTTGGCAATGTGTTTGAAAGGAGCATCATACTGTCTGTGCTGAGTATGATGAGTAACAGGGATAATAGAGTTCTTATTGTTCTGAACATAATCGTTCTCATTTCGGGAACTAGTACTAATAGTTTTATTCCCTGTTACAAATTTATCAGAAATTTGCAAAGTCGATGCTTGGTTCGTTAGAGGAGCCTTATCATGACATTTTTCAAAGTTTTTACCCTGATCTAAAGGACTAACAATAGGATTACTTTTGTTGGCCTGACGCCAAGAATCATTCCCATTAGAGGCAGTATCATTCTTACGTGGGAAATTACATTTGCCACGAAAGGATTTGTTCACACCATGTTTAGTGTTATTGCTAGCATAGAGTGCATGTGGCTGACTCTTTGCACTAGCAACATGTTGATCATCAGGTTTATGTTTAAATCTATCCACCTTGGTAGTAGATAACATCTTATTGTACAAAACAATATCTAATAGGCCATCAACTCTTTCACGAAGTTTTGCAATTTCTACCTTTGCAATAGCTTTCTCTCTAGCCAGAGCTTTATGCATTTTCTCGTTGGTTTTAACTTCCCTGTTATAATCCAACCTTGTGTCATGTAACTGAGAAGCCAGAATCTTCTCTTTAGCAATACTATCTTTAACATCTATTCTCAACTTTGTCATCTGAGATGTATTTCCCAATTTAAGGCTCTCAATTTCCTGTTGGAGAGCTTGGATAGCTTCTAAAGATTTAGCTTTCTCCTGAACAAGCTCTAGTTTGAGTGCTTCCATAGCACTATGATGGCTAGTTATGAGTTCATCAACTTTCTCATCCTTTTCTTTATTTGCTCTCAACTGTGTTAACTCCAGTTGTAGTGCCTGAATCTCACTATCCTTGCTATTCTTAAACTCATTAATCTCCTCCAGAGATAGCATATTCTTCTTTATAGCAGTATTTTGTAACAAATTCACCTCATTCCTTAACTCCAGAATTATTTCTTCATAAGACTTCTTGTCTTGTCTGGCCTGAGCTTTTAATTTGCAACATATATCTTGCGCACTAGCAAGTTCCAAGTTTGCTTTATGTAAGTCATCCTCATGTCTTGTAGCCTCAACTTTTAATTCTTCATAGTTTGTTTCGACTTGTTTCAAGTCACCGGTGCAAGCATTTTCTTTACAATATTGTTCGTATTGAGCCAAGCTCATCTCACCTTCTAACCATTGTTCGTATTGAGAGAAGCTCATCTCATCTTCTAGCTTATGTTCATTTATTACCTTCATTCTTTCCGGCTCTATAGATAACACTTTTTTCTCATGGAGTCTTGGGTTTTCTTCAGCTTGCATCTGAAACTTTCTTTTTTCCATCTCCATTTTAACTTTTACGAATTCTCTTAACTCCTCAGCAGACATACCCAAGGAACTCCCCCGTTCAATGTAGCAGTCCAAGAATTCGTTTTCTTCCTCATTAGTCATTCCAAAGGATTTTCCCTGTTCAATGTAGTAATCTAAGAATTCTTTTACTTCCTTAGTAGTCATACAAAAGTATTTCTTTTGAACCCAAAAATACAAACTAGACATTATGTCTAATAGTGTGCTATCAGTACCTCTGAAATAATAATACACTATATCCCAATCTTAGTGGGAGACAAGTCTTTGGCAAAGACTTTGTATAGTTACCCTGTTTATAATGTCACCATCAATCACCTCAGTATCTAATGTGTATCATATTAATAATAGTACATGACCAAGTATATATGTAGACTGTATATGACGACAATATCTAACACTAATTAAACAAAGACAAACATCTGGACAATCGAAAACATTCGCAGAGGTCAACTAAACTGAAAAGCAAAACTAAAGAAAATATTACAAAAAATTGTAATGATAACTGCGAAATATCACAATAATACAATGACAACACAGTGTATAAACATAAAGGGTGTATAGAAATAAACAATAGAAAAGAGAAGGCAGACAAATACAAACAAATCAGAACAGAACTGAAGAATGGAGAAAAATAACGAAAACGACACTAACACATATCGTCACAACTAACAAAAAATATCGCGCAAGCAACAAAAGTCGCAACAAATTTCCACAACTGGGAAATTCACGATAAGTTCCCTAAAGAACGCTCACAATAGACCCTCGGTTAGGTGGGATATTCTATTGGAGTCACCGACCCAACCAAACCCGCAGAAATAAACACACCAATCTAAACATGTAACGTTAACACAAAGCATATAATAGAATGTGTTGCAAAGAAGGCTCAGTTACACACAATATAATGGCCCAGTTTCCAAAACAAACTGCCACTTATCTTAAAATACAATCCTGGCCTTTTGTCAACACCGAAGTACAATATAAGAACAGCAATGATTGGAAGATCCACCGTTGATGGTTACCGAACGACGACAATATGTAGTGGTCTTCAAATGTACAGCTACTGTGACATTCTCGACAACCAGTTGCGACCGGAAGGTCCAACGTTGAATTGTCTGTAGACTGTAGTATGTAAACAAACAGCTGAATTGTTTACAATAAGAGCTTGACAGAAAACGATGTGACTTGCTCGCACAAATAAATGGACATCGTCTGTAGAACTGCAGTAGAATGCTTATTCGTAGTACAGTGTCACTCAACTTCTGTAGCAGCTGTGGTCCATGTAGCAATATCATAAAGATGTTAATGTCAGTGTTTATGTGGGTCAGCAGTCGTTGACCTATTTACCACTGTCCTGTGTAGCTGAAATCCCCATACTGGCCACCAGATGTAAAAGTCTGTTTGTTCGTGATGTTAAAGTTGGTAGAGTGGGCGTGTCGTTTTATCACCTGGACAGTACAATGTTGCGGTGTATATCTAGGTCACCAGCGTGAGGCGCTGCCAGGGTGTAATGAAGACATTCACACAAACAGCATACATGTTTTCAGGCGTGTAGTACTTGTAATATGATGTGGGATGATGTGGTAAGTGTGGGTGTAGACGAATGCGTTTAGGCTCTTGGACAGCTGCACACTTAACCCACTCACCCACATGCAGAAGTCAGTGAAGGTAGGTAATACTGCTGGCGTTTCACAATATTTATTATACGACCTACGATAGTATGGACGACACAGTCAATGGCACAAGAATCATGGACATTACATGATGGTGATGGTAGTTAACACTTTGCATCAGCTCAGACATGTGGTGCCAACAATAATGGCCTGTCAATCTACTTTCTGCTTTCATATACTGAAGTTCTGGTACCCTGACAGAACCCGTCAGGTACCCCTTTGCAAATATACCGCACGGGAAAGGCGGTTTCAATTGCCTAACAAAAGGCTATGACTTCTTCTGGCATCACATGCCAGGCACTTCTTCTCATGAAGAATAAAGGCCGTAACAACGGGCCTTTATGGCGACAGCATCAGGCCGCAAATAGTGGGCCTCAAATATAAGGTAACCTTAGTGTTTAATCTTTCAGTGTACACATCCCTGCCAATCCTACCGCTTGTATAGCGGGTTACTCGAGTAGATAACTTTCTCTGGGCTTCTAATGTTCAGAAGACAACTTGGTCTTGGTTCCCGTATCAAGCACCAATAATGGGGCTCTATGTAACATATCAGCTGTGAGCTCTGTTCAACATGTCGCCTCAAATGTACTTCTCTAACTTAGGCATACGAGAAGATCAAAAATGACTCTATTACCTTGTTTCAGAATCCTATTAAACACTAAACACAACACTGCCGTTCCTGGCATACAGAATTAACTAGGGGAAGGAAAGATGACATCTGTCATACAATGAACTTCCAAATCCCCGAAAAGAATGCAAGGAAAAATCTTCGGACCTCTGTCCGATCACAACGCCCAGGGTACACTGCCCAAGGCGGAAGTCCCTCGGTCTTTGCGCCAAAACCTGCGCATGTGCAATCAGTACAGACCGAGCGAAACTAACACCAGACCAGGGTGTTTCCTCAAGCGAGAGGCAAAGCCGCTCCGTATATGGTCAAGTGACTAGTAACTTAAGACATGACCACATTTAAGACCTTCCCCTACACCGGACAACATAAGACAAGGGGAAGATAACCAGGGATCAAACCTGTCACTAACGCAAATCACCAGTTCCCTTTCTTAGACTATCAAAAGAATTAAACAGGTTGATGTCTTACACAATTATGCCAAATAGACAGCAACACTTGGGTGCCGTGAAAATTTGCTGTGAACAAAAGAAATGCAACTAATGTACATCAACTTCAAGTAATCATATCTCTAACACCTAACTCCCTTAAAAAAATTACAACTCCCGTCTTCCCCCTCCTCAACTATGCACAGCGATAGACAACATTCCTATCTGAAGGTTAAACTACCCCACTTCAACCTGTCTGTTTAGGAAACCACAAACGCAGCTGACCTAAATCTTTTGTGCCGGCTGGCCACGCCGTCACAACAAATTTTATTCACTGAGGAAACTCCCTGTCCTAAAATACAAGGCCTACTTAATTTTTACAGGCTGTCTGTTCATGCTCACCCCCTTACACAATATAAACTAGGAAAAATGAACTCCCGTCTCAGAAATATTAATTACATCCCGCCATGTAATATAAATTCACTTCTAAATTACATCTCTTACCCTTTGACTGCACAACAATAAAATGCACAATAAATAACGTACACACCTTACGCTAGCATATTTATACTGCAAAATTTACAACCAAATCGAGGTCACATATATATATCTCTGACCCTCGCAATTACCGTATTGATAAAGCTTAAGGACTAAACCTTCTAAAATTACTTTATACCCAATTAACCTTTAGCACGCTGCATTAAAATGACGGAAATTTGCCCTGTAGCTGAATTCTTTTTCACAACACCCCGTTTTTATAGTGGGTGACTTGTAACGTCTATAGTTTCTGTGTTTCTTGGTCTATTGCTATCATTTTGTTGAATTTATATAAATAAATGAATTATGAATCTGATGATATAAGTTTTGTTTGTGTACATATTAGATATGATAGGAAGAGAGGAATGGAAAGATGAAAAAAAAAATTTTTTAATTAAAAATTTTTTTTTTTTAATTTAAAAAAAAATTTAAAAAAAAACCAACAAATGAAGAGTCCTGAACCCTGGCATCTCAATGAAACAGTCATTTGACCAATACAAATCAAATGACGATCTTTTCATTACACCCATCATCAGTAGCAAAGCAACAAACGCCCTCATCTCGTCAGCAGTGACATTCGGCCCTGAACCTAACCCCTAACGCTAGACATACTAGCAATGACATTCTACTGTCATCCCCATCTCTGCCATCATCCATATTCTGAGAACCGATATCAGCGCTAATAAAGCCAAAAAACTCCTCGCCATTGCATCGGAGTCAGAATCCATTAAAATTTCATTCAAAATGGCAGCTTGTTCCATACCGATTGATTTCGATTTGAAAAATACAAAAAAAAATAATGGCTAACACCCCCCTCACAAAAATTGATTGGAATCGGAAGTGAACTCTCTTGCAAATAAGTTTAAATCTAAACATCCGGTGGTGATATCACGTGTACACATATTATAAGGCAGGGAACCGACGATCTCCGAAAGTCCCAATAATGCGACTGCAGCTGGCAGAACATAGACAACCTATAGTGCAAATAGGCGACTCCAGCGTGCTAAAGGTTAAATACTCATTGAAATAAAAATACATAAATACTACTGCGTATACATATGCACACAGTCCCAACTAAGATGGTTTGGCCATGTCTGCAGAATGGGAGAAGATCGGCTACCACGACAAGCATGGGAAACAAAGAGCCAGGGATCCAGACCTCCAGGACGACCCAGAGTCCGCTGGGAGGACAACATTAGACAATCTTTGAAGGACCGAGGACTAGAATGGAACCAGGCCAGGAAGAAGACAGCTGATAGAATAGTCTGGCGCTCTCTCTTCCAAACCTCTACACCTCACGGTAGAAGAGGAACGACTAAGTAAGTAAGTATATATATGCACTATTAATTTATCAAAAGTAACTAGCGTTTGACACAACTAACTACTACATATTACCGAGCACCGGTTTTATCTTAGCGTTTAGCCTTACACAATGAATATCTCAAAAATCCTTTACACAATGAATATCTCAAAAATCCTTTACACAATCATAGACCGCACTAGCTTATCATAGAAAACTTATATGCACACTGACATTATTATTTCTATAAGCTAGTAATTGATGGCACTTTCGTTTAAGAAATATTTTAAACTCCCACAAAAACTAAACTAACTCGGGCTAAGATTCTATTAAACACGAACTATAAGTACGACGCTAAATTAAATATTTACATACCCAGATACCAAATATCTCGTTGGAGCAATTGATAGGCGTAGTTTTTTTTTCACGGCTGAAGTTTTTCTGAAGACCAAGAGAGCGTGAATTAAAATATTCTGATATTTATAATCGAAAACCCACACCCTACGTCATAACTTGGCTTCACTCTTAAACCAATGATCTTTTGGCAAAATCTAAAAATATCCCGTGGTCATGCGCTATAATTAGATTGTACACAAACTCTGGAGTCATGGTCATTCAGATCGCGCGCGTCTTTCTTTACGTCATGTTAAATAACATTACCTGTTGGCGTGAGCAAAACCAACCTTGATTCGTTCTAAGCGTAAGTTCGACGTACATTGGTAGAGGTTCCCCCACCCACCCCCAAGTTACCTGGGTAGGTGCGGGTTTTTCGGTTTTATCTGAGCTGAAAATCTACGCAGCCAAAATTAACTACAAAGTCTAGACATTACAATAAAATGACCGCGATTACTTTAACAAAGAAAATGCCTACGTGAACACAATTACCTAGAGAAAAGAACTGGTGCAAATCTGTACTTAACCTACAGTAATCCCTATTGGAAAAAACCCCGCAATTAAGTTACCTGCAGAAAAAGACCAAACACAAATAATTACAGAGAGAAGAAAAATGGGGCCTGTGGAACAATAAAATTACAGTACTCTATCACAGATATTATAGGCCACGTGAAGCTTTTAAATTAAATCATACATTGTATTGTTATTATACAACAAAGACACACATATTATACATCACAGTTAAGATAAATGAATGTAGAGTTAGTATATGAAAGATTTTTAGTGATATTCTACATATAGTAATCAGTTATGAGTAGAAATATAGACCACTTTCAAGAAAAGACTAATTTTAGTCTATCAAAAATGTATTTACCAACCCATACAATAGACTGAAATATTATCCAGAGTGCTCTAGGGTCTTTTAAAATATCACTAATCCATATATGAATATTATTTACAAGTGTCAGCTTCCTGTGATATTTTGTTAATGTTTTACAGACCATCCAGCGAACCATATAAACATTATAGACATTTGGGAAGAAAAAGAACATTATAGGCCGCGTGAAGCTTTTAAATTAAATCATATATTGTATTGTTATTATACAACAAAGACACACATATTATACATCACAGTAAAGATAAATGAATGTAGAATTAGAATATGAAAGATTTTAGTGATATTCTACATATTTTATAGACTACATTTTAATAAAAACTAATTTTAGTGAATGAAAAATGTACTCTCCAACCCATGCATAAAAACTGAAACATTATCCAGAGTGCTCCAGCATCTTTTAGAATAACACTAATCCATATATGAATATTATTTACAAGTGTCAGCTTTCTGTGATATTTTGTTAATGTTTTACAGACCACCTAGCAGACCCTACCATCATCATTAAAATAAAAAAGAAGATATTCAAGGCCACATGAACTTTTAAATTAAATCATATATTGTGTTGATATTACACAACAAAGAAACACAAATTATGTTTCACAGTAAAGATAAATATATTTAGAATTATAATATTGGGGCTTTTAAGTGCTATTCTTCATATTATATTCAATTGTGAGTAATAATGTAAACAATTTTAAAAAAAAAATTCATTTTAGTGAATGAAAAATGTACCCACCAACCCATGCATAAAGACTGAAATATTATCCAAAGTGCTCTATGGTTTTTTTTTAAATAACACTAATCCAAATATGAATATTAATTACAAGTTTCAGCTTTCTGTGATGTTTTGTTAATGTTTAAGAGACTCTCCAGCGGACCATACCATCATTATTAAAATTTGGAAACAAAAAGGTCAAATTCAAAGTAAATCATATATTGTATTGTACTTACATTATTATGCATAAACAATATGTACACAATTTTATCTGAAAGGATATTTACATTTTAGTCAATGGTGGCTTGTGTATGCCATATCTTGAAGCAGTGTTTTGGGTGGAGGTGAGGACAATCATCGCAACCCTCGCAAATAAAATTTGTTCTTTTTTGGAGAATCTGGTTTGCTGCAGACTCTACATCTTCTGTCTTTTTCTGTGTAAGCTATCATATGCTTAGCTCCTTCAAGCCTCTGAATTGGGTTGGCTGTCCTTGGTCTTCCAGGGGTTGCCTTGATACTCCTCTGTGGCTCGGGCATTAGATCTGCGGCCCACTGAAGCAAAGCATCAATCAGAGATATTTTGAACTGTTTTAATGTCATTTTTCTACTGCCTGTGAGCCTATAGAGGATGAAAGCATTGGTACAAGTAATTTCCATTATCCAGTAGAATATTTTTTTCCACCACTTGTTGCTGCTTCGTTTGTGAATGCCATAATACCCAAGCATTTGATCAGCACGGTCACATCCATTCATGCTCTGATTATAGTCATGGACTGTTATTGGCTTTGGTTTTGTCGTAGTAGTCATTCCTGTATTTGTTTTGGTGGAAACAATGATTACTGTCTTTTTTGCTTTCTTATTCCTCCATCCAATACAAAGCAAAGATGAATCTTTAGTTTGCCAGCATTTCCGTTCCATGTGTGGTATGGAAAGTGCTTTTATTTCTAATGGAAAGCCAATTCGGTTTGACTGGAGGGTGCCAGTATAGTATTGCTTTTGCTGAAGCAAATAGTCAATGAGTGCCCTTGTGGTGTAGAACCTGTCTGCAAATATATGATAACCAGTTCCAATTTGCTGTAATAGAGTTCCAAGGTAAGAAAACAAAGATGGCTGTATACCGCTCCACCTATGTCCCAGTCTTGACATATGGATGCGAGTCATGGGCAATGACTACAACCCATAAAAGCCAGATCCAAACCTCATAAATGAGGTATCTGAGGAAGGTGGTTGAAGTAACAAGAAGAGACATGGTACGCAACCAGACGATACGTCAAGGCCTTAAATCCTACCCCCTGCAGACCAAGTAGAACAGTCCCAGTTAAGATGGTTTGGCCATGTCTGCAGAATGGGAGAAGATCGGATACCACGACAAGCATGGGAAACAAAGAGCCAAGGATCCAGACCCCGAGGACGACCCAGAGTCCGCTGGGAGGACAACATTAGACAATCTTTGAAGGACCGAGGACTAGAATGGAACCAGGCCAGGAGGAAGACAGCCGATAGGATAGTCTGGCGCTCTCTCTTCCAAACTTCTACACCTCACGGTAGAAGGGGAACGACTAAGTAAGTAAGTAAGTAAGAGTTCCAAAGACTTTTATTGCCATCCCACTATTGGTGTCTGTGCTTGGATCGTATGAGGTATCTGCTCCGTAATAAGTAAGCAGGGATAAAACATACCCAGTGGTACTGTCAACAAGACCAAAACTCTTTATATGATACTTACTAGGCTTAGTTGCATTAAATTGCTTGTTTTTCCATCTCCCTTTAAATCCTACAATCATTTCATCAACCGAAACATTTTCACAGGGTGTAAAGGCATTATTGAAATTTTCAATCAAAGAGTTGATGAATGGCTCCACTTTACTTTTCCCCTCAGAATCAGGCTCTCCCACATGCAACATTGTTTGATAGATAGACACAAATTTATCTCTTTCAAAGTTTTTGTGATAAAATGGAGCATAAAGGCAATCAGTTTCTGATGAATAATAGTCTCTAATAGAAGGTCTGGGATCAATGCCCATAGCATTTATTGTAGCCATAAATTTTAACAACTCATTGTTTGATAGTGCTGTCCAGCTGGAAAATCTTGATCTTTTTAGGGATGGATTATTTTTAAGGACTTTAAGTTTTGCATACTCATTTACAGAATGTACTATTGAATTTGCAATGTCATCAGTAAACAATGTACTATAGCAGTCAAAAGGAGTTGATGCCTCACTAAGACCTAAGTCATTGTATACTCCTGGTTTGCGACCATATTTGGGAAGAAATCTGAATGTGTTTTGGGTCTCTGTAATACTGATGTTTGATACTGAAATCCATTCATTACCAATTGCCCCTTGTTGCTCCTTGATACTAATGCTTTTCCCCCTTTTTGTCGATGATTTGGTCAAAACTTTTTGTTGTTTTGTAGCACTAGGGCCTGGCTGTGACCATGCCCCCTCCTCACTAGAACTAGCTTCTTCATTAACGTCAAATTCGAAATCATCAATGACATCATCCTCACTAAACTCATCAAACATACACAGCTCCCTAGCCTTTTCTACAGATAAAAAAGAGCTACGTTTTGATAAACATGATGTGGTTGGTTCGTTAAACATTGTCTGTATAAACAACAATAATCACCTGATCGAAAGCTAACAGATTTACCATTTTTTCACAGTGAAATTTGCTAGAACAAGCATGTTTCCGAATCACAACTCAAATATAGCGCTCTTCTGAATAAAAAAAGAGTAACTTCCGTTATGTTAAAATACCAAATTACGAAAATACGGAACAAATTGTACGGAACACAAAAGTGACGCTATGAGCGTTAAATCGGCTTCTAGGGGGTTTACGGAAGTACGCTCCCAGCATCTTTTCGGCCTGTAAGAGTTAAGCTCCTTTCGCACACTGGCTTATTTCAGGATTTCCTTATCACTTTGTTGTTATCTGTGCCTGATATTCTTAACGTTCCTCTGTAAAACCACAGCTTTATGGCCTCCAGGGATTTTCCTGTTTGTCAAATTGTCCATGACTCACTTCCATAGTTTTAAGAAGACTCTTTATGACACTGAAGAACTCTTTTACTTCCACTGACAAAGATTTGTTGATATTCTGTGCTCTTTATGAAATTCCATCTCTTCATATTTTTATTTCTGTAGATCTCAGTTTATGTACTTAGTTAATTGTCATCTATTACTTTATTTTTGTTCCTTTGTCTCATTCTGTGCTGTTTGTAAATCATTTTTGTGCAGTTCATCTTATGCTATTTATAAAGAGCAATCTCTTTCCTTGATGCCTGCTACTCTTCATTATTCTGTGCTATCTGTAGTGTCATCTCTACAATTTCCATCTAGTTCTTTCCAACTGATCATGTGCTGTTTATGAACAGTCATGTTGTGTATATTTATTTCTTTGCTGACTAAACCGGTGACCTTTATTATTTTATCTGACAGCATGAGAGCTTGGAACCCAGTTTAAGTATTGTTCCTAAAGGTAAGGTAGTCACATAGTAGATACTGCCATAGGGGAGTGATGTGTTAGAGACTTCACTATACTAGGTCCTACTTTATGAGGTGGGGTGACCACTTCCCTTCCTCATTGCATTTTACTTCTCTAACTGAAACAGAGCCAGGTACCAGTTTACTGCTGGGTAGACTGGAACATGCTGCTACCACGTTTGAAGCGGGGACACCATAATTTTGCAGCGAGAAGCAAGCGATCTAACCATTCTGCCACACAGACTCTTTCTTATGCCTACTTTCTTGTTTATTTTAGCTTTTTAACATTAAAATATTTTTTTTTCAGTAGCTTAAGTTTTGACAATTCCATATCTGTCCCTCTTGAAGGTGCCAGCAAATTTTCCCGCCCTCTTTCTGCCAATCTCAGAAACTCAGACAGTAAAGCAGACTCTAAAGAGGAAGCATCTGCTGTCATAAGAGCCCTACAAGAAGAAAACAAAAAGGTGGAGAGTTTCTCTAGGGCGTCTATTTCTAGACCTTTGCCTCAGTCCAAGGTAGGTGTGCCAGACAACAACAAAAATATTCATAGCTCTTAAAGTTTTAATATTCATTTAGTGTTATTATCATAAATAATGTGGGATACCATTTATGTTGGTGTTGTTATAACATATTGTTTTTTACTGAAGACTTTTGCCTGAAAGTTTGTTTCTAAGGTAAAAATAGGCCATATACATTTAAATGTGCATATAGAACCAGATTTGAAGCTTTTCTCATCATCGTCATCATATCATTTTTGGTTCCTTATGGAGCCACCACTGCAAATGACCACCAAGAGGAAGCCTATTTCAAGGCACAGACTCTTGCAGTGGTAGTTTCTGTCGTATTTTGTTTTACATGATGATGTTGCCAGCCTCATGCACAACCTTATGTTATTCGCCTTTTACGACATGCCTGTGGGAGCAGTAGTATTTTTCTTTCTTTGTCTGCTCTGAGACCCTGTCACAGCCGAGTTAGCATGGAATAGAATAACAGTATGATGAAGATAATGAAGTATGAACAGACATGGTCAAAGGGAGGTGACCAGAGTAATTAAGTGAGATGAGTAAAGACTAGTTATTTAGATGTCACGTGAGAAGGTGACGTAGAATCCTATATATAAGGATGAACTGAACGACATAAGAGGCTCTTCTGGTACGTTTTCTTGGGTTGCGCTCTTGGTGAGCAGACATGTAGTAGTCTCTTGACAGTCAGAACACGTGGCTGTACCCACGCCACCATCTGTGGTAGCAGATTAAGACTATGAAGGAGACACCATCAACAAAATTGTTTGACCATCCAATCTACATCAGGTGTTTGAGAGACAATCCTCACATATGTAGTGATACAAATAGCTCCGTATTGCAAGACCAACGATATAAGCAGAATCTCATAAAATAGCACAAGTGATTGAGGGCAGATATTTTTCATAGAAGTGAACTTTTATAGACTCAGGCATGTGTAGACAGTGCAGAGATAATTTTTGAAGAGACTAGCGTTAGACTGATAAATAATCATACCCCGGAGGCAGCTGGTTTATGTAGAACAGTCAGTGCAGCTAGATGAGTCAGTATAGACATGCTTTGAAATAGTACAATGTAATCAGTAAAGATAGATGCAATTTTTGAGAACACTGCAGACACAGTAATAAGCATGACCAGTCCAAAGGCAGTATACAGAATGAATGTGTTTTTTTTCATCACCAGTGACTTTTTGTAAATACGTTGATTCAAAGGATTTGATTAAAAACAAAAACTGCTACTGGTCTTAAGTTACGTACAACCACATGAATGTATTCGTTGTACGAGTGAAGGTGTATGCACTTCGAGTGAGGAAGAAGAGAGCTTGGTTTACTGTAAGATCGCTGGACGGCACAGACCGTCTAATTTGACAACCTAGTCACAACCCCCAGGAACTATACAGGGCTATTGAAGCTTCATAAGACTGGAAGAAAATTGTATATTATTCCTGTTATTTCTTTCAGTGATAATAATTAGTCATTTTTAAAATGTTATTTGTCACTTCTTGTATGCATTTTATCTCAACACACAGAACACATCAGGGGCTCCCAGGTCTTTGCCCTCACCAGTCAAAGAAACGATCAGACTCCCATCTCCCATCAAGTCGTCATCAGACCCAGATCAGACTAGATCAAGCTGCATCGTATCAGATGGCAAATCTCCACCTGTTGTTGATGGGGACCCCAACATTAATGCTGTCATAGAGCGAGTGCTGAAAATGAATCCTAGGTGCTTCTTGTTGTGTGAATCATTTTTTGTTTTTCTCAGGGGCTGCCATTATGCTCTGTTATATAGAGCTGTTCTGATGGCATGGGGGAGAATGTGGTGGAAAGGGGGAAGGGTAGGAATTCTTTTGGCCACCGTTTATATTAAAAGCTAATATCTCAGAAAATGTAAGCATACATGCTTCAGTTTTGTGTCAGTGTTGGATGACCATGGCAACCTTGAAATATTGGCGGGGGAGGGGGGTGGGGAATTTTGAAACTTATTACTGTTCACATTTATAAAAAATAACACATCTGTGCTACAAACTGAACAAATCTTTGAGTATGATTAATGTGTGTTTTTATTTGTGACCTGTCACAACAGTAGATGGTCTAATTTTACACACAGCAGTAAAGGATCCCGTTACATGCCCATTGAGGCATATTGGGAATATGGTGTTAGACCCGTATTTTCTTGACCATCGGCACACTAGTGGTCGACCCCGGAGCCATTTGCGATCTTAAAAATCCCACCTCAACTGGGGATTGAACCATGGACCACCGAGCTAGGAAGCCAGTGCACTAACCACTGTGCTACCACGGCTCCATCACAGCTGTGATTGGTATTATTAAACATGATGAGTGTGATTAATGTATGTTGCATGTGTGATGTATCACACCAGTAAAGGGTCTTATTAATACATGAGTATGATTAGTGCATGTTTTATTTGAGATGAATCACAACAGTAGAGGGTCGTATTTAAATTTTGCTCAACAGTTATTAAAAAATTATTGTTGTAAATGACAAAATGAAGCTGCTTTCCCCAGAGTAAAGCTCAGAAATAGGTTCATTAAAGATCCCATCCCCTAATCCTATTGATGCTAGGTGGTTCACACCTATTAAAATAAATGTCAAAATGTCATGCTGCAACCTGTAATTGCTATTGCTTCTCCATCAGATGTTTATTAAGGCAGGCTGTGTTACTCCAGACTCCAACATTTGTTAAGTATTTTATTTTTGTTAAGATTTGTTTAATTCATTAATAACATCAAGTGGTCGATGCATCTCAGAGGTGTAGAGCAGAATTTTTTTTTTAAACTATCGTTACGGCGCTATTCTCATTGCTGAAGCATGCCGGGAGGATTTTGAGGACTGAGGAATATAGATTGCTTGCCCATTGCCGTAGCCACGCAGTGTGCAGGCTAGGTTTTTATTTTTACCCTCAATAGAAACAATTTAGACCATACAGGGGTTTGAACCGTGTCTCCAGACTTCATAAATTGGTATCCAAACCGCTCAAATTATTTTATGAGTGGAAATAAAGAAAGAACTCTTCATAGTTACATAGAGCCGATCATGACATGTGCCAGTAAGTCATGGACAGTTGGTAGACTAACAGCAGAATCCCTGGAGGCCACAGAGGAATGGTTTTACAGAAAATTATTAAGAATACTATAGACTGCTATAAAGATTAATGAGGGTGTCTTGAAAGAAGTCTCTTCTCAAAGGAAGCTCATTGCTTATGTCAGATGGAAGCAGTTCACTTTCTATGGACATGTTATGAGAGGAGGAAAGCTGGAATATGTTGTAACATCAGGAAAGGTTGAAGGGAAAAGAGATGCAGGATGACAAAGAGAGAAGGTACTGGAATGTTTTACATGGTGGCCTGGATATAAGTTAACAAGAGAATTGATAAACAGCTCTGAATGTACAGGAGGTTTTGTAGAGACAAGATCATCTACACCACCTAGCATTGTACTTGAAGACGGAGATGACGTGTTGGATTATTATTGCAGACCCAAACATAAGTTTGCCATAGAAGTCCTGTGTGTTTTATTGAAGATAGAGATTTTGAATAAAGCATTGGTTGCTTTATTTTTAGAGCATTGGTTGTTTTTTTTTTTTTTTAGAGCATTGGTTGTTTATTTTATCTTGTGGCGCTAGTTATACAGAAAAACTATTCCTTGTTATTTCTCATATTTGACATGATACGAAAACTAATAAACTATGACCACCAGTGACCTTGAGGTATGCATCTGCAAATTCAGTTCATTTGTACAGATTTTTGCCATGCAGGAAGCTGTCTTTCTTCATTCATCAGTGACAGTTTTTTCATTTAACATATGATGTAGTTTCGTCAAGCTATGCAACGAAAATCTGTTCAGATGCCAAGTTCTATTGTATGACTCTGAAACACGGACTGCAACAAAAATGACAACCAAGAATCTACAGACTTACATTAATGCGTAATTGCATAGAATAGAAGGATTGAAATGGCATGACAAGTTCACTAATATGAAACTGATGACAAGAACCAGACAAGTACCAGTGGAACATGAGATGAAAAGAAGATGCTGGCTATGGATAGGACACACATTGAGGAAACCTTTAATAGCATTACATCACAGTCCTTTTTCTGAAGTCCCAGAGAAAGGGGGAGACCAAAGAACGCATGGAAAGAGAACTGGAGGCAAACGGGGGGAAGAGGACATGGGAGGACCTTGAGCTATCGTACAGGACAGGAAGACTCGGCAGAAGTTTGTTGAAGGCCTATGTTCCTTGGGGAGCTGAAAAATGATGATGAATCAACCAAAAGTTATAGTAAACAACCAAAAGTTATGGTAAACAACCAAAAGTTATGTTCACTGTCAGTTACTGCAGGAGCCCACTCTTAACAACTTTTTGTAATAATACATTTTTTTAAATAACATTTTTATTTATCAACAGACAGCAGAAACAGTTGCTGCAGACGTTGAACCATATTGATGTAGATGAGAAGAGTATTTCTCTAAGTAAGGCATCTTGTCAGTTGAACTCTGTGGTCAACAGCTGGGTAAGTCTGTTAACAAAGTACTCATTATCATCATCATCATCATTTTTCCTTGTGCTCCATGTGGAGCATGGAGGCACCACTGCAGCTGGTCCCCTCACAGGAAGCCTGTACCAAGCATTCACATGCTCTTGCAGTGTTGATTTCTGAGGGAGCAGAAGTCCTGTTCTTTCTTTGTCGCATCAGAGACACCAGTGTATGTGCATCAGAGACACCAGTGTATGTGCATCAGAGACACCAGTGTATGTGCATCAGAGACACCAGTGTATGCTGTGTTGATATTTTTGCTTCAGTCTTAAGTCAATTGATACTGAAACAAAAAAGAAAGAGACTAGTGTATGTGTTTGATATACCTGTTTTTTAAAAAGTCATAAATTTAAAATAGCCAACAAACCTGCTTCATTTGTCAGTTTAGCCATGGGACAAGACTAGAAAGTGATGTATTTTAATTATGCGTTATTTTTTTAATCGCTGATGACGGATTTTTGTGAAATGTCATTTTTCCAGTGTTGTTCCATTGTAAAACTATTTTGTACATGCCAGTTTGTTTCTTGTTTTTGTCCAGTGTTATGAAGTATTACCGATAGCAATGTTTATTATTATGAATCATCTGTGTCAAGATTAATATTATGAAGCAGGACTCATTAACAGAGTTAATGTATGAAGCAGCACTAATTAAATAATAATATGAAGCAACGTTTATAATAGGCTGTGAGGAGAAGACGTTGGCATTGGACAGCACACACATTGAGAAAGATATTTGATAGCGTTACAAGGAAGTTCCTATTTTGGAATCCCCAGGGTAAGAGATATAGAAGTAGACCCAAAAAGCACACGAGGAAGAGAACTAGAGACAGACAGGAAAGAAATAAAAAAAGATATGGAAAATCTTGAGCGGATGGTACAGGACAGGAAGGCTTGGAGTGTGTTTATTGATTGCCTGTGCTCCACAGGGAGCTGAAAGGTGATGATGATGATGAAGACATTTATAACAAATGTAATCATTGAAGCAATAATCAAAGCACTAGACACCATATATAACAAAGTAAAAAGCACTAATCATGTCGCTAAGCACCATCTGTAACAAAGTAAAAAGCAATAATCAAGACACAATGCTATTTCTGTGACAAGTAAATAGCACTAATCAAGACACTAGGCACCATCTGTAACAAAATAAAAAGCAATAACCAGGACACTAGGCACCAACTTTAACAAGTAAAAAGCATTAACCAAGACACTAGACACCAACCATAACAAAGTGAAAAGCATTAATCAAGATACTATGCACCGTCTGTAACAAGTAAAAAGTAATAACCAAGACACTAGACACCAACCGTATCAAAGTAAAAAGTAATAATCAAGACAATAGGCCCCATCTGTAGCAAAATAAAAAGCAATAATGAAGACACGAGGCACCATCTGTGAAAAGTACGAGGGGCGTTCAGAAAGTAATGCACCACATCGTTTTTCTCAGCTAATAATGAAGATAGAAGCATGAAATTTTGCACACTTCAAATATGGCATGTGCCAATTGTGTGCACCAAATTGCACTGCAACCGGCCAAATAATACGGCTGCCCTAAACCGTTGAAATGGAGCTTGTTAGCAACTTGCGTTATAAACAGCGAATTGTGATAGAATTTCTCGTTGCAGAAAAGGAAACTGTTGTGAATATTCACAAGCGTCTATGCGATGTGTATGGAAGTTTTGCAGTCGACAGGAGTACAGTCAGTCGCTGGGTTCAGAGAATCAAAGAATCAGGAAGTGAAGATACGGAGCTGCTTGATCGGCCGCGCTGTGGACGTCCTGCCACAGCCACCAACGCAGAAATGTTGAAATGCGCTGAGGGCATTATTCTTACTGATAGGCAAATCACTACTCAACAATTGGCCTTACAGCTGTCAGTCAGCATTGGTAGTGCAAATGCAGTTATAAAAACTCTCGGATTTTCTAAGGTTTGCGCAAGATGGGTTCCTCGAAGTCTCACAAATGACCATCGATTGCAAAGGAAAGCAATTTCTTCTGAATTGTTGGAGCGTTTCAATGCTGATGGAGAGAACTTTTTGGCTAAGATCGTTACAGGTGATGAAACCTGGGCACATCATTTTGAACCTGAGACAAATAGACAGTCAATGGAGTGGCATCATCCGCAATCACCAAGAAGAAAGAAATTCAAGACAATTCTTTCAGTTGGAAAGGTCATGATCAATGTCTTTTGGGACATTGAAGGTGTGATTCTTGTGGACGTTATGCCAAGAGGAGAGACAATCAATTCGCAAGCTTACATTAAGACATTGAAAAAACTCAATCAACGTTTTCGCAGAGTTCGGCCGCACAAGAATCCAGCAGACCTGCTTCTCCTTCACGACAATGCGCGCCCTCACACAAGTCTGGCACAGTGGGCTGATCACCCGCTTGCCAGCCACTCTGATTACGGAAACAACAATTAATTTTTGTTGTACCAATAAACGCCGCTAGGCGTAACGGATCAACAATTAATTTCTTGTTGCCCTAAGATGCCACTAGGCATATTGGCCACGGACTGCTTTGTCGGTCAGTGGCTAAGGATGGAAGAAGAAGAAGAAGACACAAGTCTGGCAACACGGGAAGCAATCACCAAATTGGGTTGGACTGTACTACCCCATCCACCCTATAGTCCCGATTTGGCACCCTCTGATTTTCATCTATTTGGTCCACTTAAAGATGCACTCCGTGGGACAAGGTTTGAAGATGATGAAGGAGTGATTCATGCAGCGAAGAAATGGCTACATGATCAAGACAAAATCTGGTACGGGCTAGGAATACATGCACTTGTTTCGTGCTGGCATAAAGCCGTACAAGTTGATGGAGATTATGTTGAATAATACCGATGTTTACATGACATATCCATGTATATTGTGTATAAATTTCATGCTTTTTGAATAAACAGCTCCTGAGAAAAACGATGTGGTGCATTACTTTCTGAATGCCCCTCGTAAAAACCAATAATCAAGACACTAGACACCATCTGTGACAAAGTAAAAAGCACTAATCATGTCGCTGAGCACCATCTGTAACAAAGTAAAAAGCAAGACACTGGGCACCATCTGTTCTTCTTTCTTCTTTGATCCTTAGCCGCTGACCGTCAAAGCAGTCAGTGGCCATCACTTCCACTTTGCTCGGTCGGCGGCCATCCTTCGTACAGTGCCCAAACTCTGGTTCATTCTTTGCATCTCAGCCTCCACAGTCCTCCGCCAGGTTGTTTTTGGTCAGAGGCACCATCTGTAACAAAATAAAAAGCAATAACCAAGACACTAGGCACCATCTGTAACAAAGTAAAAAGCAATAATCAAGACACTAGGCACCATTTGTGACAAGTAAAAAAGCAATAATCAAGACACTAGGAACCATCTGTAACAAAATAAAATGCAATAATCAAGACACTAGGCACCATCTGTAACAAAGTAAAAAGCAATAATCAAGACAGTAGACACCATTTGCAACAAGTAAAAAGCAATAATCAAGATACTAGGAACCATCTGTAACAAAATAAAATGCAATAATCAAGACACTAGGCACCATAGGTGACGAGTAAAAAGCCTAATCAAGACATCAGGCCCCATCCGTAACAAAAATAAAAAGCAATAATCAAGACACTAGGCACCATCTGTGACAAGTAAAAAGCCTAATCAAGACATCAGGCCCCATCCGTAACAAAAATAAAAAGCAATAATCAAGACACAAGGCACCATCTGCGACAAGTAAAAAGCACTAATCAAGACACTAGGGACCATCTGTAACAAAATAAAAAGCAATAATCAAGACACTAGGCACCATCTGTGACAAGTAAACAGCACTAATCAGGACACACAGCACCACCTGTAACAAAGTAAAAAGCACTAATCAAGACACTAGGCATCATCTGTGACAAATAAAAAGCACTAATCAAGACACAAGACACTTTCTGTGACAAGTAAAAAGCACTAATCAAGACACTAGGTACAATTTGTAACAAAATAAAAAGTAATAATCAAGACACTAGACACCATTAGTAACAAAGTAAAAAGCACTAATCGTAACAAAGTAAAAAACATTAATCACGACATAGGCACCATCTGTGACAAAATAAAAAGCAATAGTCAAGACACTAGACACCATCTGTAACAAAGTAAAAAGTAATAATCAAGACACTAGACACTATCTGTGACAAAGTAAAAAGCACTAATCGTGTCACTAAGCACCATTTGTAACAAAGTAAAAAAAAGCACTAATCAAGACAATAGGCCCAATCTGTGAAAAGTAAAAAGTAATAATCAAGACACTAGACACCATCTGTAACAAAGTAAAAAGTAATAATCAAGACACTAGACATTATCTGTGACAAAGTAAAAAGCACTAATCAAGACACTAGACACCATCTGAAACAAAGTAAAAAAGCAATAATCAAGACACAAGGCACCATCTGTAACAAAGTAAAAAGCAATAAAGACACAAGGCACCATCTGTAACAAAGTACAAAGCAATAATCAAAACACAAGGCACTATCTGAAACAAAGTAAAAAGCAATAATCAAGACACTGTGCACCATTTGCAACAAAGTAAGCACTAATCAAGACAGTAGGCACCATCTGTAACAAAGTAAAAAGTAATAATCAAGACACTAGGCACCAAATGTAACAGTAAATGTGAAGCAGCAATCATGCCAGTCATACATTTTCAACCGTTCACTGCTTTCTCTGCCTCAGGCATCCAGAGCACCAGTTACAGATCATTTTGAAGTGACCCTAGAAATCATATCTAACTGGGGTCACCCTTCCTATGTTGGCCTTACTGAGCTGGAGTTCTTTGACCAGTCAGGATGCCTTATTCCTATTAAGCCTTCTGATGTGTCCGTACAAGGGGCCAGAGGAAGCTCAAACAAAGTGGATGTTCTTTTCAGTGGAAAGTCTAAGGTAGGCTAATTGCCCAATTCATCAGTATTTAAGCTCTGATTTTTTTCACAAAATAACAGTAAAGAATTAACAAGAATATATCAGTGTCCAGAAATTTTTCCAAGCAAATACGAACCAGATTAATTGGATGTTTTATCTGGTCCAAACTTTTGACATTTAATTAGTAACTATAAACATTGCTGCAAACCTTGGCAATGTAGATTCACAGGAGAATACTCGTCTTCTTTGTTTTCGTATAACTAATCAATTTCTCGCTAAGTTGACGGTCTGCCTCATGCCTCTCTCATCATTATAAACTTTTTCTGTCAGTGGGGTTAATGAAGGCCAGGCTATCAGCCTGCTCTTCTTTGTAGAGCTGACATTCTTGGAGGACATGTTCTACTGTTTGCTTGTCTTCCCCACATGAGCATATTATTTTCTGTTTGATTTTTTATTTCTTAAACTGAGTCTGTGTAGTGACACGGACAGATCACTCTGGAAATTTCCCTGTAAATAGTCATCTTTAGGATTTATCGTATCTACATATTTCCATATCTGAAATTCACAACTGGTAATCGAGGACGAAAAAAAAAGTAACCAATCAGAAGTGCGGAAAAAGAACCAATCCAACGCAGAGGAGCAAAAGTGAGAAATTCATCAGAACGAAAAAAGGAGATTCAGCTTGAGACAGATTAAACCAATCAGATTGATGTGAGGGAGATCCAATCAAACTCAGGCTCAGTCAAATTTATGCAGACTGAGGAACTGTATATAAGCTGCTCAGATTCAATACTGTACTCTCAAAATTTCACATCAAGATCTCATAGCTGAGAAGAAGCCACACAGCAACAGCCCATAACTGAGAAAAGCCAAGCTGACCTACTTTGTGAGCAGACTTGCGTAAGTGCTACGCTCAGATCTGTAATATTGTGTCTGAAGGGTATGTTAAACTTGTATTGATCGTTAGGTTACAAAGTATTTTGATGTCATGTAATTTAATGTATTATTTAATATTAATGTTATGATTTACTTTGATTTACTTGCTGGTATCTTAATCTTGGTACTCTAAACACCGTGCTGACAACTGAAGTTGGTCTCCAGCTGAATATAATCTGTTACAATCCTGAACAGCATGACGCAGCAATAGTCCTTAGTTTGGTATTAAGGACCATCTTAATTGCGCATAGACAACTCCATCAGTGCTCTGATCTCCTCCCTTAGATCATACAAGGAGGATCTCAGCACAGTGCTCCGTAGCACCAGTGAGGATCCCAATATGAGTATACAGGAATAACACATTCTACAAATATTTTTATGATGGTTAGGTTTCCTAATTTGTACATTTTGCCAAGGCTACTCTTTACAATTTCCAGCTGCCGAAGAATTTTTAACGTGCGCAACTTGCACACGGGGCCTCCTATTATTTTGCCCTTATCCGAGAAGGCTAGGCATCCGATCTCACTACCCAGGAGATCAGTGGAGAGTATGACCTTATTAGGAACCACTGGTTCTGAAAATATTTCCATCAGTTATATTTTCTATACTGGAGAGTCCTTGTCAGGATTATGCTCAGTACTAGCTATAACAGCTTACAGTCCTTTTCAGGGCTTAGCTTTTAAATGCTGGGTGCCAAAGAGTTCATCTTCTTCCTCTCCTTCTCTTGTTCTTCTACTGCTTCTTCTCTTTTCTCATTTATTTCGTCCAATAAAGTTAGTTGCTTATCCTTTACAGGACGTGGCAATCAACCCCAGCTTTTATTGGCTGTTTGTGATTTTTCTAGGCAATTATTTCATTCAGTAGTTTGCCATTGCTTTCTGAACGGTACGGCGCTTATACCATTGTTAAAAATCCACACAAAGCGATCTGCTACCAAACCGCCTGCAGCAGGTTTCGAACCTGGTATATCTGGATTATGAAACTGCGTTCATATCCATTAGGCCACAGACGCCGCAATGCAAATTGATATTTTCTTTGATGTTATGTCTTTAAAGGGAAACCACTTTTGCATAACTTAGAACCAAAGGGAATTAATCAAGACAGAATTCAGGAAAATTTTATAATGAAGTCCATAGTCTTTCTATGTATTTTATTGATTGTATGACATATGTCTTTGATTGACATTGCCACGACCTCATGGACTGTGTTGTCTAAATGAGGATTCTGATCAATAGTGGCTCGTCATCATTGGAGGATCGTCATGGTTGTAGACAACAAATACCATAGTCTGGGGCATATGTTTTCAGGTTTCTGCCCCAGAGACAGTCACAACAAAGCTTCTGTAAGAAGCATAAAAGACTGTAGTGTGTGAGTAAAAGTACTTTTCGTGCAGCACATATACTAAAATTGGAACGATACAGAGAAGATTTTCATGGCCCCTGAACGGGGGGAAAAAAGTGAGTAAAGGACCACCTCTGCATCGCCTGGAAGTAGCATTGTGTCTGCCTACCAAGGTGAATTAAGTATCTTGGAAAGTCTACACATGATCAATAACAGAAGTGTCTATATCGTTAGATATAGCGTATACGCTCATTAAAGAAGCAAAATCCAGAAGTCACCAAATGGCCGATATGATGAAAAAGTCAATGACAAATTATAATTATTAAAATTTCAGTTTGTGATTTTTAGTAAATACCTATCTGCACTTTTGACTAAATTTCTATTTTAATTATTAAAGTGTACTGATATATTTTTATAAACTGCAGTTGATTGATTTTGTTAAAATTCGAGTTACAGTTCTAAATTTTTGTTTGTGTGTGGGGGACCCCAAGATGCAGCAATAGTGAATGCAGTTAGCGACCCATAGCTGTACTGCTTGCATCAGGACCAGCGAACCAGAGCTGGTCAAGACCACACTCCACCTCCACGTGGTGGTCCTGGAAACAGTCTGCAGCAGTGCAGTCTGGCTGAGCGAGTGCGGATCGCAATGGGAAGGCAAACCCGGTCCCTAAAAAATGCCGTGCTGAAGTCGGATGTGTCGACCGAAAGGTGCAGATATCACAGCTTAGGCGTAAACAGACACAACGCAACCACCATCCTTTTCAGGGTGAACGAGGAAGAAGAAGAAGAAGTTTGCGTGTGGAATTCAAAATTAATTAATATTTTAAATCGATGGGGATAATAAACAAGCTGCATTTCACACCAACTATAAATAGAGACACCCTTAGAGCAAAGGATAGGTCTAGCGAGAAGGTGACTTACCTCACAGCTCTCTTCTACAGCTACCATCTACAACTGTGCAGGTAACTAACTACCTGACTTGTCCTTTGCCATCCCTACCACTAGTTCACCAGTTCTGTTCTCCATTTCTGGAAACTATATTTTTATCTATCCAACTTCCGTCTCACCACAGTCTGTTTGAGTCTGCAGTAGTCAGCTCTCCATCTGAACATTATCACCTGATCTCATTTTGGCAAGGAGTGGTATGCTTATGTTATATCTGACTCTAGGTGTGTTTTTTTGCCATTTTTCTTTACAGCCATGTTTGAACTTTTCTTTCGCTCTTCATTTGATTGAGAATACTCTGAATGGTATAGACACATAAAGTATTCATGAAAACGATAAACTGAATATATACTAATGAAAGAGTGAAGAAACCTGCATATGTTGGACATCTGTGGAGCAGAGAAATCCTTATTGGTTGGGTAAATAAAAAACAAACGGACGGGACAATAGGAGAAGAAGGGAACAGTGAATGCCGTGTTTGACAGGAGTAGAAGGAAACCGTGAAAGCCATGTTTGACAGGAGAAGGGAACAGTAAAAGCCATGTTTGACAGGAGTAGAAGGGAACAGTAAAAGCCATGTTTGACAGGAGAAGAAGGAAACAGTAAAAGCCATGTTTGACAGGAGAAGAAGGGAACCGGAAAAGCCATGTTTGACAGGAGAAGAAGGGAACAGTGAAAGCCATGTTTGACAGGAGAAGAAGGGAACAGTAAAAGCTATGTTTGACAGGAGTAGAAGGGAACAGTAAAAGCCATGTTTGACAGGAGTAGAAGGGAACAGTAAAAGCCATGTTTGACAGGAGTAGAAGGGAACAGTAAAAGCCAAGTTTGACAGGAGTAGAAGGGAACAGTAAAAGCCATGTTTGACAGGAGAAGAAGGGAACAGTAAAAGCCAAATTTGATAGGAGCATAAGGGAACAGTAAAAGCCATGTTTGACAGAAATAGAAGGGAACCGTAAAAGCCATGTTTGACAGGAGTAGAAGGGAACCGTGAAAGCCATGTTTGACAGGAGTAGAAGGGAACAGTAAAAGCCATTTTTGACAGGAGTAGAAGGGAACAGTAAAAGCCAAGTTTGACAGGAGTAGAAGGGAACAGTAAAAGCCATGTTTGACAGGAGAAGAAGGGAACAGTAAAAGCCAAATTTGATAGGAGCATAAGGGAATAGTAAAAGCCATGTTTGACAGAAGAAGAAGGGAACAGTAAAAGCCAAGTTTGACAGGAGTAGAAGGGAACAGTAAAAGCCATGTTTACACAACATAGGTAATGGTGACCCTCTAAACTACTAACTTTGTACAATAAGGGCTGGGAAATAAATCTTTGATAATTAGCATTCAGAAAAGAGAATGCGCGAGATGATTATACCCATTGGTTAAAACCAGTTTTCTTTATAATAAGTGCTTTTAATAAACTTTCCATACAGAATACAAATCTCGTTAAAAGATAACCTGTGTTTATTTGTATGATGATAGTTCCTTTTTCCAACAGACTGAGTAAGAAATGTGAAGAGTTGATAGAAAATTTGTGTTGTACCTAGCTGATTTTATTTCCTGTCACAGCATGAGTGTTGGCATGTTTGAGTCAGAAGTGAAGTTTATATTGCCAAAAGACATGTCCTACCAGGACATGGAATATATCTTAAAACACTAGAGAATCTCAGATAGTCATACATAGCAGATTAGATGAGCAGCATTCCTTTAGAATGATCAAACCTTCTCATAGATTTGAAGCTGGAAGGGTTCACAGCAATAACAATTGTTGCAGTGAGAGTGAGTGATTTAATGTATGCTTCATCACATGATCAGTCAAAAGTGCTAAACATGAAAGGACAAGAATGAAGATCATGAGTTTCAGAAAATGACTTAAGCTGACTGCGGAACAAGTGTCAAGGGTAGTGAAATGTAGATTAGTAGACTTATAAGCAACACATGATGAATTTCACTGTCGCCTGAGCCTAACAGAGTTGATAAAGCAAATGCTCATACCCTTGCTATTAATGAGCCATTAGAGATGTTGACTCACATTCACCATCCTAAGCATAAAAAATAAAAACAGAGTGGATGAAACATGGTATTTGTTATCCTTATGGGCCATAGAGAGCCCAAGCCATTGATGAGGTTGCATAATTTTTCTGCAGATTTTCCTATCCTACCTACTTCATACAAATCTGTTAACACTGAGGAGTGTAGCTTGTATTCAGATCAATGTAGAATATATTGCCCCCATGTAGTTCCAGGTGGTGGTCTCTCAGGAGTCGAAGAAATAATAAGACTACTGTACCCTCAGGCATATCGTACTAGGCAACTAATATAAAACCAATGTAAAACGAATTGTCACAAACCACTACTGCAAGAGCTTGTGGATGCTTGATGCAGGCTTTCTGCAGGGGGACCTGCTAAAGTTGAGCAAAAAGGAAAGGGGTGATAATGATGATAGGATATTTTGGTAAATGATTGTAAATTAATTGAAGGAAACTGTGCTCAAGTTGGTTAAATGTTAACATGAACTAATAATCTGCTCATCTACACTCCTATGAAGTAAACACAAATAGGTAATATGTCTTACTAAGACAACGGACAAAGAAAATTGCCTACTTTTTTGGCCACAAGGCCTTCATCAGGGACAAACAAATGAAAACAGAAGGGGAAGAAAGTGAGAACTAGTGAAACACATGAAAAATAAATGAAAATGATACAACCCACAGATGAACATGGATGACGTTACTTACAATGTTTGAGCAAGATCTACACTCTACATCTGTATTATCTACACTCCAAAACTGTTCTATCAGTTCTGTACTATTATAGTGATTTTTATCTGGCAACAGAATTTGGTTACCTGCATAAGAATTTGGCGTGAGTTACATACTTAACTAGTCTTTCTCCTCCCCCCCCCCTTTTTTTTTACATTTTATTTTAGACAACAAAGGAACGAAATATGTGGAGTTGTAAGTTTGATGGCCGACCAGTTGAGTTTTCCATTTCAATGGTAAATCCCAACCCTGGCATGCAGTTTCATCTCGGCTCTGTCAAAGTTTGGAACTGGAACAATAAGATTAGTGTAAGTCACAAGTGTTTGTGCGCCTTAGGACTTTACAAAAATAGTGTACTTTTTTGGGTTTAACTAAAAAATGTTTTAACCCTTTACCATCATGGACACGTCAAACTCATCAGGGGTTGTCTTTCCCAAATTGTTACTGTTACGAGTAGATCCTATGGAAGGGAAGTGATCTTTGGAATGTTTTTTTGGACAAGTTAAATTGTGGGTTGCGTCGCTTGTACGCTCGATTAAGCGGAGGCTTGTTTAACTTTATAATAGAAATATCTCCTTCTATTTTGAGTGTCAGAGTAAAGAAAAAGCGTGGGGAACGCTGTTATCTCAAATGCTGAGATGTATTTATTCTGTACTGTTTTGAGCTGTGTTCTAAACAGCCGAGTCTCGTGATTGGGTTTTTTTGGCGGGACGAGTGTGTGATTTAAGAAGAGTCGAGTTGTGGACGTTGACCGAGTTGGTCGCAGTCCCTGTGTTTTTCAAAGTGTATGCCTACGTAGTGCTTGAGAAAAATGTCGACTTATATTTTCGCTGTGTGTACAGCATATCTGATGGTAACATTTGGTGGCCAGTGTGGGGATGATATAGACCGAACCACTACACTTGCATACCAACGGGCTGATCACCCGTTTGCCAGTCACTTTGATTACGGAAACAACGACGAACGGATTGATTTGTCGTTGCCCTAAAGACGCCATTAGGCGTGATGGGAACAACGGCAAAGAAAATCTATTCGCTGTTGCCCTTAAGACGCCACTAGGCGTAATGGCCACTGACTGCTTTGCCGGTCGTTGGCTAAGGACGGAAGAAGAAGAAGACTACACTTGCAACAGTGGGTGTATACAGACTATAACATTTACTGTGTTGATGTATTAGCGTAGAAACAGTGGTGGTATCTAACGGTTGTAACAGTTACTTATGAGTAACTTGTTCATAGTCGCATTTAACCTTCTTACAGTTTCTGCTAACTGTCTCCTGTTATGTTGAGTAATATGTTAAATCTATAAACAGCTTATTTAAACAATGTCTCAAGCCTCTGTACACAAAAATGACTGTCAAAAATCCCTGTTTTGTAGGTCAAATATTGCATCAAGAGGTCCCAACATAGAAAATGTAATGGCAGGAAAAAAATAAAAAGAAGAGCAGTATCTCTGCTATAGTCAGTCTTGGTATTTGTATGTTGCTGTACATGTGCTATAGTTAGTCTTGGCACTTGTATGTTGCTGTACATGTGCTATAGTCAGTCTTGGCACCTGTATGTTGCTGTATCTGTGCTATAGTCAGTCAGTCTTGGCACCTGTATGTTGCTGTACATGTGCTATAGTCAGTCAGTCTTGACATCTGTATGTTGCTGTATCTGTGCTATAGTCAGTCTTGGCATTTGTATGTTGCTGTACATGTGCTTTAGTTAGTCTTGGCACTTTTATGTTGCTGTAAATGTGCTACAGTCAGTCTTGGCACCTGTATGTTGCTGTATCTGTGCTATAGTCAGTCAATCTTGACATCTGAATGTTGCTGTATCTGTGCTATAGTCAGTCAGTCTTGACATCTGTATGTTGCTGTATCTGTGCTATAGTCAGTCTTGGCACCTGTATGTTGCTGTACATGTGCTATAGTTAGTCTTGGCACTTGTATGTTGCTGTACATGTGCTATAGTCAGTCTTGGCACCTGTATGTTGCTGTATCTGTGCTATAGTCAGTCAGTCTTGACATCTGTATGTTGCCGTATCTGTGCTATAGTCAGTCAGTCTTGACATCTGTATGTTGCTGTATCTGTGCTATAGTCAGTCTTGGCACCTGTATGTTGCTGTATCTGTGCTATGGCCAGTCTTGATACCTGTATGTTGCTGTCATCATCATCTCAGCCCGTAACCCGTCATGGGTCGTAGGGGTGCCATGGTGGAAGCATCAGCAGACAGGGTCCTCCACTGCTCTCTATCCTCAGCAATGCATACAAGTGTGGAAAAACCGTGTCCTGCCCATTCTTTGATGTTATCAGCCCAGGATTTTCTCTGCCTTCCTCTTCTCCGTTTACCTTCGACTGTTCCCTGAAGGATCGTTTTCGAAAGGGAGTCATGACGAGTTACATGCCCAAACCAGGCAAGCTTTCGACGTTTCACTATTGACAAAAGTGGTTCTTGGTGGCCTGCATAGGTGTTTATCTTCTCTCGAACATAGACATTTGTTTTGTGCTCTTTATAGCAAATGCGCAAAATTCTTCTATAACATTTATGCTCGAAAGCCTGAATCCTTCGCTCCGTATCTGCAGTGAGTGTCCAGCCCTCACACCCATACAAGAGAATAGATAATACAAGTGATTTGTATAATTTGATCTTCACAGGAAAACTGATGTTACTTTTCCAGATCACATTCAACCTTGTCATGGCAGCTGAGGCCATCTCAAGTCTTGTCTTGATTTCGTATGTTGCTGTATATGTGCTATAGTCAGCCTTGGCACCTGTATGTTACTGTATCTGTGCTATGGCCAGTCTTGGTACCTGTATGTTGCTGTATATGTGCTATAGTCAGGCTTGGCACCTGTATGTTGCTGTATCTGTGCTATGGCCAGTCTTGGTACCTGTATGTTGCTGTATCTGTGCTATAGTCAGGCTTGGCACCTGTATGTTGCTGTATCTGTGCTATAGTCAGTCAGTCTTGACATCTGTATGTTGCTGTATCTGTGCTATAGTCAGTCAGTCTTGACATCTGTATGTTGCTGTATCTGTGCTATAGTCAGTCTTGGCACCTGTATGTTGCTGTATCTGTGCTATAGTCAATCTTGACATTTGTATGTTGCTGTACATGTGGTTTAGTTAGTCTTGGAACTTGTATGTTGCTGTACGTGTGCTATAGTCAGTCTTGGCACCTGTATGTTGCTGTATCTGTGCTATAGTCAGTCAGTCTTGACATCTGTATGTTGCTGTATTTGTGCTATAGTCAGTCAGTCTTGACATCTGTATGTTGCTGTATCTGTGCTATAGTCAGTCTTGGCACCTGTATGTTGCTGTATCTGTGCTATGGCCAGTTTTGGTACCTGTATGTTGCTGTATATGTGCTATAGTCAGCCTTGGCACCTGTATGTTGCTGCATCTGTGCTATAGTCAGTCAGTCTTGGCACCTGTATGTTGCTGCATCTGTGCTATAGTCAGTCAGTCTTGGCAACTGCATGTTGCTGTATCTTTGCTATAGTCATATTAGTCCCGTCTTATGATATTCCTGCAGGAGTAGTAACCCTTTCTTTTCCTCTTTATAGACCCCTGGTAACTACCCAAGGCATTCGTCTTAGTGATTGCTGTTGTATCTGTGGTGCTGTCTGCTTGTCTAGGCTGTTGTGTGTCATTGTATTTGTTCAGTGTTTTTAGAGCCATCATTTTCACTAATGGGTTATGAGACAGACAACAGAGGGAGAAAACTGGAATACAGTGGACATTTAACAAACAACTGCAGGATCTAGACTTTGCAGATGATTTATGCCTTTTATCACATAGACAGCAAGATATGCAGGAGAAAACAAATAGATTAGTAACAGAAGCAGCAAAGATGGAACTACACATAAATGTAAATAAAACAAAGGAAATGAGAATAAATAATAGGCAGATGGACTCAATGAAGATCAATGATCAAGTCATTGAAGAAGTAGAAAGCTTTTAATATCTGGGGAGTAACATTGACAAAGGAGGGGGAACAGCTGGTGATGTCTGCTTAAAGATAAATAAAGCCACATGCGCTTTTAATGCCCTTCGACCAAAATGAAACTCCTCAGCTATATCCAGAGAGATCAAAATTAGAATCTCTAACTCAAATATGAAGTCAGTCTTGCTGTATGGCTCAGAGACATGGCATGTCTCAAAGAGTATCACCTGCAAGCTACAGACATTTGTAAATAGATATCTCCGACGGATCCTCCGTATCAGATGGCCAGATATAATAACAAATATAGAGCTAAGGAAAAGATGCGGACAACAGCCAATACAAACAGAAATTAAGGTAAGAAAGTGGGGATGGATAGGACATACATTCAGAACAGAAAAATCAAGCATAGCCAGAATTGCCCTTGACGGGAAGCCACAGGGGAAAAGAAGAGTGGGGAGGCCAAAGAGAACTTGGAGAAGAACTGTTCAAGCAGAGGCTAGGGAAATTGGAATGACTTGAGCACAGCTGTAAAAGACAACCCAGAATAGAAATCGATGGAGAGCAACTGTTTCTGCCCTATGTTCCACAGGGAACAAAAAGGAATGATGGTGATGATTTTCACTAAACTCTTGTCATCAGAATAAGCAGATGGGCGTATGTAGTGGATAAGTAACCTGTAAAGTCATCTGTAAATATATATTTGTTGACTACATGGCATTTTTATTTTCATAATTTTCTTTCCTTATCCATTCAAAAATGTTAACAAATTAATAAAATTATTTGTACATAATTATTGAAATTATTTTATGAAATTTCTTTCTTTCCCAGAATCTGGACATAGGTGCTCGGGAGATCAGAATATTCTTTGGTGGTGAACTACTATTTATTGGTGAAGTGGACAAAGGATGTGGTAACCAAGTCTTTGACTACAGCAAACACATTGTGTTCTCTAACATAGATAATACAAACCCTTCTCAGACCAAGAAATCTCAATTGAAGCCAGGGCTTTCTCTCAACTTTGACAATGCTACTCAGTTAAACTCAGTTTCCTCAAGCCCTCATGGATCTGGTAGACCACTTCCAAAGCTTATGTCTCCATACAAGGCAGAGAAGTCTCCAACAACAGAGGATAGTCATACAACAGCTTCATCCAAAAGCCATCATACTTTCAGGAGCATATCACGCTCCTCCCAGTCCTCAGCTTCATCCTCAGGATCAGCGAAAATGAAGGGTCAGAGTGACGACAGAGTAGAGGAGAAGCAAGTGGAAGGTCAACTGCGATCCGAGACCCGCACATTAATTCACTCCACAGTACTAGCTGAACAGCGTCCAAGTGGATCAGGACTGTCAAGTCCTGAAGTGAACATCATGGATTCTGGTAAGTCCATTAAGTGAATAAGAGAATGAGCTCAAGCTTTCATTGGCTGTTTGTGTCCGCTAAGTTCTCTTTATTATCTAAGAATTTTAGTCTTTTCTAATCTGAATTCAGTTTGTAACGCTTCATGATTTGCATCTTTTTTGCTGTGTTCTTTTTAATGTATCATTTTTGTCTCTTCTATTTTTCTGTACATTGTGAATTATGTTGGTCTTCCATTTTTCAATAAATTAATAATTTATGTACCTTTCATTCTACTACAACTGCTGCTACATTAATCTTGTCCATGTTTCTATACATTGTGAATTATGTCTGTCTTCCATTTTTCTGTACATTAATTATTTATTTATGTACCTTTCATTCTGCTACAACTACTGCTACATTAATCTGCTTCGAGTACTGCTACATTATTCTGCTAAAAAAAACTTCTACATTATTCTGTTATGACTACTGCTATACTATTCAACTGTCACAATGTGGATTTAAGACTAGAGGTTGCCTAAATATAGAGACACGACACTAGTGGGAAGAAAGTCTTAGAAGATAGATTTTAGATGAAAATGACAGTGACTGTGGAAAGATGAGACTATTGGCGTCAAGGGCGAGAACCTAGATTGACTCTCCCTTGCCACTTGTGACATATTATGATTGCTATAGCCCCACCACCTCTTACTACCCTAAGGAGATAAGGTTTAACTAAACACCACAGACACACTACACAGACAATATATATATGTGTATATGTGTATATATATATATATATATATATATATATATATATATATATATATATATATATAATATATATATATATATATATATATATATATATATATATATATATATACGTACAGGAATAGTAAAGTAAGTGACTGATCCAGACTAAAGTTTAACCTTTAGCACGCTGCATTCTTTTCCCAAAACAATGCTCCTGCAGCTGCATTCTTTTTTACAACGCCCCGTTTTTATAGTGGGTGACTTGTAATGTCTATAGTTTTTGTGTTTCTTGGTCAATTGCTATAATTTTTGGAATTTTTATAAATAAATGAAAGGTAAATCTAATGATATTAAATTTGTTTGTGTACATGTTAGATACAAATCAAATGACAATCTTTTTGTTACACCCATCATCAGTAGCAAAGCAACAAACGCCCTCGTCAGCAGTGACATTCGGCCGTAACCCTAAACCTTTCCGATGAACCTAATCCTAACCCCTAAAATTATACATACTAGCAATGACATTCTACTTTCATTTCCATCTTTGCCATCAACCATATTCTGAGAACCAATATTAGCGCTAATAAAGACAAAGATCGCCTTGTCATTGCATCGGAGTCAGAATCCAATAAAATTAGAGCGAAAATGGCCACGTGTTCAATGCCGATTCATTTCGATTAAAAAAATTCACAGAAAATAAACGCGAATACACCCATTACTCAATAAAGATCAGAAACGGAAGCTAACTCTCTCCCAGATAAGTTTAAAACTTAACATCCGGGGGTGATATCACGTGTACACACATCCTAATGCTAGAAAACGAAGATATCCACAGGCGACTTAAGTCGCCTCCAGCTGGGACAGCATAGGTTTACTTTTGTCGACACATGTCGACAGCAGCGTGCTAAAGGTTAAATAGTTTTATTTACACCACAAATTCAAATAACATATATAAATAAATAAAGTACGTGTTCGCACACCTGGGAAAAAAAAAGAACAAGAACAATTAAATTGATTTGTAATCAATCCCAACCCTTCACCCACGAGTTTCAACCTGTATGGGAAAAAGAATTAACGATTAAACAAACCCACAATGAACTTGGTGGGGTCTCAGATTTCGAGCCTCCACTCCAAACTAGCTATTCTGAATTTTAATTTGAACACCACTGTTCAGCTGTAGACCCTATGAAATGTCTACACAATCTCTGCAGGACTTATTTTCTAAATAGCCTATACTGCAACTCCCGAACACTGCTCCACAACTAACTTCCTCACTAAAACTTCAGAAGCTGTCCTCTGCTATGGTTTTTATAATTCTTTAACACTTCTGTCTCTCCACTCTAAAGCCTTCCGAAGGAATTGTAACCCTATTTCCCTCCACTAATTTTTGCTGTTGATGACTTGGGCTTTAGACTCAGTGACTCTCTGACGCGACTGTCATCTTCTGAGGATCTGATGAGTGGCTGGTTAGGAAAAGTAGGTTTTCCCAATCTCTTTCCCGTTGTACTGATAACGGGTCTGGTTCACTACCACCATATGTGATAGCCAAGGCGGAAATTAGATTTCAAGGCTTTATTATGGCCTTTTGAAGCACGCGCCAATAATGATGTGCTTTTAGTGAGCTTAGAGCTCCTGATTGTTGAGAACCAGTTCCAGCTGAAGAATTTTCTCTTCACTGCAATGGAACTTCTCGGTTCTTCACCTCTGGCGATATCTCGAGCGCTATGCTCCTGAGATGACAGATTTGCCTTTGGTACTTGTAAGGGCCTGGTTCAACCCTCCCTTTGAGCCGTGAACCACTGTAGACAAAAATAATGCAACATATGTACCACACATAAAAAATTACACATCTTCAACACCCAACTCCAATGAATACCTCCCTTAAATCAATACAGCTCTCTCTCTCTATTGTCGCACAAGCGATACATAAATATTACCTAACCCCGGGTCAACTACCCCGCAATTCCCTCTCTATCCCATTCCAACGTAACCATCGGTCTGGTAATCAACTCCCAGACCGGCTGACCTAAATCTTTTGTTACACCTAGGCTTGAGTATCTACACTTGTAAATTCTCAGAATTAAATTCTCAATGAAATAAAATACATGCCCTCCCGTATATATATATATATATATATATATATATATATATATATGTAACTTACAGAATTAAATTGCGTTTGTCATAACTACCTTCTACATATTATGAGCGCCGGTTTACCTTAGCGCTAAACCTTACACCATGAACTTCTCAAAAGCCGTGCCACACAATTAATAGCTCAAAAAGCCTGTACCCGAAATCAGAGATACAGCTACTATTCACAGAAACTATATAGGCACACTATGAGTATATTCTAAGATAGCAATTGATGGTGCTGTCGTTTTATTTAAAAAAGTTACCTAACTAAATGGCTCATATTCTATTAAGAAACTAAGTCTAAGTTAAATTAACTATGAACATACCAAGATTCAAATTTCCCACTTTTAAGAGCAAACGAATTTGCCTAAGTTACACGGCTGGAATCTGGAGACCAAGAGAGGCCCGCTAAAGAATTTCTGTGATATTTATTCTTTTGAATAACCGCCAAAACCCCACACCACTCTTTACTCTTAAACCAATAATAATTCGGCAAAATCTAAAAATATCCCGTGCTCATGCTCTATAATTAGATTTTACGCAACTCGTGCGTCAATGGTCACTCAGACGCGCGCGTCTTCCTTTAAGTCATATTAAATAACTTTACCTGTTGGTGTGAGCAGAATAACCGTTGATTCGCTGCAGCGCCCGGTTTGAACGTTACATGGGTAGAGGTCACTGCGCCCATCCCCCATTTAACAAAGAATGACAGCAATTATATTAACAAAGCAAAATACGGCTACTAGAACGAAATTACTACAGAGAAAAGCGCTGGTGCAAATCTGTACTAAACTACAGTAATCCCTATGGAAAAAAAAACGCAATTAATTCCCTACAAAAAGAGACTAAACTCCTCTACTATTCATAGAGAAGAAACATGGGGCGGATAAGATAGAACTCCACCGTAATCCCATCCTGAAAAAGAACGTTTATACTACAAGGAGAAGAAACATGGGCCTGTTGAAAAAATAAATTACAGTACAGTATCACATTAACCACAGCTACATTATTCTGCTACTGCTACATTAATCTACTGCAGTTACTGCTACATTATTCTTCTACAACTGCTTTGACAAAATTCTGCTGCAGGAACTACTACATTATTCTGCCTCAACTACTGTTATATTAATCTACTACAATTATGACTACATTATTCTGCCACAACTACTGCTATATTATTCTGCCACAACTACTGCTATATTATTCTGCTACAATTACTTCTATATTACTCTGTTACAACTATTGCTACATTAACCTACTACAATTACTGCTACGTTATTACAGTACAACTACTGCTACATTAATCTCATCCATGTTTCTATACATTGTGAATTATGTCTGTCTTCCATTTTTCTGTACATTATTTATTTATGTACCTTTTGTTCTGCCACAGCTACTGCTACATTAATCTTATCCATGTTTCTATACATTATGAATTATGTCTGTCTTCCATTTTCTGTACATTATATTTATTTATGTACCTTTCATTCTGCTATAACTACTGCTACATTAATCTTATCCACGTTTATATACATTATGAATTATGTCTATCTTCCATTTTTCTGTACGTTAATTATTCATGTACCTTTAGTTTTTCTTTAAAGGTTATGTTGACTTCATTTTTTCTCAACATTGTCGCTGCTACATTATTCTGCTAAAACCACTCTTACATTAATCTGCTACAATTAATAATAATAATAATAAATTCTTTAAGCACCAAACACGGCGCATAAGGCAGAAACCAGTGCTCTCCAGGTTATTCGTTGTGACGCCACTCCTCTTAGCTCTTGCACATTATTTAGGCCCAACGTTCTTCCTTCTCTTATTATTGTTCTTCTGAGTGTTTCTTTTGGTCTTCCTTTTTTCTCTTACCCTCAGGAACCCAAGTGAGCGCCTGTAGTGGTATTCTGTTGTTTTGCATTCGTAGGACATGACCGATATATGACCATCGTCTTTTCCTTATATAGTCGGAGACATATTTCTGCCTAGAGTCTTCTCTTATTTGTCGATTAGTCTTGAATACTTTCCAACTGATGTTCATGAGTTTTCTAAGACATTTGTTCTCGAATGTATTCAGCTTGTTCTCCATTGATTTTGTTATTTTCCAACTCTCACAGCCGTATGTTAACACTGAGATAACATTTGAATTAAACAGACGAAGCTTGGTATGTATATTCAATGATCGTAATTTCCAAATGTTAGATAATCTATAGAAGGCGCTAGCTGCCAAAGCAATTCTAGTATGTATTTCTCTTGTTGTGTCACCATCCTGAGTCATTTTACTGCCTAAATAATTGAAACTTTCAACTTTCTGTAGTTTTTCCCCGTTCAAGATGATATCAAAGGTCTCGTTAGAAAAGTTCATAGCTTTAGTTTTAGAGGCATTTATTTGGAGACCTATTTTAACCGAGAGATGACACAAATTATTTACTGCTTCTTGGGATTGTCTGGGTGTTGAACTTAAGAATGCTAAATCATCTGCGAAATCCAGGTCCCCCAGGAATTTTCCATTTGTCCATTTTATACCTAATTGTTCATTGTGGGTATAGTTTCTCATAACCCAATCAATAGCTATTCCAAAAAGTAGTGGTGACATAATACAGCCTTGTTTCACCCCTGTTTCTACTGTAAACCATTCTGTATTCCCTTTATTTGTTCTAACACAACATCTTGCATTGTCATATAGCGCTTTGATTATATTCACATATTTTGTTGGAAAACCATAGATTGTAAGTATCTTCCACAATGATGGGCGGTGTAGACTATCAAAGGCTTTTTGAAAATCGGCGAAGGTGATAATAAGTGGCGATTGCATTTCCACTGATTCTTCTATAATTGTTTTTAGTGTGAATATTTGATCAATACATGATCGTTTCGGCCTGAAACCCGCTTGTTCTTCTCTGATCTTTTCGTCAGCATGCAATTTAAGTCTTTCTAACATCATGCAACATAATAATTTTCCAGGTACTGATAATAGAGATATACCACGCCAGTTATTGCAGTCTGATAGATCACCTTTCTTCGGTAACTTTACAATAATACTGTCTTTCCATTGTTGTGGTGGTTGTTCTTCTCTCCATACTTCATTTATAATATCTAAAATTCTCAAGAGGTTGTTGTCATTAACTGCTTTAATCATTTCCCCTGAAATTTCGTCAATTCCAGCAGCTTTAAAATTTTTTAATCTTTTAACGGCTTGTTTGATCTCTTCCAGCGTGAATTCATCGCAAGTTATTGGCAAGGTGGTTGTGGGTGTTTCATTATTAAAATCAGGTGTTACTGTTGGTGGTGGTCTGTTTAGCACCTCCATGAAGTGCTCAGCCCATCTCTTCATTTGTTCTTTTTCTGTTGGTATTGAATTCCCTAATTTACCTTTACTGCTACAACTGCTACATTAATCTACTTCGAGTACTGCTACATTATTCTGCTAAAAAAACCTACATTATTCTGTTATGACTACTGCTATGTTATTCACCCTCAGATACATTATTCTGCTACTGCAACATTAAACTACTGCAGTAACTGCTACATTAGGGCAAAGTCTACAGACAGGGGTATGATGTGCTGGTGTTGTGGGTAGTGGGTTTCCCCCCTTGCTTCACCCTAGGCCTAGTGAATTCTTGTTCATGAAAGGAGCGACCATTGCGGTGTTAGTCTCTTGGCCTAGCAAAACCTCTCATACCCCAAGATCGTTGTGCGTGGTGAAGAGCCACACCCTCCTCGAGGTAGTCCTGGTAACTGAGGGTGCGAATCCTCAGGCTAAACACAACGGATCTAGAGGAGCAAACCTCGATAATAAAACCGGTGCACTACACCGTACACGCCCTCTGTGGGTGGGAAGGAGCCAGATGGATACTGAACAAGTCTTGGGAGTGGGAACGAGTGTGGACTGCTCCCTGAAGATCGGAACCCATCGTACAGGCACAGAGACTCAGGACTTGACGATCCTATTGCCTTCAACTCTTGGTCACATGCCTAGAGCCTCGGAGAACTCGGCGTAACCAGCAGGCAATTTGGTGGCGGGGAAAGAGCACTGTGAGCCCTACCTTGGCTACGTATCACAAGGAGACGCAGAAACACCCCCTTTATCTCCCCCAGAGCTGGCACAGTACACTTCTGGCTTCTACCCGGGGCGGTAGGAAATCCACATCAAACCTGGCAGAGCAAGTCCCCATCGAGACTTGCCCGGGGAGCCCACCCCGGCTCAAAAAAGCAGAGAAGGCCACTCTCCAAACCTCCGATGTCTTGCGGGCAGTGTTAGGATGTGCAAGAACATGGACAGGAATTCCACAACTTCCCCACTGAAGACACGCCCACGGCGACCGTTGCCTCAATTGGCTGTGTGTGGTGTACCCGGAAACGGGGCCTCCCAGTACTGAGGCACAGTTAAGTCCCCGATGTCACTTATCGGTGCAGAGTTGAGAGAGATGGCTGAGCATCACAATCCCCCCTGTGTTGCAGCATGATGAGAACCCAGCATTGCACACTGAGCTTGGGGGGATCACTTGGGCACCAGACTTAATACTGGCTCTTGACTGGATGGCCGCATGCAGGAGATTTCTACAATGGAGGGTTGGCAGGTGGTGGGTATCTGGAAGTGGCTCTGTGCAGGACGTGAGGATTCCTTGGGAGAGCCCAGAACCAGAGCACAGCATTGTGCAAGCTCTGCATAGTTGGAGAGCCCCCTGGATGACGGGGAATGCACAGTGTGCTACCCCACCTATCCCCAACTGCTAACTTAGAACCAGAAGTGGGGTCCTCTGTATGCGTGCCAGGCCAGGATAAAATGCCTGGGAAAGAGACTGGAGCTCAGAACTCCCTAACTCAAAGTTGCAGGATGGCAGAAAAGCCATGGGAAAGACAGGGCTATTTTGAAGATAACGCAACCATATTTTCACCATACGAGCTCGGACGCCGCCTCGGTAAACAAGGTCCGCGCAGAGCAGTGACACCCCCAGGCTGCTTGCGAATAGTCTACTACTGGGAACATAAACAGATTAGGGATGAGCCCACTCTCCCGTTGAACAGGTGCTAAAGTCATAGATACTGGGCCAGAAGGCGCACCGGAAACCACAGTATCACGCAACTCGCTTTTTTTTTTCTATGGAGAGTACACCGTCAAATAAATCTCGTACTGGTGCTCGCCCTGTGGAGCTCCACCAGGCAGGTGCAGTGCCGGGCTCTGAGCCTCGACAGAGCCCACCCTCAGCTACTGGAGGACCCTCTAGACCGTCTTGTGGAGTCAGCAGACGGCGGAGGAGAACTACTGACCAAAACAAAACAGAAAAAGAGAAACCCAGAGTGCCACTTGTCATGATGCACTGGAATGCAGAGGGAGTGAACAGCAAGCAGGCTGGATACAGCAAAAAGACAGAGCTGGAAAACATCTTGTATGAGAAGCAAGTCAGTGTTTGCTGTATCCAAGAGACTCACTTGAAAGCAGATCAAACCTTTAAAATAAGGGGATATCAATGCTTCAGATCCGACAGAAAAGATAGACGAAAAGGAGGAGTACTTACTCTTGTAAGGAATAACATTCCTGCACACGAAAGGAAAACCTTCATGGATGGAGCAGAATATCAGCTGTTGCAGATAAAGGTAGACAAGATGGAAATAGAACTCCTGAACTATTACTGTCCGAACAACAAACCCCTGAGTCTCAGCTCTATACAGGTACCAGCCACCAACTTTATAGCAGTTGGAGACTTTAATAGCCACTCCCAGAGCTGGGGCTATAACCATCTGGATCACAGAGGTGAAGAGGTTGAAACTTGGCAAGATGATCACTCCCTAATCCTAGTCAATAATGCCACAGATACTCCTACCTTCTACTCCAGAGGATGGCACACAACTTCAACACCAGATCTTGCCTTCTCCACACCAGATATAGCTGGATCTATTAGTAGAGAAGTAGGAGACCAACTAGGGGGAAGCGACCATCGCCCAATCTTTCTTACTGTCCAGAGTGCAACTCTCAGTACAGGCCCAGCCATTACAAGATGGAACTACAAAAAAGCCAACTGGGGTTTATTCAGGCATCAGGTGAACACGCTGCTGTCTACCCTCAAGGTACAGAACAGAGACATTAATGAAGTGGTAAAAGACTTCAACAGATGCATACTACAAGCTGCAAAAGAAACCATTCCCAAAGGATGCCGGCGTAACTACATACCATACTGGTCCAGCACACTCCAAGAACGTCAGGAAGCTATGGACAGGGCTAGAAAGGACGCAGAGTCTCAGCCTTCACTTGAAACTCACAACAAATGGAAAAAGGCTGTAGCAGAGTTTCAGAGAACAAAGCTAGAAGAAAAACGGAAAAGCTGGAGAACTAAAACGGCATCGCTGAACCTTGAGAAAGACGGCAGGAAACTTTGGAGATTAGTCAAGTCTCTAAATGAAGAGCGTTCCTCACCTAGGCAGACTATCACATTGGATGAAGGTGGCAAACTTTTCAGAGGAAAACAAGCTGCAGACTTGTTTGCTAGAAGATACAGTTCAGAAAGCAACTTACCCATTAACATAGATCATCAGAGAGAGATAAGAAAAGAAATACTGGCAACCATGGGACAGACAGATACTCCTGCCCCAATGAGGGAACCCATCACACTAGGAGAACTACAGAAGGCTATTTCCAAGCTTAAGTTTCAAAAGTCACCCGGCCCAGACAAAATCAGCAACGAAATGCTAGTAAATCTGAGCTCAGCAGCAAAGACAAAACTGCTTGAGATATTCAACCACAGCTGGTTGAAAGGAACGGTACCCCAAGTATGGAGAGAAGCCATCACAATACCCATACTAAAGAAAGGGAAATGTAAGACCGAGGCTGCAAGTTACCGGCCAATCAGTCTCACAAGCTGTGTTGGGAAGACTATGGAGCGAATAGTCAACCACAGATTGAAATGGTATTTAGAGTCTGAGCAGATCCTGGTGCCGGAACAAGCTGGATTTAGAGAATGCTACAGTATAGAAGACCAAGTTACTTACTTGTCTCAAGCAATAGAAGATGCCTTCCAGGAGAAGAAAAAGGTCCTAACGATCTGGGTCGACTTCAAGCAGGCCTTTGACAAGGTGTGGAAAGATGGCCTCATTGCAAAACTTAGGAGAAGTGGAATCCAAGGCAACATGATGAAATGGATCCAGTCATACTTGCATAACAGGAGAACTAGAGTCACTCTTGACGGTCTGCAGAGCAGAAAAGTGTTGCTCCATCAGGGGTACCTCAAGGAGGAGTAATTTCCCCAACACTCTTCCTTGTTTACATCAATGACCTGGTGAAAGATCTCCCTGCAGGAGTTAAAGCTGCCTTATATGCAGATGACCTAGTACTCTGGTGCGCTGATGAAAATGTCACCACAGCAAAATATAGAATGCAGCGGTGGTAGTGTATGATGTTATTGTAGAAAATGGTGATATTACTAAGTGTGAATGCATGAGGTCAGCTGTGAAGGCTCCTGAGATAAATGTAGCTGTGAATTTTCAGAAGGCCCCTTCTTGCTACCACTACGACCTCACACCTATCTTTTTTTACGAATGAATGTGGCTACGTACAGTTCTAGGGTAATGATATGTAATGTGTTGTGGGTAGTTTGCATACACACACACAGATATTTAATAGCTAATAATAATTAATAAAATGTTATAACACACTGAACTACTCAAGTTGTGTAAAATTTTTGATAATGAATTTTCTTTAGTTTATTGTTCTGAACCAAGGTTTTATTTTGGGTCAGAACATATGAAAGGTTTTGCAATTATAATGAAAAGCATGAATATATGGCATAATAAATGAAAAAAGTGTACATATGTATGTTACAATACTAGTTAATATTACTATGTTTTATAGTTGTAATTTTTCTGGGAGAATGTTTAATGGATGTGCTGTTGGGGTGACCTCATCATCCCTATCTATGGCGACTACACATTGTCCATTTATTGATATTATAATTGTGTGTTAGAAATGAGTTTGTGAATCTCCAGCAGGCCAGACGCTCACGTATCTGGAAATGAGTAGTTCTGGTGCTGGAATATGGTGGCCCCACCTCTCCGTGCTTGGGGGCAATATCAGGCTGCTCTGCCAAAATATAAAACTGCACGGGTCCCACTCTTGTAATATTCAACATCACATTTGACACCACATTGTGCCAAATAAAAAACTCACAGTTATGCAATAAAGTATTGGTCATGTGTCAGAATTCCATCCTCTAAACCATTTCTGGACACAACACCACACACAACAACAACACCACATAGACGGGTCAGATCTCTTTGACCATACAACACATCTTACCAATTTGGTTTTACATAGGATAAGTTCTCCCAGACTACATATTCTGAAATATGTTCATTAGCTTCCTGCCATAGAATAGGATAGGTGATATGTTCCACTGATCTCAACACTTGATCTGTCTTTCATAATCCTTGCTGGAGTTTATGTATTTTATTTGTCTCTAGACCCTGAACTGGGGCGGGGGGTCTAGAGCGAATCCTTACTTGTTGTAAGGGATAGATTTTGATATGGCAGTATCAAATCACTCGAAACATTAAACAAATATTAAAATATACAAAGAAATACTTTCAGTCTTACCAGAATTATGAATATAGAACACAGTTAATTGCTAGCAAAACTCAGCTGAGCTGCTGGCTTTAGTATGGCGTCCCTCTAAATATTTCAATTAGCTTCTGGGAATTACACCACTAAATAATTCACTGTGTCTACTAGGACAACTTATGACGAATGGCAAAAATGCGCGTCTGAGCGCCGATAATATATTCATCTATGGCCAATCACCGCCTTTTTTCTTTTCAAATTCAAACCTCCTACCAAAAAGTCATTTCAGTCATACCTCAGTCAAGTATGCATTATTGTCTGTTGGTCCGTCTGTCTCTACTTGCGTTTCACAAAAAAAACACACTTGTTTTTTGAACCAACTCCGCCTTCCCCTACACAATTTTGCCTTTAAAGTTATTTTTAGCCACAGTTCACCATCCCATCCCGTCTCTTTCATTCCAACTAGATTTTAGCACTTGAGTCTCAAGGCTACAGTTTTTTTTGAAAATTAGGGACATTTTTTGTTTCAATGCAGACGCTCGCTGATATGAACAACACAGTCTTTTGTCAATATCTTTCTTATTATCTATCCGTCTGTATAAATGAAAGCATATTATTTCACTGCTCAAGATGGGCCATCCGGCCAGCTAGGTTTTATATTCCTAACATCATTATTAAGAAAAAGTTACTTTTCAAGGTTAGTTGGTTTTTTCGAAATATTTCTAGCATCTTCTATACTGCGTTTGCCGCTGAATTCAAATAAACGGACTAAGTTATCGCAAAAGCGTCCAAGAAATGACTGTTGCGTATAATAGCTAAGGTCCTTTTTGTCGATTTCTTTACCTTGTGTCAACTTGGGGACGTGACTTTTCCTCCTTTCCCCACCAATTACGTCTTTTAGCCTTGCTAGTTTCAAGCACGCGTTCAGTCAGATTTTTCCTTTTGATCTTCGTTCTCATCCCGTTCCAAGGGTAACGTTTTGCCTTCACGTCTAACAATTTAATTTCCATGGCGGGTGATGACCCGCGGCGTGGGCGATCATGTATTCTAGTAGCTTACGCATTAGTTTTTATCCCTACGTTGTATCATTGGAGATATTTTAACGTTGTATCATGGTTAATTTTGTGACACACTGTAACACCAAAGAACAGTCAATAACTAATCTTGATTTTATACAATTACCGTGAAACTTTACTGATGAAAATAAAAAATATGTCATGTATATAGAATATGTATCAATCAAATATGTATAGAATTTAAGATAATCAAAAATGCCAAAATGCAATAGTGTCTATAAAGTTACCGACAATTTGTCTCAGGACTTATAGAATTTGATTTGAGTTTAGTACCCAAAACTATTTATATGTCATCATAGTACTATGAAGAAGTTGATTTGATATAGTGGTTATAGGGGTTGGTTCTTGATGGTGTCACTTATCTTGATTCCTGACAGAAATCCTGATCACTCCCTGATTTCTCCAGGTGAAGAAAAGGGATGGGTGTTAGGTGTAGATCTATCTCAGAGGTTGGAAGCTCTTTTTCCCTGATCCAGGTGTCGCTTCATCGATGAAGACGAAAGCTCCTGGTGTAGACTACCCTAAAAGAACTGGGGAAAATACAACACGACTTTGGTAATCCTCCATTTGGTAGAGATTAATTTTTTAAGTCTTTGGTTCGCCCGTCCCTCAGAATTCACAGTACAGACCCATTTTTGTCTTTTGTACTGCTGCCCTACAGTTTATGCATGTGAGACAAATACCATGTAAGCATACTACACATCATAAGGGTATTTACCGGTTTGCTGAAGTCCAAAAAAATCAGATATATCATAAAAGACATCTTCTACATGTACAGTTAACCACCATCACTAATAGTCAATCATAACACATGGTGTCTGCTTAATCTCTACCATGTTCACTAAAGTACTGCAATAAATCAAATCTCTTGTTACAATCAGTATTCAATGTTTCTGGCTCTACTCATTATCAAGAATTGAAATGTACAATCTTACAAAGCCATTCAAACTTCTGTATTAATATGATTATTATTATTATCATTATCATTAAAATGCACCAGCTGGAATTGATTCTCTAACCCAATACACTTTAAAATTGGATTACTCCTTTTACCAAATTAGAGTATTAAGATATTAACTCAGCACACCCTAATGTTAGCAAATGTGCTCTACACTGAAATTTGCTTTAAATTCCATTCAATGGCAAAACACAGGGGAGATAACTCATCCATAAGATTATATTTAACAATGACATCCAGGAGAGATCATTCCTCAAATAGAAACTACTCTGCTAGGACACTCACGGCAAATGTGTATCTACAACAATGCAAGTCATTTTCAGTCTTACTAGTTAGTTATAGAATGCATTTATAACATCCAAAGATCAGTTATACTCGTGAATAATAACCATCTAAAATGATATTACATACATGTAATAGAATGAAATCAATATAAATATATATCTCACTCACCCACTCGGTTGTACTTTTGCAAAAAAAAAAAAGCTATGCTTTTGTCACAAGACAAGTCTTACGCGCTAGGCTGCTTTCACTCGAGTTGAGTTCTTTCTGAATTAAATAAGAACATTTCTTAAATATGAAGTTAAAAGAAGAAGAAAAAAAAAAGGGGGGGGGGGGGTTATTTGCCCTCCAAAGTAAAGACTTAAAGAAAAGAAAAGAGTTAAACGCACAAGAAAGCCAAACATGGCTCGTACATATGTACAATCAATTCTGGGTTTGAATTAGCTTTCTGTCCCCCGTCTCTCCCCAATCCCTTCAAACTCTAATATATTGTGTTTTTTGTAGGTATAAATGTGAGAATAAGTGGGCATTGTAATGTTTTAAAAATTGAGAAAAAAATGCAAGAGATGAGGGTTCTGTAAACTTAAAGGGTTTCTTATGTTAAATGTGTGTTTTTTATTATATATATATGTATTTGTATATTTAATTGTTTTTAAACGAACCCCTGTTATATACAAATTAGTACACATTTTTTTTTAAACTCCTGGTAGATTATTTAACTTTATTTAGTCCAATTTTACTCTATTAATTTATTTAAAAATCTTAGTCCTTTTAACTTTATATTTATTTAATTTTTTTAATTCCTTAAGTATGCAAATGATGTGATTACGCGCGAGTGTTCATTTGTACTATACAATGTACTCTCCTTGTATTCCATGTAAAACGCACCTTTTTCTTTGTAATTTGGAAAGAAGTGAAAATAAAAGTTGGAAAAAACAACCACTTGCGATACGCTGAGACAGGCATACATATAAAAGCATTCATTAAGGGCATTATATGCCCACGTTAGACACTAAATGTGGGCAATCCTGAGAAAATAACAGTAAGGAACCAGCAGTTGGAACAGACAGACAAATTTACTTACCTAAGATGCATAGTAACACCTGACGGCGGAACAAGCAAGGACATTAACAACAATCTACTACACCAAACTGAGACTGTTCTGTGCTTTGCATCTATCCTAAGAGGGTATGCAAATTTACGAATAATTAATTGGTTTTTTGCAGCTTATTTTAATAGAATTATATCAGGATCAGACCAGAGGACTGAACTAAAATTAAGTTGTGAATGTTGTGTAGGTGGTGGTTTGGTGTGACACGGCTCACTGCAGCAGCGAGGCGTTGGGGCCGTTATGATGAACGCGGATCGCAACCCGAGATTGCCTATTACTAGTGTTATTGACGTGTCGTATTTGTCTCTCTGTCTATCTATCTGGCTGTCTGTCTGCTTGCCGGTCTGTCTGTCTATCTATGAACATGCGCTTTGGTGCAGCCTTACTGCAACGGGCGTGGGGAAGGTGCAGCTGCAGCTGAAGCTCATTAAGTGGCGAAAAAGGAGATGATGATGGTCAGCAAAGATAGCAATATTTTGTTCCGCAAGATATAGTAATTACAGCAAAGAGATGGTCATCATCATCACCTGCCATCTTCACATCGAAAGTCGCCTGCAATGGATCTCCAAAGTTTTCTGTCTCTTGTCTTGCTGGTGCACTCTGGTAGACTCTTTCTTGTCCATCTCTTGCTGTTTCCCATTTATAACGTTGTCTTCCACTTGCACGTTTGCCGTCAACTCTTCCTTCTGTTATGACCTTCAATAAGCTATTATGTCTTTTTACATGACAACAATACTTTGGCCGGTTGACTTTTATTTCATTCATTATTTTTCCTGTTATTTCTAGCGTTACTATGACTTTTTTCTTCTCTTTTCATGAGGTGCGCCACATCCTTCTCTATATTCACATCTCAAGGACCTCAATTCTTTCTTCTAACAGCTCGTTCATTGTTCATGTTTCTATAGCATACAATAATGAAGAGTATATAAAATAGTTGATGACTCTTTGTTGTAATTTGTGAGTAATTTTTATAAGATGTTAGTATCTGTCTCATGTTGGTATGAGAAACTCTTGACTTGTTCCGATATCTTCCCATTTAGTTTAATTTCTAATGTTGGCTTATCATCTGATTTGCTAATTATCATAGTTTTCGTTGTTCGCAACGTTAATGACCAATTCATATTCATGACTTATGCTATTTACTTCTTTCACTAGTTCTTGTACATAGAGGTTGTATAATTTTTTTTTTAATTACCAGAATCTAGAAAGACTAAAGAACATTATGTCATCTGCCTCTCATCAGCATTTCCCTTTTCATTCATTATGGAGCATGAAGCCACCATTACAGCTGATTCCTCCCTCCCCCACATAAGATCTGTATCAGCCTGCATCCAAGCCATCTTGCAGCGACAGTTTCAAAAATAATTTATTTGACATAATGAGTTTGCCAGCTCCGAGCACAGCCTCAAATTGGTTGCCTATTTCGAGATGCCTGAATTAGCCGTAGACCCATTCTTTGTCTCCTTACCTGAGTTAGCCGTAGACCCATTCTTTGTCTCTTTACCTGAGTTAGCCGTAGACCCATTCTTTGTCTATTTACCTGAGTTAGCCGTAGACCCATTCTTTGTCTCTTTACCTGAGTTAGCCGTAGACCCATTCTTTGTCTCTTTACCTGAGTTAACCGTAGACCCATTCTTTGTCTCCTTACCTGAGTTTTAGCAGTAGTCCCATTCTTTGTCTCCTTACCTGAGTTAGCCGTAGTCCCATTCTTTGTCTCCTTACCTGAGTTAGCCGTAGTCCCATTCTTTATCTCCTTACCTGAGTTAGCCGTAGTCCCATTCTTTATCTCCCTACCTGAGTTAGCCGTAGTCCCATTCTTTATCTCATTACCTGAGTTAGCCGTAGTCCCATTTTTTATCTCTGTCGTAGATTTTAGATAGGAGTATTAAGACTTGGGTTTGGTCCCTTCTGAATAGGTTGGAATGAGTGATAGACACAGTGTGAGCTGGTGAGAAGCAATGGAATTTCCACACGTGAGATGATAGAATGTGATATAGAGGCTGTCTTTGAGAATCGAGATAATCTTTTCTCTCTCTCCTATCTTCTACGACCGCTTTTAAAGGCGTCAGACAGTCTAAACACAAATATATATATATATATATATATATATATATATATATATATATATATATATATATATATATATATATATATATTAATATATCTCTATCTACTCACGGGCACGCACATACACGTGACGACAGGTAAACACACAGACGTGGGAAAACTATAACAATGATTATACAGATAATTGGGATCGAGCTGACCAACGCACTGATTTTTTTTTTTTGTTCAAGAGAGATATTTTAATTATCATATCAAAATTTCTCACAACACCAAAAAATTACATCAAGGAAAAACATATACAAATAGTCATACAATTTAAGAAAATGCCACAAGGATGATAGCCCGTTAAAATCTTACTCTAGGTTTAGCCCACAGCCCCGTTAAGAGAACAGATGATGGCCCAAAGAGTTATAGATACGTAGGGTTGAGGCTAAGAGTTTTTCTTCTTTTCTCGTAAATGTATGCACAGAGTTGAATAATCTGATTTAGCCTAAGAAGTAAAGAAACTCTAGCAAATAGTAACAAATTCTGCAGGTTAAACAAAAAGAATTAAGACAGTAAATGGGTGACAATCTATAACTGTAAAATAACACTCTGATCTGCGTACACTCATTCATTCAGCCATGGCCATGGATACACAGTTATACTCACAACTTTGCTCGCTGCCTCTGGGAACATACTCAATTCTAGGACCTTCACACAGACCCGAAAATGCAGTCCTTGACCAAGAAATCCCCAGTTCCAAAAGACGTACTAAACTCTCAGGGAACGATTCCTTGGGTGTTCTAATTTTTCGAATGTCTGATTAAGTCACATAAAATATTGTCCAGGCACGAAAGTTAGCAGAGCACAATGTCATTAGCTTTGGTTTCTAGAATTTAAGGAATGTCAGATCGGTGTCTACTTTCAGGAAGTTACTATATTTGGTCACCACAGTACTAGTCAAAACTCTGTCGGAATGTTTCTGATCTTTGCTTGCCACAACGGGCTGAATTGTACTGAAGAGTTATTCTGGAAGAATTAATTCTGGCGCGAAGGCCTCTTACTTCATTTAACTGTTACAGTTCAGGTAATGAAAGTGATTTGTTTCTTCCCAAATAAAGTTCACGTACTAGAACGCTGGTAAAGTTGGGTACCACCGTTTCACTATATAAAAGAAAGAACACATATCAAATAATTTTACAATATGTACCCACTATAACTTACATTATTAAACCGCAAGTGTACTGCTTGACTTATCATTTAAATTTCCCGTAAAGTAAGTTATATTTAGAAAAAAATCATCAATCCCCATGAATTTAGGAACACGTGCGTGTTCCGTCAACATCTCATGAGGTTTCTAGCATTTGTAAGTTAGTTTAGAAAAATATGATCTCGTCTGATTTCTTAGCAGTAAAATTAACTTCATTATAGCTACATTATTGTTTAGTAAGCTAAGATATAATTTATTCTGCTATCCACTGAAACACGTCACTAGAAAATAATACAGACTATATAAATTTGGCACTCTGCGCAAAATCTAACTAGTGAACTATGAAATAAGCGACTTAACACTTTATCATTTCACAAATACTAGATATAATATATATTACCTCACACAGAACTACAGGTAGTCGCACAACTTAAGAATTATATGCTGAATATTTAAGGAAGTCTAGAAGTTCGACAAATTGCCGAAACAAACTGAGAAACTTCGCTAACAGCTATTCTGTTTCGAACAACCTGTCTACTGCGAATATAGGAGCGAGAATGAAATTAAAGTTTCAAACTCGGGCCAATATCTTAAAATCAGACAAAGGGCCCAAACTTATTTCGCCAAGCGAAATTATCTCCCCTACTCCCAACATTTACGTCAGCTTAACGCGTGACGTAACTGCCACCAGTGACCGAGAAATGCGCGTGACAGTTGCAAATCTCAGACAACCGTCTACAACTGCGTCGTACAGATGCCGGGTTTGACACCTTAAGCTAGTGACAGGTGAACAAAATGGTAGACCAAAAGTCTGCTCTATGTCCAGCGAAACGAATTTCTCACACCTTCACGTCTTACCTGCGCGACTGACATCTGATGCAATAAGGTTATTAGTCAGTATGAGAAAGAAAAACGATGATGGGAAAGAAATATATTTTTCGCAACGAGTGATGCGAAAAAATACAGGAAAAACAAGTACGGAAAGATAATAAAATGAAAGGATTAGGGTGAGAGAATAGGAAGAAGATGTAGGTAATTTAATGATATAAAGACCCACGTGACAGGACGTCCCCCTTAAGATATGGAAGCACTCCATGTCTACGTTATGGAATTAAATTTCCTATAACCGTAGCTTCGGGGTGTCTGTCTTCTTCCTTCTCATCTTCCCCCTCCATCTCTCTCCAATTCCTACTCAAGTCTACTCCCCAAAGTTTCCTTCCTCTGGAATGTCTCCCATGCGCGCTTGAAAGAGCGTCGCCGCTTCTGACATTTTTGAAAGATTTCTTGTGATAGCGGTGGAATATCCCTGCCACTATCATCATCTTCGTCAGCTCTGGCTATCGTCAGGAGATGGTCGGAGGTTGGCACTGGTCTTTCCAAGTATCTCTTTAAGAGATTTAAATGGAAAACCTTCTCCTTTCCTTGAATAGAGATCTGGTAGTTAGCCTTAGAAATCTTTTTCAGGACGGTAAACGGCCCTTGCCATCCGATCTTCAGTTGGTTGTTCTCGGTAGGGAGTAACACCAAAACTTTCTCTCCTGCTTCCAGTTCTCTCTCTTTCGCGACTTTCCTGTATCGGTTAGCGTGCTTTGTGCGTGCTCGCTTAAAGTTAGTCGTTGCTAGGTCCCACCCTAGTTTCAACCGTTCCTTTAAAACCGACACATATTTACTTGCTGAGACAACTGTCTCATCCGCCTTCTCGTCTGTCAGAGACTGAAGTAAGGCTTCAAGCGGACCCTTAATGGGTCTGCCGAATAAGAGTGTAGCTGGCGGAAATCCTGTGGAAGTATGAGGAGATTCTCTGTAGCCAAATAATGCTGCAGGAATACAAAGATCCCAATCTTCAGGTTTCACTTGTGCCAGTTTACTTAGCATCATGTTGAGGTTTCCATTAGCACGTTCCACGAGCCCATTTCCGGCCGGAGTATATGGCTTAGTGTGGATGTGCTGGGTCCTCAAGATCTTCACGATCTCATCCATCAACAGGTTTCGGTATGGGGATCCGTTATCCGTCAACACTTGTTGAGGGAATCCCAACCGAGTGAAAATTTGCACGAGGGCTTCTGCGACATGCTTGGCATCTGCGCATGTTAGCGGGATAGCTTCTGCCCATAAAGTGCATGTATCGACTAAGGTCAGGATAAACCTGTTCCTTCTTTTAGTCCTTTCTAAGGGTCCTAAAATGTCGATCACAACCCGTTCGAATGGTGTTCCCACTATTGGCATTTCACCCAAAGAGACTGGGGGTGCCCGTTGCATGGGTGGCACACGTTGGCACTTGGCACAGGATTTGACGTACCTGATAATATCAGTGTTTACTCCTGGCCACCAATAATGAGTGGTTACACGTTGGTTTGTGGCGTTCTGTCCCATATGTCCTGTGATAAAGTGGGATGTTATAAATATTTATAGGGGACTTAGTGTACTGACTGAGATCAGCTGTGAAGGTATCTATATCTAATAAGAGTAGTGTATTATAGATAACCTTACTTGCTGCCACATATATATATATCTCAGTCAGAATTATTCTGGAATAGTGTGATGACTACGTTATATGTCTAGGGTATGTGTATGATGAAGTGTAAGTCATAACAACAACAGACAGATAAACAATTTAATTTATTCCACCACACTTGACAACACTGTGACACTCACATACATAAAACACTCTACGAGGATATCTTAAAGGAGTCACTGATAACTTTTCAAATAACAATATGTATTCAGTGCTGTCATGAATGAATATGTGTCCTGATTCAAATACAAAGGGAACCAGGAATCACAATCAATTTTAATTACAAGTTATATGTACAGAATTTATCAATATGAATCTTGTAGTGACATATATTTTTAATAGTATCCTATGTGTGTCAGTTGTGTAGTAGTAATATGAGGTAATACTGGTTTTGTTTTGTTCAAGCTCTGTTGGTATTTGTCATCATGACTTCAATAGTTTGTCTTTATTGGAACTAGTATTGGAGATGTTCTCAGTTCCTGATATTAAAACAATTAAATTCCCCTCTTAATTGTATTTTACACTGTCATTTTAAGATGGGGGTACATAATGTTGAGCTCAGCTGGCCACATCAGCTTATCTTGCGTGATGGCGGCAGGAAAAGACTCCTCTGCTCGATGAGTTCTGGAGCCACCCCACTGGTTGCTATATGGACCAAGGAGTATGCTGTCCACCTCTGGCTTCAGCAAAGCTCTGACCAGGTGCTGCTCAATAACTTTAAGACCACGGTCCCTGAAAACAAGAAGGATGTACCTTCTACGTCATAACTAATTTATACTCTCTTTCTACACTGAGCACAATACATCACAAACATTGAGTTCAGAGCGTTAGGCCAACTGTCAGCTTCATCTGAAATACTTTATACCAGTATTTCCCTCCCTAATGGTTACTACGCCTCTGCAATTCCAGCATTATTTCTGTCTAATCAATAATCTAGGTGTCAGTGTACTGTTTGGCCATTCCATGCAGTTTTACTTTCCTCCGACACCTTCTGTTCAGGCTGGAGCATTATAGGCTTTACATCATGTTCGCTACTGAACTACACATATATACAGGCATAAATTAACAATTTACATTCAATTTTCATTAAAAGATATTGAATATTTCAAGCTTACCACAATTCATGGAATAATAAACAGTTTCGTTGACTGGCAATGAATATAGCACAACTCCGATCTGCCGATGTCCCAGGCTTTATTTTATAAAAAATATACACTGGTGCTCAACGCACTGCTTCTTAGTAGGTTTATTACAAGATGTGGCAATGAACAGACGCTCTGAATCAAGTATATTCGCAGCTCTACCCAATGAAACCACGTCTACACATCTTTTCAAAAAAGTACCCCTTCTATTCGTTTCCCATAACAACACAAGATAGTATTTATAGCCCGACCAATCGTGTTTAGTCTTATATTTGTTGCGCTCCAATCAATTTGGAGTTAACATGGTAGGCTATTTCCGTAACGTAAGGTTTTTTCAAACACGTTATAAAAAAATTTTATGAGCAGAAATGATTTCATGCTGTCAGGCACCCCCACTATTTTATTTTGGTTATAATTTGGTAATTCCTAGACTATTTGCGTAACGTTTTACATATTCTTTGTCAGCAAGCCCTAAGGAACCCAAATATACAAATTTAAAAGAGCTAAGTGGCTGCGTTCAAAATATGCAATTTCTTCTACCTCCTGTTTCGAAGATGTGCTGTCTGGGTACTGTAATGTTTTCAAACGTAAACCCATCTAATGTCATCTTTTCTAATAAGCGTTTTTCAGGATTTTAAAACCTAACTCTGGGAAGGTTAGTGTTTTTATCACTGTCCGTCTGAAAAAAAGTTAGTGCATGTGGCCTTACACGCGTGATGGCAGCAATTGTGTATCGCGCGACGCGCGAGTTTAGTGTTGCATGTGTCCTTGCTTTCATTCGCCCCTCTCTCTTTCTATTTGAGTCCATCTGTTCGTTCGTTTTGGTAACGTAGTATAATTAATGTTAGGATTAATTTAGGTCATTACGCAGTGTGCCTCTCAATGTTTTTCTTAGAAATGCAATACCCGTTTTAATGTGTTGTGGAAACGCTTGTATTTATGCAGTGGCTTATATTTAACGTGGAAACGTTACAATTTGCAGACGAAGCATAAAACAAAGGGATTTCGAGTACTGTCATTGTGACAGCACTGTTCTTTACCATTCTTCTTCCTTTTATTAAATTTATTTGTTAGGCTTTATATTTACCTGATAATTTATATATGTGGATTAGAATATTTCACGACACCTCCCCTCTTAAAACAGACATCCCATGTCAGTCCTTTATTCTATATACACATAGATAAATGTAAGTCAACTTGACTTTACTCTGCTGTGGTGCTATCATGGTTTTATGTAGTTGGGTCCATTCAGAGTAGGCACTACTCATGAAATCTGCCTCAGACTTCTACAACCAATAATATATTTCGGTTATGTTACTGAACAGCCGCAAGTGTGAGTGCTTGTCTTAATGCTGCTTCGCAACCCGTATTCACCATTTCTCTTCTCTGAGTCTGCGCAATGACATGTCCAGAGAACATTATATTTCCCTCAAAATGTACGTTATGAGGAGATAACATATACCTGGTGATAGCAGAGTTTTCGTAGTGGATCCCATAATCTTCTTATTATCCTGTATGAAACATTCGGAATATCCTCAATCAAAGAGGCAACTCAGGGATTCATTACGTTCCTCCGAAATGTTTACATCCAACAATTTTCTCATCATTCTAGAGAAGACACTAGGCGCATTCTTCAATCCAAATGGCAATCTATTAAACTCATAGTGTCCTTCTGAGGTACTAAAAGCTAGGTATGGTCTAACCTCAGGCTTTACTGGAATCTGATAGTATCCTTTACTCAGATCCACTTTTGAGAAATATTTAGCTTTATTTAGTCTGGCAAACAGCTGATTTGTATCCGGCAATGGATCCACCTGTCCTTCTGTAATAGCATTCAGTCTCCTGTAATCTATACAGAGTCTATGTTCTCCAGAGGGCTTCCTTAAGAGTACAACACCGGAACTATACGAAGATTCACTGTGCGAAATAATTCCTTCCTTCAACAGATAGTCTATCTCTTCCTTCAAAGCTTTCTCCTTAGCAAACGGAATCGAATATGGTTTCATACAGACAGGTGTGGGGTCTATCAGTTTCATATCATATTCCAATAGGTTTGTATGCCCTGGTCGGTCTGTTAACACCTCTGCATGATTATTTAGAACCTGTTGCACTCTCTCTTTCTGAGTTTTCGTTAAATGTGTACTGATTTTCACCTGTGCTGCTGTCTCACAGGGGTGTAATGGATATTCAAATGATGAAAGTGGTTCCTTTTTCATCTCCATGGCGATGGACAAGGTCAACAAGTGTGTCTCTTCCTGATGTTCTCTTTCCAAATATTTCTTCAGGAGATTCACATGATAGATTTTTTCTTTCCCCTTCTTATCTATCTTATAATTTGTTCTAGACACCTTCTCTAGAACTGTATATGGACCCTGCCATCCAATTTGTAACTTATTCTGACTCCCGGGCAAAAGAAGCAGTACTTTCTCTCCCACAGCCAAATTTCTGTCTTTCGCCTTCCTGTTATAATAGGCAGCATGTTTCTTCCTGGCTTGTTTCAAATTTTCATTGGCAAGTTTCCAGCCAGTTTTCAAACGAGTGGTCAGCTCATTCACATATTGGTATGAAGATGTAATGTTTTCCTCTGCCTTTTCATCAGTCCACGTTCTTAACAAAGCTACATATGGACCTTTAATTTTGTGGACCTATTTGTCCATGCACCGGTATGGTCTCTTCCACTCGAAGCTTTATAGTGATGATTTTTCCTCCCAGAATTATCATTCACAAAACGACCGCTACCAATTTTTTCTTGGGGCTTTCTCCCCACTTAAAATTCTTGATGAGAGATTTCCTCTCTACATCCTCTTCCTCCAGTTTGTTTAAGTCCGATTGAGGGATTTTCGGCTTATCCTGGGGTAAGACATCTTTTTGCACTCTCCGCATAGTGGCCATTGTAAAACAGTTAAGTGAAGCTTGTCCGTGAAAAGGGGCTTCCCATTCCATTTGGTCCACTTTATCAAATCTATTTTTCTTTTTATTATCAGGCCTAATTTTGCCCCGTGGCGTGTCCAGGTCCTGATCAATGTTCCCACTTGTGGGTGTTCCCTCATGTGCTATGCTACACCTTTCTACAAAATTCTCAATGTCCCATCTTGCTTTGGGCCAATAATAATTGTGAGCCACCTTTTGAATGATGGTACCTATCTTCTCATGGTCCCCATCTGGTTTCACATGTAGGCTCCTTATTAAGTCTGCCCTATATCTTTTAGGAAGTACCAGCTGTCCCTGACCTTTGGATCTAGCTCCAGTCTTCCTATACATCAACTTGTTTTTCATGTAAAAATCTCCCTTGCCTGGAGTTGTATGACAAGTTGACAATTTTCTGAAACAAGGCTTGAGTGTTTTATCCCCAGCCTGTGCCTTCCTCATCTCTTCTGGAGTGGTATCCAACATAATATCCTCCTCCTGTCTTGAGGTCGACCTGACCTGAAGGGTTGCCATATACACAGGTTTCCTTCTGCAACGGTCAGTGTCATGATTGTCCATCTGACAATTTTTACACCACCTTTTTCCTTGGTTGAAAGATTTTCTTTCATCATATTTCCTTTCATCGAATTGTGGGAATTTATTTTTATTTTCATACCGTGGCCTATCAAACTGGTGCTTACCTTTGTTTTGATCCCTAGGATCAAATTTATTAAAGTTCTGTGGTGCCCTAAAGTTATCCACTTGTTTCTTTTTATTACCTGTTACCTCTGCTTGAGCTGCTTGATACCTTTCAGCAACATTTAGCAACTCACCCAGCCTCTCTGCACCTTGTTCCATGAGAAACTTTCTCAGGTCTGGAGCCATGGACTCTCTTAATTGCTCTATAAGGACCATTTCCTTAAGATCTTGGGTTTTCCCCAGAGAAGTCCATTTCTCCAAGTATGTCTCTATTCGTGCAGAGAACTGGTGATAGGTTTCACCTGACAGTAGTTTAGCATTCCTAAATTTTTTCCTATAAAATTCTGCATTCTTTTCATACCTTAACAAAAGAGCCTGCTTTAGCATGTCATAATTTTCCTGATCACCTCTGCTCATTTTTGCAAAAACTTCATAAGCTGCCCCACGAAGTCCCTGAGATAACTTTAAGCTCCACCTTTCTCTCTCTAACCCATACGTGGTAGCTAATAGTTCATACCTATTTAGATAGCTCTCTATATCATCGTCTTTCTCAACAAAATGATCTAAATGAAAATTCATAGCTGAGGTTGAGGCTCCTTGGCTAGCAGTGGCATCAGAGGCAAAGGGACTGGCACCATTTTCAGGAGCATGGCCCTGAAACTCAAACTCCCTTAGTCGTAACTCATGTTCCCTTTGTAATCTCTTCTCCTCCTTTTCTGCTTCCCTCTCTGCAGTCAATCTTCTTTCTTCTGCAGCTTGTCTTCTTTCCTCGGCTTTTAATGCTTTAGCCTCTTTGTCAGCCTCAATCTGCAACCTCTTAGCCTCAGCCTCAATCTGCAACCTCTTAGCCTCAGCCTCAATCTGCAACCTCTTAGCCCCAGCCTCAGCCTCAAATTGTAACTTCTTAATTTCCCTTTCAGCCTCTAACTTTCTTTCGGCTTCAAACCTTCTTTCTTCGCGTTCAATAAATTTGTCACATTCAGTAGTGACATAGGCAACCATAACTTGCCCATCTAATCCTAACTCTTTTGCAGTCTGAACAGCAGCAGATCGAAATTTGGCCAGGTCCGCCATTGTCTATCAGGTAAGTTTATACAATGTCTAACTAACAATTCAATCTCTAAATATATATCTAATGGACAACACAGGCACCGTGAGCTCAACCTTATTTAATTCCACCCAAGGATACCTTTTAATTCTTATATTCCCTGAAGTGAATTACCCCCAATATTTTTAATAGGGAAAGATTCAAAATCCCAAGAGCGAGACCCCAATATATGTGGTAAAGTGGGATGTTATAAATATTTATAGGGGACTTAGTGTACTGACTGAGATCAGCTGTGAAGGTATCTATATCTAATAAGAGTAGTGTATTATAGATAACCTTACTTGCTGCCACATATATATATCTCAGTCAGAATTATTCTGGAATAGTGTGATGACTACGTTATATGTCTAGGGTATGTGTATGATGAAGTGTAAGTCAAAACAACAACAGACAGATAAACAATTTAATTTATTCCACTACACTTGACAACACTGTGACACTCACATACATAAAACACTCTACGAGGATATCTTAAAGGAGTCACTGATAACTTTTCAAATAACAATATGTATTCAGTGCTGTCATGAATGAATATGTGTCCTGATTCAAATACAAAGGGAACCAGGAATCACAATCAATTTTAATTACAAGTTATATGTACAGAATTTATCAATATGAATCTTGTAGTGACATATATTTTTAATAGTATCCTATGTGTGTCAGTTGTGTAGTAGTAATATGAGGTAATACTGGTTTTGTTTTGTTCAAGCTCTGTTGGTATTTGTCATCATGACTTCAATAGTTTGTCTTTATTGGAACTAGTATTGGAGATGTTCTCAGTTCCTGATATTAAAACAATTAAATTCCCCTCTTAATTGTATTTTACACTGTCATTTTAAGATGGGGGTACATAATGTTGAGCTCAGCTGGCCACATCAGCTTATCTTGCGTGATGGCGGCAGGAAAAGACTCCTCTGCTCGATGAGTTCTGGAGCCACCCCACTGGTTGCTATATGGACCAAGGAGTATGCTGTCCGACTCTGGATTCAGCAAAGCTCTGACCAGGTGCTGCTCAATAACTTTAAGACCACGGTCCCTGAAAACAAGAAGGATGTACCTTCTACGTCATAACTAATTTATACTCTCTTTCTACACTGAGCACAATACATCACAAACATTGAGTTCAGAGCGTTAGGCCAACTGTCAGCTTCATCTGAAATATTTTATACCAGTATTTCCCTCCCTAATGGTTACTACGCCTCTGCAATTCCAGCATTATTTCTGTCTAATCAATAATCTAGGTGTCAGTGTACTGTTTGGCCATTCCATGCAGTTTTACTTTCCTCCGACACCTTCTGTTCATGCTGGAGCATTATAGGCTTTACATCATGTTTGCTACTGAACTACACATATATACTGACATAAATTATCAATTTACATTCAATTTTCATTAAAAGATATTGAATATTTCAAGCTTACCACAATTCATAGAATAATAAACAGTTTCGTTGACTGGCAATGAATATAGCACAACTCCGATCTGCCGATGTCCCAGGCTTTATTTTATAACAAATATACACTGGTGCTCAACGTACTGCTTCTTAGTAGGTTTATTACAAGATGTGGCAATGAACAGACGCTCTGAATCAAGTATATTCGCAGCTCTACCCAATGAAACCACGTCCACACATCTTTTCAAAAAAGTACCCCTTCTATTCGTTTCCTATAACAACACAAGATAGTATTTATAGCCCGACCAATCGTGTTTAGTCTTATATTTGTTGCGCTCCAATCAATTTGGAGTTAACATGGTAGGCTATTTCCGTAACGTAAGGTTTTTTCAAACACGTTATAAAAAAATTTTATTAGCAGAAATGATTTCATGCTGTCAGGCACCCCCACTATTTTATTTTGGTTATAATTTGGTAATTCCTAGACTATTTGCGTAACGTTTTACATATTCTTTGTCAGCAAGCCCTAAGGAACCCAAATATACAAATTAAAAGAGCTAAGTGGCTGCGTTCAAAATATGCAATTTCTTCTACCTCCTGTTTCGAAGATGTGCTGTCTGGGTACTGTAATGTTTTCAAACGTAAACCCATCTAATGTCATCTTTTCTAATAAGCGTTTTCCAGGATTTTAAAACCTAACTCTGGGAAGGTTAGTGTTTTTATCACTGTCCGTCTGAAAAAAAAGTTAGTGCATGTGGCCTTACATGCGTGATAGTAGTAATTGTGTATCGCGCGACGCGAGTTTAGTGTTGCATGTGTCCTTGCTTTCATTCGCCCCTCTCTCTTTCTATTTGAGTCCATCTGTTCGTTCGTTTTGGTAACGTAGTATAATTAATGTTAGGATTAATTTAGGTCATTACGCAGTGTGCCTCTCAATGTTTTTCTTAGAAATGCAATACCCGTTTTAATGTGTTGTGGAAACGCTTGTATTTATGCAGTGGCTTATATTTAACGTGGAAACGTTACAATTTGCAGACGAAGCATAAAACAAAGGGGATTTCGAGTACTGTCATTGTGACAGCACTGTTCTTTACCATTCTTCTTCCTTTTATTAAATGTATTTGTTAGGCTTTATATTTACCTGATACTTTATATATGTGGATTAGAATATTTCACGACATGTCCGCTGAAGGGAAGAGAGTGCCCCATTTCTAGGATTTGGCTTCTGTACTGTTTCGGTACTAGGAGCTGGTTGTAACCTTGGTCAGGCTTGCCCGTTCTGCGATAAAGTACGCCATCCTTAGAAAAAAATGTCCCCGTGCTGTCTGGGTTCCTTAGCCATGGGCAGTTTCCTAAAGCAGGGTGCCAAAGTAGGGTCCTTGTATTGCGCTTCTTTAAGTTCCTTGGGTAACAAATTCGGCGCAGGCTCCTGTTCCTTCATGGTTTGCCCTCTTGTAGTTACTGCTGCCATAATCGGCTCTTCCGGTTTCCCAATACACACGTATCTCCCGCCAAGTATGACTGGGTAGATGGGATCATCCATAACAGCCGCTTTGATCACGCCTTTGACAAAGTCAGAGTGTATCTCCACCAATGCGATGGGAAGCGCTGTAGGTGCCTCACTCTTACGAACTCCACAAAGTTGGACGGTCTCTGCTGTCTCTTGACCGGGTTTGACCAGGTTTCTGGCAACAATGCAATCATAAGAAAGCCCCGTGTCAAATAAGCAAGAAGTTTGAGAACCGTTCAAAGTAACAATACCTCGCGTTGAGGGTCCATCCCCAACAGGTTGGGAATCACTGTCAATAATTCCGCCTTGCGAGACTGTCAATAAGCATCCTATGCGTTTCGGCTCGGTATGCTCACTCTGATCATATGTCCCGTGCTCAGGGGTTCTCCCTTTGCCACCTTGTCCTTTCTGGCTACGCTGCCATGTAGGGCGGTCGGGTTGATCAGACTGTTTGGGGTGGTTGGGGTACTTGTTCTTGTAGAACTTGGATTTTTCAGGAGGGGGGTTTTGAGGTCCAGTTTCTCTGTGGTTATTTTGGTTAGAAGCCTGAGAAGATTGCTCTAGGTTATGTTTTCGAAAATGCTCCTCTGTCGGTTTCCGCTTTGTGGCCGGTAGTTCAGCCAGCGCATTGTGATAACGCTCAGACTTTTCCAAAATGTCTTCAAGTTTTTCTGCCCCCTGCTCAGCGAGAAATCTCCGGGTATCCGCAGACAAAGTGTTCTTTATTTGTTCTGTTAAAACAAATTCCTCAAGACCTTCATAGGTAGAGGGGAGCTGCGAGAGCTCAAGGCACTTTGTCAAATATCCCTTTAGACGGGAAGAGAACTGGTGAAAAGATTCAGAATTCTCCTTTCTGCTGTTGCGAAACAGTTGCAAAAATTTGCGAGCGTTCTTTTCAAAGCGCTCCAGTAACGCTTTCTTCAACAGATCATAGTTGTCTTGCTGGCTACTTTCCATATAAATAACACATAAGGAAGGGAAACCCGAGGCCTGTAAACAGTAAATTAATATTAGACAAACATAAAGGTATGTTTTCAGGCACTCGTAAGAAATAAAGAAGTAGAACACTTGGACAACAGAAAAACAACAGACGTGAGTGGCTTACCCAGGGTTCGAACCTCGTACCTTCCGTACGACAACTCCGCCTAGCTATCAAGCGAATCACACTGACCGCACGGCCAGCTAGGCATCCCCAAAAAAGGATGCTTTGCTGGCTATATATCAGTACGAAACACACAAGATAACACCGGAAGTATACAGTGGGCAACTCAGCCCTTTAATGACGCAATCACTTCTGTTGTTCTCCTATTAACAGTATGTGTCAGTCCAAACAAGACAAAGACCTTGATACTGGGTCCAGTAAATAGTAGAAGACTTAAAGACAGTAGTATAGAACAGAGGGTAGGTTTCTGGTATTGTATACATATAAATAACACATAAGGAAGGGAAACCCGAGGCCTGTAAACAGTAAATTAATATTAGACAAACATAAAGGTATGTTTTCAGGCACTCGTAAGAAATAAAGAAGTAGAACACTTGGACAACAGAAAAACAACAGACGTGAGTGGCTTACCCAGGGTTCGAACCCCGTACCTTCCGTACGACAACTCCGCCTAGCTATCAAGCGAATCACACTGACCCCACGGCCAGCTAGGCATCCCCAAAAAAGGATGCTTTGCTGGCTATTTATCAGTACGAAACACACAAGATAACACCGGAAGTATACAGTGGGCAACTCAGCCCTTAATGACGCAATCACTTCTGTTGTTCTCCTATTAACAGTATGTGTCAGTCCAAACAAGACAAAGACCTTGATACTGGGTCCAGTAAATAGTAGAAGACTTAAAGACAGTAGTATAGAACAGAGGGTAGGTTTCTGGTATTGTATACATATAAATAACACATAAGGAAGGGAAACCCGAGGCCTGTAAACAGTAAATTAATATTAGACAAACATAAAGGTATGTTTTCAGGCACTCGTAAGAAATAAAGAAGTAGAACACTTGGACAACAGAAAAACAACAGACGTGAGTGGCTTACCCAGGGTTCGAACCCCGTACCTTCCGTACGACAACTCCGCCTAGCTATCAAGCGAATCACACTGACCCCACGGCCAGCTAGGCATCCCCAAAAAAGGATGCTTTGCTGGCTATTTATCAGTACGAAACACACAAGATAACACCGGAAGTATACAGTGGGCAACTCAGCCCTTTAATGACGCAATCACTTCTGTTGTTCTCCTATTAACAGTATGTGTCAGTCCAAACAAGACAAAGACCTTGATACTGGGTCCAGTAAATAGTAGAAGACTTAAGGACATTAGTATAGAACAGAGGGTAGGTTTCTGGTATTGTATAAACATAAATAACACATAAGGAAGGGAAACCCGAGGCCTGTAAACAGTAAATTAATATTAGACAAACATAAAGGTATGTTTTCAGGCACTCGTAAGAAATAAAGAAGTAGAACACTTGGACAACAGAAAAACAACAGACGTGAGTGGCTTACCCAGGGTTCGAACCCCGTACCTTCCGTACGACAACTCCGCCTAGCTATCAAGCGAATCACACTGACCCCACGGCCAGCTAGGCATCCCCAAAAAAGATGCTTTGCTGGCTATTTATCAGTACGAAACACACAAGATAACACCGGAAGTATACAGTGGGCAACTCAGCCCTTTAATGACGCAATCACTTCTGTTGTTCTCCTATTAACAGTATGTGTCAGTCCAAACAAGACAAAGACCTTGATACTGGGTCCAGTAAATAGTAGAAGACTTAAGGACAGTAGTATAGAACAGAGGGTAGGTTTCTGGTATTGTATAAACATAAATAACACATAAGGAAGGGAAACCCGAGGCCTGTAAACAGTAAATTAATATTAGACAAACATAAAGGTATGTTTTCAGGCACTCGTAAGAAATAAAGAAGTAGAACACTTGGACAACAGAAAAACAACAGACGTGAGTGGCTTACCCAGGGTTCGAACCCCGTACCTTCCGTACGACAACTCCGCCTAGCTATCAAGCGAATCACACTGACCCCACGGCCAGCTAGGCATCCCCAAAAAAGGATGCTTTGCTGGCTATATATCAGTACAAAACACACAAGATAACACCGGAAGTATACAGTGGGCAACTCAGCCCTTTAATGACGCAATCACTTCTGTTGTTCTCCTATTAACAGTATGTGTCAGTCCAAACAAGACAAAGACCTTGATACTGGGTCCAGTAAATAGTAGAAGACTTAAAGACAGAAGTATAGAACAGAGGGTAGGTTTCTGGTATTGTATACATATAAATAACACATAAGGAAGGGAAACCCGAGGCCTGTAAACAGTAAATTAATATTAGACAAACATAAAGGTATGTTTTCAGGCACTCGTAAGAAATAAAGAAGTAGAACACTTGGACAACAGAAAAACAACAGACGTGAGTGGCTTACCCAGGGTTCGAACCCCGTACCTTCCGTACGACAACTCCGCCTAGCTATCAAGCGAATCACACTGACCCCACGGCCAGCTAGGCATCCCCAAAAAAGATGCTTTGCTGGCTATTTATCAGTACGAAACACACAAGATAACACCGGAAGTATACAGTGGGCAACTCAGCCCTTTAATGACGCAATCACTTCTGTTGTTCTCCTATTAACAGTATGTGTCAGTCCAAACAAGACAAAGACCTTGATACTGGGTCCAGTAAATAGTAGAAGACTTAAAGACAGTAGTATAGAACAGAGGGTAGGTTTCTGGTATTGTATACATATAAATAACACATAAGGAAGGGAAACCCGAGGCCTGTAAACAGTAAATTAATATTAGACAAACATAAAGGTATGTTTTCAGGCACTCGTAAGAAATAAAGAAGTAGAACACTTGGACAACAGAAAAACAACAGACGTGAGTGGCTTACCCAGGGTTCGAACCCCGTACCTTCCGTACGACAACTCCGCCTAGCTATCAAGCGAATCACACTGACCCCACGGCCAGCTAGGCATCCCCAAAAAAGGATGCTTTGCTGGCTATATATCAGTACGAAACACACAAGATAACACCGGAAGTATACAGTGGGCAACTCAGCCCTTTAATGGCGCAATCACTTCTGTTGTTCTCCTATTAACAGTATGTGTCAGTCCAAACAAGACAAGGACCTTGATACTGGGTCCAGTAAATAGTAGAAGACTTAAAGACAGTAGTATAGAACAGAGGGTAGGTTTCTGGTATTGTATACATATAAATAACACATAAGGAAGGGAAACCCGAGGCCTGTAAACAGTAAATTCGTACGGAAGGTACGGGGTTCGAACCCTGGGTAAGCCACTCACGTCTGTTGTTTTTCTGTTGTCCAAGTGTTCTACTTCTTTATTTCTTACGAGTGCCTGAAAACATACCTTTATGTTTGTCTAATATTAATTTACTGTTTACAGGCCTCGGGTTTCCCTTCCTTATGTGTTATTTGTGACGCAATCACTTCTGTTGTTCTCCTATTAACAGTATGTGTCAGTCCAAACAAGACAAAGACCTTGATACTGGGTCCAGTAAATAGTAGAAGACTTAAGGACATTAGTATAGAACAGAGGGTAGGTCTCTGGTATTTTATAAACATAAATAACACACAAGGAAGGGAAACCCACAGTGTGATTCGCTTGATAGCTAGGCGGAGTTGTCGTACGGAAGGTACGGGGTTTGAACCCTGGGTAAGCCACTCACGTCTGTTGTTTTTCTGTTGTCCAAGTGTTCTACTTCTTTATTTCTTACGAGTGCCTGAAAACATACCTTTATGTTTGTCTAATATTAATTTACTGTTTACAGGCCTCGGGTTTCCCTTCCTTATGTGTTATTTATGTTTATACAATACCAGAAACCTACCCTCTGTTCTATACTACTGTCTTTAAGTCTTCTACTATTTACTGGACCCAGTATCAAGGTCTTTGTGTTGTTTGGACTGACACATACTGTTAATAGGAGAACAACAGAAGTGATTGCGTCATTAAAGGGCTGAGTTGCCCACTGTATACTTCCGGTGTTATCTTGTGTGTTTCGTACTGATATATAGCCAGCAAAGCATCCTTTTTTGGGGATGCCTAGCTGGCCGTGGGGTCAGTGTGATTCGCTTGATAGCTAGGCGGAGTTGTCGTACGGAAGGTACGGGGTTCGAACCCTGGGTAAGCCACTCACGTCTGTTGTTTTTCTGTTGTCCAAGTGTTCTACTTCTTTATTTCTTACGAGTGCCTGAAAACATACCTTTATGTTTGTCTAATATTAATTTACTGTTTACAGGCCTCGGGTTTCCCTTCCTTATGTGTTATTTATATGTATACAATACCAGAAACCTACCCTCTGTTCTATACTACTGTCTTTAAGTCTTCTACTATTTACTGGACCCAGTATCAAGGTCTTTGTCTTGTTTGGACTGACACATACTGTTAATAGGAGAACAACAGAAGTGATTGCGTCATTAAAGGGCTGAGTTGCCCACTGTATACTTCCGGTGTTATCTTGTGTGTTTCGTACTGATATATAGCCAGCAAAGCATCCTTTTTTGGGGATGCATAGCTGGCCGTGGGGTCAGTGTGATTCGCTTGATAGCTAGGCGGAGTTGTCGTACGGAAGGTACGGGGTTCGAACCCTGGGTAAGCCACTCACGTCTGTTGTTTTTCTGTTGTCCAAGTGTTCTACTTCTTTATTTCTTACGAGTGCCTGAAAACATACCTTTATGTTTGTCTAATATTAATTTACTGTTTACAGGCCTCGGGTTTCCCTTCCTTATGTGTTATTTATATGTATACAATACCAGAAACCTACCCTCTGTTCTATACTACTGTCTTTAAGTCTTCTACTATTTACTGGACCCAGTATCAAGGTCTTTGTCTTGTTTGGACTGACACATACTGTTAATAGGAGAACAACAGAAGTGATTGCGTCATTAAAGGGCTGAGTTGCCCACTGTATACTTCCGGTGTTATCTTGTGTGTTTCGTACTGATATATAGCCAGCAAAGCATCCTTTTTTGGGGATGCCTAGCTGGCCGTGGGGTCAGTGTGATTCGCTTGATAGCTAGGCGGAGTTGTCGTACGGAAGGTACGGGGTTCGAACCCTGGGTAAGCCACTCACGTCTGTTGTTTTTCTGTTGTCCAAGTGTTCTACTTCTTTATTTCTTACGAGTGCCTGAAAACATACCTTTATGTTTGTCTAATATTAATTTACTGGCTACTTTCCAGTTTGGCGTAAACATCATACGCAGAACTTTTCAAAGCCTGGGAAAGCTTCATGTTCCAACGCGACCTCTCTAAACCGTACAGAGTTGCAATTTTCTCAAATTTTTCTAGCCAAGTGTCAATCTTCTCATTTGGACAAGGGAAAGATTCTAGTGGAAAAGACATAGCAGTGAGATGAGTAGATTGAGTGTTAGAAGGATCAGTTAAGGAAGAATGAGGAGAAGACTCTCCATTGCTGGAGGTAGAGGCAGCACCACGACTTTGAAGTTCAAGAGCTTTAAGAGCCAACTCATGTTGTCTCTCCTCCCTCTCCTTCTCATGCTGTCTCTCCTCCCTTTCCTTCTCATGCTGTGTCTCCTTCTCTTTTTCCTCATGCTGCATCCTGCGAATTTCCATTTCTTCCTCAATCTTCTTCTGCTGTAATAGCCGGTCTTCCGCTTCTTTCCTCCTAGCTTCTTCTTTTTCCTCTTTAGCTTCAGCTGCTTTCCTCTCCGCATCATATCTCTCAAGTTCGTCCCTGACAAATGCTTTCGCTTCCTCTCCTTCCAGTCCCTCCTCTCTCGCTTCTTCCCTGAGGAGTTGTCTAAGCTTTGCCCTCTCGGCCATATTATGTCAGTGACTGAGACTAGTGGAGAACGAAAATAGGAAAAAGGATACACTGGTTCCTACCACTTACGAGAAAAAAAATTACCAAAAATCAAAAGATGATATCCTTAACCCTGGGATACCTCCTCCAAATTAAAATCTAACTATCGCTGCTATTATCGGCAATAAAGCACTTAATACAAAACACGACTACGCCAACTAAATGGTAGTTAAGATTACTTCTGAAAAATAAGTTGCTACAGTGGAAAAGCAAAATAATTATTGCAAAAAATAAAGAGAAAAATAATCCCTTAATTATAAAGTCCACTATCAAGTTCACCCCTGAAGACAGTTAGGGTAAGGGAGGCAATTAATCTGGACAAATAGTCCGAAACGCACTCCTTAGCTTTTGCTCAAACACCTACTTCTTCAAAACCCAGTGAATGTTATACACTCACTACTTTACCAGCGTTTAGTATTACAAAATCAGTAATTAACATATATTCCGACAATCAACCTGTAACTGAAATGTATATTATTTCTAAATGCTGTGGGAAAAAAACTATCAGTTTGTGTGGTCAGCACGCCCGTAAACAGATCGTTAGTCTAGGGGATAAATTATTTAAAATAAAACTCACAAGACAATCACCCTCTTACTCTATTACAGAATAAAGAATCCTAAATACAAAATCCAGATAGACGAGTCCACATTTGTCGTACTCGTCTTCCTATTCTAAGTTCAAAAATCCGTCGGACGAGAACCCATTTGTCGTATCGCCTTAGGATTTTGGGTTCAATTCCCGGTAACGAGCGACCATTTGTCGTAGATTTTAGATAGGAGTATTAAGACTTTGGTTTGGTCCCTTCTGAATAGGTTGGAATGAGTGATAGACACAGTGTGAGCTGGTGAGAAGCAATGGAATTTCCACACGTGAGATGATAGAATGTGATATAGAGGCTGTCTTTGAGAATCGAGATAATCTTCTCTCTCTCTCCTATCTTCTACGACCGCTTTTAAAGGCGTCAGACAGTCTAAACACAGATATATATATATATATATATATATATATATATATATATATATATATATATATATATATATATATATATATATATATATATATATATATATATATATTAATATATCTCTATCTACTCACGGGCACGCACATACACGTGACGACAGGTAAACACACAGACGTGGGAAAACTATAACAATGATTATACAGATAATTGGGATCGAGCTGACCAACGCACTGATTTTTTTTTTTTTGTTCAAGAGAGATATTTTAATTATCATATCAAAATTTCTCACAACACCAAAAAATTACATCAAGGAAAAACATATACAAATAGTCATACAATTTAAGAAAATGCTACAAGGATGATAGCCCGTTAAAATCTTACTCTAGGTTTAGCCCACAGCCCCGTTAAGAGAACAGATGATGGCCCAAAGAGTTATAGATACGTAGGGTTGAGGCTAAGAGTTTTTCTTCTTTTCTCGTAAATGTATGCACAGAGTTGAATAATCTGATTTAGCCTAAGAAGTAAAGAAACTCTAGCAAATAGTAACAAATTCTGCAGGTTAAACAAAAAGAATTAAGACAGTAAATGGGTGACAATCTATAACTGTAAAATAACACTCTGATCTGCGTACACTCATTCATTCAGCCATGGCCATGGATACACAGTTATACTCACAACTTTGCTCGCTGCCTCTGGGAACATACTCAATTCTAGGACCTTCACACAGACCCGAAAATGCAGTCCTTGACCAAGAAATCCCCAGTTCCAAAAGACGTACTAAACTCTCAGGGAACGATTCCTTGGGTGTTCTAATTTTTCGAATGTCTGATTAAGTCACATAAAATATTGTCCAGGCACGAAAGTTAGCAGAGCACAATGTCATTAGCTTTGGTTTCTAGAATTTAAGGAATGTCAGATCGGTGTCTACTTTCAGGAAGTTACTATATTTGGTCACCACAGTACTAGTCAAAACTCTGTCGGAATGTTTCTGATCTTTGCTTGCCACAACGGGCTGAATTGTACTGAAGAGTTATTCTGGAAGAATTAATTCTGGCGCGAAGGCCTCTTACTTCATTTAACTGTTACAGTTCAGGTAATGAAAGTGATTTGTTTCTTCCCAAATAAAGTTCACGTACTAGAACGCTGGTAAAGTTGGGTACCACCGTTTCACTATATAAAAGAAAGAACACATATCAAATAATTTTACAATATGTACCCACTATAACTTACATTATTAAACCGCAAGTGTACTGCTTGACTTATCATTTAAATTTCCCGTAAAGTAAGTTATATTTAGAAAAAAATCATCAATCCCCATGAATTTCGGAACACGTGCGTGTTCCGTCAACATCTCATGAGGTTTCTAGCATTTGTAAGTTAGTTTAGAAAAATATGATCTCGTCTGATTTCTTAGCAGTAAAATTAACTTCATTATAGCTACATTATTGTTTAGTAAGCTAAGATATAATTTATTCTGCTATCCACTGAAACACGTCACTAGAAAATAATACAGACTATATAAATTTGGCACTCTGCGCAAAATCTAACTAGTGAACTATGAAATAAGCGACTTAACACTTTTTCATTTCACAAATACTAGATATAATATATATTACCTCACACAGAACTACAGGTAGTCGCACAACTTAAGAATTATATGCTGAATATTTAAGGAAGTCTAGAAGTTCGACAAATTGCCGAAACAAACTGAGAAACTTCGCTAACAGCTATTCTGTTTCGAACAACCTGTCTACTGCGAATATAGGAGCGAGAATGAAATTAAAGTTTCAAACTCGGGCCAATATCTTAAAATCAGACAAAGGGCCCCAACTTATTTCGCCAAGCGAAATTATCTCCCCTACTCCCAACATTTACGTCAGCTTAACGCGTGACGTAACTGCCACCAGTGACCGAGAAATGCGCGTGACAGTTGCAAATCTCAGACAACCGTCTACAACTGCGTCGTACAGATGCTGGGTTTGACACCTTAAGCTAGTGACAGGTGAACAAAATGGTAGACCAAAAGTCTGCTCTATGTCCAGCGAAACGAATTTCTCACACCTTCACGTCTTACCTGCGCGACTGACATCTGATGCAATAAGGTTACTAGTCAGTATGAGAAAGAAAAACGATGATGGGAAAGAAATATATTTTTCGCAACGAGTGATGCGAAAAAATACAGGAAAAACAAGTACGGAAAGATAATAAAATGAAAGGATTAGGGTGAGAGAATTGGAAGAAGATGTAGGTAATTTAATGATATAAAGACCCACGTGACAATCTCCTTACCTGAGTTAGCCGTAGTCCCATTCTGTATCTCCTTACCGACCTCGGGAACTATACGTGCCAACATGGCAACTCTCTACTGACAAAAATATAGCTCCTTATTTGTCAATTTCTCATTCTAGAGGGCAAGATAAGAGCACGTGAGTTTGCGATCGTGTGGGTTAACTCTAGCCACGCTTCATTAATCTAAGATAAACGAGGGTAACATAAGTCGGTGGTTGCCAATAATGGATACAGAGGTCGTGTTCTGCTTACACACAAAAATCCATCTCATAAATAAATCCACCTCACAATTCCACCTCACAAAATAAATCCACCTCACAAAATAAATCCATCTCACAAAATAAATCCATCTCACAAAATAAATCCATTCAAAAAATGAATCCTTCTCACAAAATAAATCCCTCACAAAATAAATCCATCTCACACAATAAATCCATCTCACAAAATAAATCTATCTCACAAAATAAATCCATTTAAAAAAAAATCCTTCTCACAAAATAAATGCATCTCACAAAATAAATCCATCTCACAAAATACAAAATAAATCCATCTCACAAAATAAATCTATCTCACAAAATAAATCCATTTAAAACAAAATCCTTCTCACAAAATAAATCCATCTCACAAAATAAATCCATCTTACAAAATAAATCCATCTCACAAAACACAAAATAAATCCACCTCACAAAATAAATCCACCTCACAAAAGAAATCCACCTCACAAAATAAATCCAGCTCACAAAACACAAAATAAATCCATCTCACAAAATAAATCTATCTCACAAAATAAATCCATTTAAAACAAAATCCTTCTCACAAAATAAATCCATCTCACAAAATAAATCCATCTCACAAAATAAATCCATCTCACAAAACACAAAATAAATCCACCTCACAAAATAAATCCACCTCACAAAATAAATCCACCTCACAAAATAAATCCAGCTCACAAAACACAAAATAAATCCATCTCACAAAATAAATCCATCTCACAAAATAAATCCAGCTCACAAAACACAAAATAAATCCATCTCACAAAATAAATCTATCTCACAAAATAAATCCATTTAAAACAAAATCCTTCTCACAAAATAAATCCATCTCACAAAATAAATCCATCTCACAAAATAAACCCATCTCACAAAACACAAAATAAATCCACCTCACAAAATAAATCCATCTCACAAAATAAATCCACCTCACAAAATAAATCCACCTCACAAAATAAATCCATCTCACAAAACACAAAATAAATCCACCTCACAAAATAAATCCACCTCACAAAATAAATCCACCTGGTGGTTCCTGTAGCTGCATGATGAGGTTTGCAACCTTATGCCCAACCTCACATTAGTCTTCTTGTACGACATGCCTGAGGGAGCAGTTTTCCTATTCGTTCTTTGCCTCGTCAGATACACCCCCCCGACTACACGCCCAGATAAAAGGTAAACAAACAACACACAAAAGTTTGTTTCAGGCACTTATGAGAAATAAAGAAGTAGAAGACAAGACAACAGAAAAACAACAGAAGTGATAGGCTTACCGGGGACTCGAACCCAGGCCCTTCCGAACGGCACCACCGCCTCGCTACGGGAGCGAATCGTTACTATCCTCTCTGCCAACTAGGCACCACAAGATAAATGGTGTGCACAGATATCACATAGAAGTTATTCTTCATTATTTCGTTAAATTCTAGTTGGACAGAAGCGTCTAGCTCAGTGAATTTTATTTAAACTAGTCAATCAATCAATATAATTTAGCTCCCCGAAAATCATAGGCCTACAACAACATGCCAAATCCTCCTGAGGCGTGCTATCAACTCCAGGTCTTTCCATGTTTTATTTATTTGTGTCGTTTATGTCACCAGCTCTCTTCTCCAAGTGTTCTTGGGTATGCATCTATCTCTCTTACCCTGGGGATTCGAGAACAAGGACTGCCTTGTTATGTTATCAACAGGTGTCCTTAATCAGTGGCGCACTAATGGCGTGGGAGGGTGCGGTCTGCCCCAGGTGAAAGCCAGGAAAGAGGGGCGGCGGCTGCCATCGGACATTATTATAAGTATTGTCCTTTTTTAATAAATCTACTTGCAAGCATGTTTTATCTGTGGTGTTCACAGGGGCGGGGGGAGTGCCAAAAAATACCCCCCCCCCCCACGGGTGCCAAATAATATAGGTACGCCTCTGCCCTAAATGTATGTCCAATCAATTGCCAGCGTCTTCTTCTCATTTCTTGTCTTTTATATTTGGACATGCGCCCTAATATAACCGACTAGGTTGAACGGGACGCGCAACGCCAAAACGAGACAAACTTTTATTTAAAACAAAAATATATATCTTGCGCCACTGGCACTTGTTCGGTTTTTTGTCATCTTTCTTATTTCCTCCATGCCCCTCCTTACCAGACGACCATTCTTCTATCATGAATGGCTGAATTTTACTTACGACCTGTCCATCTTGTTTGTTTAAATAGTTATGGCTAAAAAGTTTCTACACGATTAGGTAACCGGTCTCATGCTCAACCCTCCTTATTAGCTTCTTACGACATGCATACTACAATGTTATACTCTTTGCTCCCCGTTCAGGCCCGGTAACACATATTTCATTGTAAGAAACCAGCTGTCAAGGACACAGCAGATTAGAGGGAGTATGTTGCCTTTGAATCATAGGAGACACAGACTCCAAGCTGCAGACAGGCAAGAAAGAGAAAATAAGGGAACAGAAAGTTCTGCACGAATGTAATCAAAAACCTTGTTCTGATGAGAAGATATGAGAACAAGATTTGTCAAACCGGCGAAAATATCCTTCTGTCACATGTCAAAGGAAGTGAAATGTACAGAAATGCCCGGAGAGGGGAGAGGGGAAGTGGGACGGGAAATGGCATAAAGAGGAAACGAACGTGCGCGCGCTTCGACGCATGCGTGATTCAGGCAAAAGAGCAGAGGCTGGTCGATACTGTGGACGATGAGCATTCTCGACAGCAGCTGTCTCTAGGTGACCTGCGTCTGAAAGTAAAAAGAGGTCACGACGGTGGGGAGGTCCCAGGGTACACGATACAGGAAATCCAAACCGGACTGAGTTATTCACATAAAATGTTCAATTGTGACTGAGTTGCTCATGCAGTGTTTATTACCATATTAATCACCAAGAGCTTACGCTCAGTGAGTGTGGATCAAAGAGAGGGCAGTACCATATTATCATGCCCTTTTTTAAATATGAGCTATAGGCCTATGTAAAAAAACTAGAACAAAGAGCCGTCGAAAATGACGGGGTAAAATAGAAATTACGGTCAGACCGAAAAGTGCTTAGGCATTGATAACAGAAGACGTACTGGTACATAACAAAGAAGTGCACTATTTATTTGATTTGTACGAAGGGTTTTATTTAAAGTTTTCGCCGCCACAGGCCCCCATCTGACTTGCCACGGTCCTCCCCCCACCTGTTCAAAAGCAAAGTTGTCCCTGTTGAAATTGGTCTTCTGCCTGTTGTATCGTCTCTTCAGTTACGTCACAAAGACCAGAGTAGATCAAGTGAATGGCAGTACTGAAATACGCCATTAAACCCAAATTAGTTTGATTTGTTTATTTAAGTTCCATTCAGGTTAGGGTAACAGGCAGCAACGCAACGTCATCCTTACTCACCTTCTACGATAATGCTTGGTAGAGTGCAAAACGGGTAGTCTTTAAATTACGACGTGGTTTCATTCCGACAACTCCATTGTAAGTCGAAGTGGTCGTAAGTCGGAACTCACTATATTCAATATTAGTGGTCCCCACGTGGGCGGTACCGCGCTCTTCCTTCTCATCCTCCCCCCACTCCTCCCCACGTTATCGTTGGGAGGATCGAAAAAGGCGATAAGGGAAAATTGGGCTGCGGGGCCGTTCAGTAGTAAAGGGTTGATTGAGGATTTGACAGGCTAATTTCAACAAAATTACTCAATATAACACATATATGTAACAACGTTTTGATTACACAGGGCCCTGACGTGAGCGCTTAAAAGGAGAACATAGTCTGAACAAACCCGAACCCACCGCTTCTCCCTAACTTCACTCGTCCCAATATTCTACGTTTAAAGTGAAATAATGCAAGGTACAAAATACAACATAAAGTTACTGTACTATACAGTCGTGTACTGTAATAAGTAATTGAATATAAGTGTACAGTACTTCTGGGATGACCTTCGTAAGTACGAGTAGTCGTAAGTCGCATATGTCTTAAGTCGAAGATAACCTGTATTATTATACTTTGCTACTCTTTCAGACCCTGGCGGCAACACCAGGTGTAGAGGATTCTACCACGTATGTCGTAAATCACCACTAAGGAGAGTATTTCCTGGGGTTCGCTGACTCACCAAAATTACATATTGCTACATAAACCTCCACTGAGACAGCGCATGGCGTGCTTTAAGACTTCCTGCAAGTGTCATTTGTCAGATTACAGATTACGTCACGTTGTAAATATTTGGTTTCTGTTTAAAGTGTAATTAGCGCGGTAGCACGGTGGTTAGTGCACTGGCTTCCTAGCTCGGTCCATGGTTCGATCCCCAGATGAGGTGGAATTTTTTCAGACTCCAAACGGCTCCGGGTGTAGCAAAGTTAGATTTTGCTGGGGAGGTTATGATGGTATCCTAAAAGAATGAAATCCGTGTATGTATTAACCGTGTGAGGTCAAGCACATGTAGGCCCCTGACTCTATAAATGATGATGATGAATTATGTGCAGGGTACCTAACGCTACCTCCCTAGATCTCACACTGTCACTATTTCGGCTCTAGTGTCTGATGTATCTAGTGTCTAGGGGAGAAATGAAATGATGGTACACAACACAAAAACACTTTAAGTTTCTATGAGGAAGTGAATAAAACCTGTGGTTAAGTTTTTCTTTAAATTAATTTTTTTTTACACTTTATTTTGTCTGTCCAGTCATATCGTTTGGACAGGTCTTTGAAAATGAGGACAAGATAGTTTACATAAAAGATTAACTAAAATTGTGTGGACAATCTGCCCAAATAACTACAATGTTAATATATGTCTTTCCTGTTGGAATGTTCACAGTTTACACTCTATTCTTCTAAGAGGGAGAGTCACTGTGTATGAGGGGCTGTAATGTCATCATACCCCACAAAAGTCCTGAGTATGACTTGAAAACCAAGGTTTATTTAAACCGAAACTGTCAGATGTACCCAGGTCCTTAACATATCACCTGGGGTTTCTTGTTGAAAGATAAGATATTGTGTAGTTGCAGAAATATCGATATCACGTCACACGCCCAAGCTCCTGCTGTTATCTCTTGACAGCATATGTAAAGTGTAGGAGACTTCTTGGCGTTATCGTCACTCCTCAGGTTTCCTGTCACCAGCTGGCAACAGGAAACGAAACCTCTGCAACAAAAGGACACCCTGGCCTTTTACATCTAATCACTTATTTAATTTCATACGTGGATATGGGGTCAGCCTCGCGTGCATTTCAGGTGCACTCATCCCCTAATTTTTCATGACTCCCACCTTGCTGTGACCACCCCTCAGGTCCCTATGGCAGATACGCCACTGTACGTGTACATAGTTTTCCTCAATAATATAATGTGGGGTAACCACATTTCCTTTTATATATTTTTCTCTTCTTTTTCTTTTTAAATATAAATGCTTCAGGCATGTTGAACAGTGTTCATGGAACACGGAGGCTTACTAATATACTCTAATACAATAATATTAAAACATAATCATGACAACATACATTAGTTAGATACATTTTAACGTGAGGACTCAACAATGTCTGCTCCATGCACGTCCTTCACTTTTTCCCAATAGCAGTATCTAACTTTGGTAATGGAATTAAACATATTAAATTCATAAAGCATTCTTATAAATAAATGACGCTGACTTTGCAAAGAAATGGCCTCAGTTTCTTCTGCTCCGTCCAGACTGTGAAATACTCATATAGTTATTTAATTTATTTTTAAATTTATCACAGCTGTTCTCAGCGTATCTGAATAAAAAATACAGTTCAACTGGCAATGAATAGTGAAAGCTTTTTGCTAATATTTAGTAGCACTGGCCAATCGAAAGCTTGCGACTACCAGAATTCAAATGCAGTTTTTGAAAAACAAAAATAATTCCAAACATACTCTGCGTCTGGTAGTCGATTGGCCAGTCCGCTTTAGTTATGCCAATGCAAAACGATGTTAGTTTTTGGTAACAATTTTCCTACCGCTCCCCTCTCCCCCTATACTCTTGTTACCCAAGCTAATTTGAATTTACCTCAATGCCTCCCTTCTAAGCCCGTGTCCCCACTAACGTTAAGAAAAAAACAAGCAGGAACAACAGTCTGTCTGGTCGTGCGTTCGTAGACATTTAGTATTTTCTCAATAACTTGTCTAATACTGGGACTATCATATTATTTAATACACATTCTTGCTCAGTGAACTCTAAGTTATACTACCATATAATTTTTATGTTCAGTTTCATTATGGTTTTAGATTTTCAATTTTGTCACCGGTCATCGTCAAATAAATATTTTACACAAGACGGCCATCTTCCCTTCTCGCTAGCATGTATTTTTCAAATAACTAACTTGTTTTTGTGACGTCAGAAACATTACCGCGAGGAGGCAATAAAATTGTCTGCGTGTTTTGCTTCTGTTGGTTTTGTCGCAGAATGTGTCAAGCGAAGCGGGGTTGTTCATGGCGGGTTAAGAATAGTCGTTAATAATTTGTATTGTATCGTGTAACACTACCAAAAAATGTAAGGATTACTACTTATTACCAGCGTTAAAGTTGACAGAATACGTTAATTCAGATAGTTATTTTGCGGCACACTTCCGAAAAATCGTTAATTATAAGTCTAGGCTGCAAAATGTATGCAGCAGATCTGGCAAAATGTTAAATGTTGGTAGTACGTTTTCGAAACCGAAACCAAAACGCGTGTTAGATTTTTACCGTGGAATCGTTCTATAGGCTTTAGCACTGCACAAAAGGCAGCGTTGCTGGCGTGTGAGAGCATCACCGTCAGACACAATAGGGCGGATTTATATATTATCATTTTATGACTAAAATCTTACTGAAATGAGCGATTATTCTCGCAGATTTTACTACACCGGGGTCGACCCAGCTTCACGAATTTGGTACCAGGGCAACTCTGGGAAGGTTAAGGCGGCCGGCGTGGTGCTGACCACATCACCCCTAGTGTGCCGATGGTCAAGAAAATATCGGCCTAACACCATATTCCCAATCTGCCTCAATGGGCGTGTAACGGGATCCTTTCCTTTTAACGTGTAATTTGTGCTAATAATGTAGTAACGGCACTAGTGGATCTATGAATTGTCCAAGGGAGGTGCGATTCATCAGAATGATAAGGCCCCCCCCCCCCCCCCCTTCTCCCCCCCCCCCCCCCCCCACCCTCCTTATTTTCACATATTTTTAGACAATTAAAATGGAATTGATCGCCCAGATACAGAAATTATCCGCCTCTTCTCAAAGACCTCTGTTTTTTTGCTGCTCGACTAAAGTCCCGTTGTGTCACATGCCTGGCGCCGTCTTTTGTCTCATTGTTGCACGGCGGTTCCCTTTATCGTCTTTCATTGTCTCGCCACGTAGAATTACTTGCAAACTGCTGTCGTAACCTTTAGGGTGCATACCATTATCCAGTACCAGACATGTTTAAATTCGTCTGTCGTCCGACCTAACGATTACTTACATGTAAGTCTCAAGGAAGGGGAATACTGCAGCGGGGGATATGAAATAAAGGTTTTCAAAGTCTCAAGTAAGGGGCGATCACCCTGTCGTCACCTCTTTGAATCCGCAAATGAGTATCGGTAAGTTTTTTTTTTCTTTCCTTCTTTTTTTGTGTGTGTTGTCGTGCCTTTTATAGTACCGATGTGCAACGGCAACGGGCTATGGATTCAGACAAGTAATTTATATACAACGGTTACTTTGACGATTGGCTCAAGAAGGAGACATGGATAAATCCAGGAGTGAAGTTGTTGCAACTAAGGTGGAGTGGGTTTAATTCTCAGTGCAGGCATAAAAAAATACTAGAGGAGGCTGACACTTGGGAATCATGACCCAAGTGGGTCCTCCCTCCTTAGAGTGTAAAGGAGATTACAGGGCAGAAGCACTTGTTCGTCGAGGCTTCCGATGATCAGATTGTCTCCTGTTTTAACGCTCTGTGTGGAGTGTCCTATCATAATGATGTGTAATTTATGTATAGGATAAAATAAAAATAGTAGACATAATAACAGTTTAGAGTATAGAAAATAACAGACCACAACACAGTGGACACACACATGCAACTAGACACCCCCCCCCCCCTCCAAAGTATTCAACAAAAACTGATAAGAAACACCATAAGAGTTTGGTTTGGTTTGGTTTGGTTTGTTTTTTTAAGGACCATCTTTATTGCACACGGACAACTCCATCTGATCTTCTCCCGTAGATCACACAATGAGGATCTCAGCACAGTGCACGAACTCCGATCACCGGCGTGAACCCCAATGTGTGTATTCAGGAATCGCACATTTTATAAATATTTTTGTGGTGGGTAGGTTTCCTAATTTTCTTTTAAATTTTGCCAGGGCAGCGGCCGGCCGTATGGCTTACTCTTTAAGATTTCCAACTACTGAGGAATTTTTAACGTGCACAACTTGCACACGGGACCTCCTATTTCTTTCGCTCTTATGCAAGAAGGCTAGGCATCCGATCTCACTACCCAAGAGAAATAATTAAAACACGTGATTATCACTGATGAAGTACCAGAAGTTCTGGGTTGGGGATGGGGGGGGGGGGGGGGGGGGGGGCGGGGGGGGGGGAAGAGATGACATCATTAAAAACCAATAGTTCTGAAAAAACTTTTCATCAATGATATTCCCTGCGCTGGGAGCGAACCCGGTACCTTTAAAATTAGATGCGGACGCCATACCTCTTAGCCACTCGGGTCCCAACACACACCATAAGAAGAATCACCAAAAATGACAGGGATGTCTGATGGACAATGCCGTGGTATAAACATTTTTTAATCATTCCATACATAATAACACAGCAACAATAATAATCATTACCATTAATAACACTATTATTTTTTTAAATCTCATAATTATCTTAAGAAAATAACAAAGAAAACCTCAGCCGTCAGCTGGGTTCAGATTATTCACAATATTGCCCATATATCGGCATTTACCAACATCATAACTTGTATTACAGTAATACCATCATATAATCTCTCAAGGGAAACAAACAATTAACAATAATCTCTAAAGGGAAACAAATAACTAAGAAATTCTGAATAATATACTACATGTAAACATATAGAACAGGACGTATACCTTGTTGTTTCACAAGTAAGATGAGGTAAAGGTAAAAGTGGTCCCGTAGCCAATGCTACTGTAGGGGAGTGAAGTGTTAGAGACTTCACTTTACCAGGTCCAGCATCGAGAGATAGGGTGACCAGTTTCCTTCCTTGCTGCCTTTTCCTTCCATAACTCAAGGCCAGGTGGGGTAACAAAATATTTTGCGATTCCAATTTACGGCTCATGTCACTTAAAAAAAAATTTATTACACATGTACGTTAGTTCTCTTTTTCTTTTCTCTACTGTTGTAGTTTGTGTATCCCTGACGAAAACTATGCGATCGTAACGTATGCCTATTTTATTTATTTATTTATATTTTTTTTTTGTCCTCGTAAAACTTACAATATATTTTTTTCCCCCCCCCCCCCCCCCCCCCCCCCGGGTATGTGTCGGAGGCGAGAAAAGTTCATTTCCATGGGATGGCAATTTTCGATCATGAAGCCCAATGGATTAGGAAGCAGATTTGAGAATCGCTGCAATACAATGTATAAAATACGATTACAATAGCAATTATGATAATGGATCTCTCTCAATCTCTCCCTCTGTCTGTCTGTCTGTCTGTCTGTCTCTCTCTCTCTCTGTCTGTCTGTCTGTCTGTCTCTCTCTCTCTCTCTCTCTGTCTGTCTGTCTGTCTCTCTCTAAATACCGGCGTTCCTCAGGGCTCTATTCTTGGGCCTCTACTTTTTGCCATATACATTAATGACCTTCCACTGCACGTCGAGCACGCATCCTGTGACCTATTTGCTGATGACTATACTGTCTACACGAGTGATACAAGTTGCAACACTCGAACTATCGTTACAAAAAGATACAGACAATCTGATTAGGTGGAGCATCGGAAATCGCATTCTAATTAATATAATTAAAACAAAGTGCATGTTAATATCAACTAGACAAAAATTACAAAATTCAGAGAAAACAACACTTCAGATCTATATTGGTACCTTACCAATTGAAAACGTTAATGAACATAAAACTCTAGGAATAGTCGTTGACCAGCATCTAAATTGGAACTCACATGTTCATGCACTGACCAAGCAAACGGCACAGAAAGTTTACCAGTTAGCTAAAATCAAACATTTCCTAGATGAAGATGCACGTAAATTGTTCTATATATCTCACATACAAACAAACCTTGACTATTGCTCCACAATCTGGGATGGTTGTTCTATGTCCAATACAAAAGGACTCCATTCACTACAAAAGCGTGCAGTGCGTCTAGTTTCTGACAACTGCCAAGCACAGTGTGTAGATCTATATAAAGATCTCAAAATACTGCCTCTAAGAAAGCGCTTTCTGTTCAACAAAGCTAAATTTGTTCACAAAATCCTGTCACAGAATGCTCCAACATATCTGTGGCCAATGTTCAAATACAGTGAAAGACGCAGTCAACGCCTTAACAAAATACAAGTGCCCAAGCCTAGGCTTGACTTATTCAAGAAAAGCTTAGCTTACTCTGCTGCTCATCTCTGGAACTATCTTCCACATTATCTGAAAGATAACAACCCCAGTCCCTATTCATACAATCGTAAACTTTTCGATTACTTTATGAGTTCTGATTATCTGCCCCCCTAATGTGATTATTTTTCCGAAAAATGATATAATATCGAATGTAGTTTTAATGATGATGATAGTGTTTTTCAACATATTTTGTTTCATGGTGATACTTAGTTTGTATTTTTCAACATACTTTATTTCATGTTTATAATTAGATACTGTGAATGTGAGTATGCTATTATTTTACCTTTATAACGTTGAATTCCTTGAATTGATGGGTAAAATGTATGTGAGAATAAATGAAATCAGTATAAAAGACGAGAGAAAGGAAGGGCAGAATGTCAGACGGGCTTGCGTGCCCAATTCTCAACCCTTTGAAAATAAAGTTAGTTCGTTCATTCGTTCGTTCGTTCTGTCTGTGGCAGTATCTGCTTGGGACTCAAAGTTGCTCACCTGTGAGAACATTTTCCGCATGCGCTGACAACACATGAAGTCCCAGCTAATTCAGCAGATTTCCAAAATGTCACGAGTTCTTATTATATGCTACCATTATCTGATTACGTTTCAAATTATGTCTTATTTACTGTATGAATGGTTTAGATTGTGTTTGTTAGTTTTTTTTAATTTAAAAATTTTTTTTTTTAAAGGTATTAATTTTTGTTAATGTATTTTAATTAATAATTCCCCCCCCCCCCCCCCCTAAATTTGATTATGTCTGGATGTTACAAATGTATGTTATTATTTTACCTCGATAATGTTGTATGCTTAAATAATGCTAAAAATACATGTGCTATTGAAAGGATACGGTATGAAAGGTGAGCGAAAGGAAGGGCAGAATGTTAGACGGGCCTGCGTGCCAAATTCTCTTACTTACTTACTTAGTCGTTCCCCTTCTACCGTGAGGTGTAGAGGTTTGGAAGAGAGAGCGCCAGACTATTCTATCGGCTGTCTTCCTCCTGGCCTGGTTCCATTCTAGTCCTTGGTCCTTCAAAGATTGTCTAATGTTGTCCTCCCAGCGGACTCTGGGTCGTCCTCGGGGTCTGGATCCTTGGCTCTTTGTTTCCCATGCTTGTCGTGGTAGCCGATCTTCTCCCATTCTGCAGACATGGCCAAACCATCTTAGTTGGGACTGTTCTACTTGGGTCTGCAGGGGTGGATTTTAGGCCTTGACGTATCGTCTGGTTGCGTACCATGTCTCTTCTTGTTACTTCAACCACCTTCCTCAGATACCTCATTTCTGAGGTTTGGATCTGGCTTTTATGGGTTGTAGTCATTGCCCATGACTCGCATCCATATGTCAAGACTGGGACATAGGTGGAGCGGTATACAGCCATCTTCGTTTTCTTACCAACCTCTCTCTTGCTGAGGAATCCTCGATTTATGGCCTGAAAAAGTCTCCCAGCTGCTGCTTTTCGAGTGGCCAACTCTTCTTTGATGCCTCCCTTTCGGTCTATAATAGCTCCGAGGTATTTAAAGTGGTCGACCTGCTCCAGGACCTGTTCTCCCAGCTTAATCTGATGTCTTCTTTCTTCTCGTGATATCACCATGGATTTTGTTTTAGAGCTGCTTATGACCATCCCTCTCTTCTCCAGCTCTTCCTTCCAGACTTGCAGGTTGGATTGGAGATGTGCCTCTGATTTAGCAATCAGGGCAACATCATCAGCAAATGCCAGCTCTGAAATATAGACCTGTCTCATCTTCCAGTACCCCACTGAATACTTTCTTGTTCTCTCCTTACATGCCTTGATGACATCGTCCATAAGGAGTATGAAGAGGTAAGGTGATAGGATATCACCTTGTCTTACACCAGTGGTGGTCCTGAACTCTTCTGACTTATGGTTTGCTGTCCTCACATAATTTCTGCAAGACTTGTAGAAGCTCTGTATAGCATGAATCAGAGGTGCTGGAATATTCTTCCTTGCCAAACAGTCCCAAAGTTTGCTCCAAGGGACCCTGTCAAACGCCTTTTCCAGATCTATGAAACAAAGATGGATCTCACTCTTATACTCAAGGGCCTTTTCACTCAGCTGTCTGAGTGTGAAGATTAGGTCTTGAGTACTTCGGTTTGCTCGGAATCCGCACTGGACCTCATCCAATTGTGGCTCAGCTAGGCGTCGGAGTCTCTGCTCTAGGATTCTAGAGTAGATTTTTCCAGGGACACTGAGAAGGGATATGCCTCTATGGTTTCCACACTGTCGATTGTCACCCTTTTTGAAAATTGGTGTTATGATGGCAATCTCCCAATCCTTTGGTATGGTCTTGTTGCACCATGCTGCCTGTAGGACCCTTAAGAGTAATAGGTCGCCTGATGCTCCCATGTACTTAACCATTTCTGGTGTTATACCATCATGCCAGCTGCTTTGCCCATCTTGATTTTCTCCAGTGCTGCCTTCAGTTCTTCCATCTTTATGTCATCTTCATCACCATTGGTTTCCTCTTCTGTGCTAGTGGTTATCATTTCTGATGGTTGACCTTGCTCACCATCAAGGAGTTCTGAGAAATATTCTTTCCATCTTTCCGTTACTTCCTTCGGGGCAGTAAGCAATTTGCCTTGCTTGTCCTTTATAAATTTGAGAGGGCATTGTTTTTCCTTCCTCATGTTTTTTAGGGTATTATAGAACAATTTATGGTTTTCTTGTGCATCTTTTTCTAGCTTTTCTCCAAATTCTTCCCAGGACTTCTGTTTTGCTGCTAGCACTTTGTTCTTTACTTCTGTTCTGAGTGTCACATATTCTCTATATTTTTCCATTTGTCCTGTTGTGTTTTTAGCTCCTAAGTATTGTTTCCATGCCATTTTCTTCTCTCTTATTTTCTCTTTGACTTCCTCTGTCCCCCAAGGTGTCCTCTTTCTCTGGTTCCCAAGTCGGACTTCACCACATGCTTCTGCAGCAGCTGTCTTTATGATATCCTTGAATTTAATCCAGAGGGTTTCCAAGTCATCAGGTTGTTCTTCTGTGTTGTTCACCGCTGCAGCAATAAGCCCCTGATATCTGGTCTTAATTTCTGGCTCTCTCAGCTTGTAGGTCCTAATGCTCATTTCTCCTGCTCGTTTACTTGGTTTCTTGCGTGATGTTGAGCAGTTCCTAGGCTGAGCAACTCTTTCAGTTGTTCGTTTGATTGTTAGCAGGTAGTGATCACTTCCAATCTCTGGCCCCCTCCAGACTCTTGCATCTCGGACATATTTGAATGAGCTTCTCCGAACAATGGCATAGTCGATCACTGACTTCTCATTCTTTGTTGGTTCACATCTAGTGTATGCATGTATGCGCTTATGGGGGAACTTTGTGTTTGTAATGATCAGATTCTGCTCACTGCAGAATCTAAGGAGTCGCTTTCCATTGTCATTGAGAGTATCTTCTCCATATCTTCCGATAACTCCACCCCATCTAGCATGGTCATTTCCAACTCTGGCATTAAAATCTCCGAGCATGATAACTTCATCTAGGCAGTCATCCACTGTCCTTTGAAGCAGCTCGAAGAATTCCTCCTTGACCTCTGCTCTCTCATCCTCATTTGGCCCATACACTATGACCAGGTTGACTATGGTTTCTCCTTCTTTTAGTTTCACAACCATAATGCGCTCTGAGACAAAGTTCCACCCCTTGATACTATCTTTTTGATTTTGGGCCACAATGCAACCCACACCCCCTTTAGCTCTTTCGGATATGGGTACACCACTGTAGAGCAGCGTGTTGCCATTGAGATCCATGACTCCTTGTCCTTTTTTCTTTGTTTCCGTTATAGCCAGGATTTCTAGTTTTGCTTTCCTCATCTCTTCCACCAGCTCCTCTTCCTTCCCATTTATACTTCTTGTGTTCCATGTTCCATAAGTCGTAGTCCGTAGTCCGTTCCAGTTCGTCGCCTTTAGAATCAGTCCGGTTTTCTCTCTTGTGTTACTCGTAATCGTGGTTTAAAGCAAACAGGTGATTGGCCTGTTGTGCCTTTGCATGGTGGAGGGGCTGCCTCCTTACGGCCTCCATGCAGGCCACCCTCCTCCTTTTTCATCCGGGCTTGGGACCGGCATTGGCGGAGTTGCCCAATTCTCAACCCTTTGAAAATAAAGTTCGTTCGTTCGTTCGTTCTTTCTCTGAAACAAAACTGAAACAAAGAACATGATTGGTCAAAATGTCGTTATAAAATACAGACACTGACATTCCAGCCAATAAGTTATCTTTTATTGTAAGTATATCATCAGTTCCCATTTTCGTTCCGTTTGAAGCCACCACTGCGCCTCCGCCTCTCTTTTTTTCCTGAGGACGCCTGCACCAAAGTATTTATATGCCCTTGTAGCAGTGGTTTCTGTAGCAATTTGTTTTGCATGATCATTACATTTTCCTGTGCCTTTCTTTTAACTTTTTTTCCCGTGTCCTTCCTTTTCGTATTTCTCACCCGCACCTTAAAGTTGTTTTCGTGTTCATAGTTGAATGGGTGTGAGGAAAAAAAAATCGAAAAAAGGTGATTCGTCTTACGAGGACAAAAGACAAAGAAAATAGTTTTCATAGTTCAAGGCTTTCTTATCATATTTTGTCACTCCCTAATTTTATCTTCATCGCGTGACCTATTTTTGAGACAAACATTGACTTCTGTTTGTGCAGAGCTAACTTGCCACATTGACTTGTCGCTTATCGCTAGTTCCAGACGGAGTAAGATTCTACACTGAGCGACATTCCTACTGTTGATCCAGACTTTCTGTCTGGGAAGATCCACAAAAACCGCGTGGTCGCCTGACAAGGTGCTAATTCGCAAACATGCCGTGCCCAAACACACGACAGATCTCACTGGAATGTAGGAAATGACCATCTTACTAAAGACAATGATGAACCTTACAAAGAAAAGATCGTGTTCCTATATTATGCAGTTGCAGTTCACACATATATTTTAGTAGGCAGCTCGAGATTTTTCATATGGAATGCAGAAAACGTGCCTTCGATTCCGGAACACCGCGATTTTAAATACCGGCGTGAAAGATCTAGTCTAAAATTTCCCTACTTTAAAAAGTCTTTTTTTTCCCCACGCAACCTGCCTAAAGAATTACCAAATCATTCACTGGGATCTACCGGTAGATGGAGATCGACTGTTGCCGCCTCCTATCCTAAGCAGTACCAAAACACCATCCTGGCTTTAATCTGCAAGCTTGTCATTCTAATGGGAAAGCATGTTACAGAAAACGGGCTACATTGTCCGATGCTTTGTCAAGAATTTACGTAAATACATACAATCCACTTTATAAAAACATCCAGTGTATGTATGTATATATTGTTGTTGTAAAGTGGATTGTGGAAATGAATGTTATGGAAAGTTAGCTACTTTGTACGATACTCTATAATTTTACAAACAAAAAACATCCAGTACATATATATATATATACACACACACAGTGAAATGAACTTAATTCGAACTTATAGGTATTTTATCAAGTTTCAAATTAATATATATTAAGATTATGTTCAAGAACGAGATTGTTTTGTGTTAGGGTTATTTTTGTTTGGTCAATTTCAACCTTTAAATTTAAAAAAAATAAAAAAAACACCTGATTCCTGGTAAATGCGTGGAACTAACAACATTCTTCTTCTTCTTCCGTCCTTAGCCAACGACCGTCAAAGCAGTCAGTGGCCATTACGCCTAGTGGCGTCTTAAGGGCAACAACGAATAGATTTTCTTAGCCGTTGTTCCCATCACGCCTAATGGTGTCTTTAGGGCAACGACAAATCAATCCGCATAACAACATTATTGTTGGTTTATTCTTTAAATCGTAGCAAAAAGACATGTTAAAGCTTTTTTATTCTTTTTTTTTAATCTTATAAGTAAACATAGTTAAAGATATATTGGTTAATAAATTTAAATAAGTCGCGAAGCACATGCCGCTGTATTTTTCCTTTAGACTTTTCGTTTTGCAAGCTAATTTGACGGTTTCATAACTGACTTTAATAACTTTGGTATTACTGAAAAAAAATCATAAACAAAAATATACGGTACAAATAGTAAATCTGTCGCCAGTTATGACAGGGTCTAGGTTTAACGTCTCCGGCAGAACCTAACTAGGGAAGACAGAGATCAAATTCTCGGATGTAGATGCTTTGATCTGTTCAGATGAAAAAGCCTGCGTGGGATGGATCGGTCCATAGGCGAATGCATTTTTACAATGTGTTAAAAAGACCCGTAAATATCAATCGGACAGGATGCAACAGAACTTCGTGTTTAACGATTCCTTCGTGCGCCCACGTTTGGTTACTGAAAGTTACGGCGAACGACCTTCGAATTAACAGGTTACAAACAAATGGAAGGGGCAGGTTAGCCAACCTCGTAATATGACCTTTGTCATTACGGTAATTCGAACTTCGAATTTAATTTTTTTTTTTTTTTTTTAAATTTAGTTCACACAAACCCGGTCAATGCAGGGGCATGTTCGAAGCTTCGAATGTAATCCAACTTCGAATTATCGCGCTTCCAATTTAGTGCACTTCACTATGTTTATATATATACACTAGTAATAACCCGTCAATAATGATGGAAGTAAATCGAAAACTGTAATATATTTTAAAAATATTTTTAAATTCAATATAAAAGTTCTTTGATGACAATATTTTTTGTGAAAGTGCGGTGGATTTGTTTCAAAGAATGTACCCTGATAAAAAGTGTTTTTAACAAAAACTTTCTAGTTTTCAGGATTTGTTCCTAGGGTGAGGGCGGCGTAGAGCTGGCCGTTTCCGAAAATTCCAATAAATCGTTTTATTTCCAGCGAGTAGCTCCAACAATAAGTCTGCAATACTTTAAATTAAAATGTTGTCTTGAAGAAACAATCAAAAACTTACACTTTAAGGTTATTTTTAACAAAATGTCGAGTTAAATCCGTTTCCGGATGAAACTGGGTTCTACAATCAAAGACTTACATTGTATTCATATATCACTGTCACTCACTTGGTATTGCACAATTCACCGACTTTTCTACGTTGAGTGTTACTATTTTCGGGAGAGTACATATAAGGGAAACAATACAATTAATGTCTAACTTTCAACCACAGTTGCATCCCTTAGACGTGACCGACGTTCAAGCGGCGAGAATTATGGAATGTGATGATATATATATATATATATATATATATATATATATATATATATTATATATATATATATATATATATATATATATATATATATATATATATATATATATATATATCAGGGCCGTGCAGGGAAGTGAAGAATAGTAAAACTGTGCCTACAAATATGTCGTAAAAAGGAACCCGTTACACGCCCATTGAGGCATATTGGGAATATGGTGTTAGGCCCATATTATCTTGACCGTCGGCACACGAGGGGTGATGTGGTCGGCATCACGCCGGCCGCCTTAACCTTCCCAGAGTAGCTCTGGTACCCATTTGGGGCTGGGTCGACCCAGGAGCCGTTTGTGGCCTAAAAATTTTCCGCCTCGTCTGGGGATCGAACCATAGACCACTGCGCTAGGAAGCCAGTGCACTAACCACTATGCTACCGCGGCTCCGTTCAAATATGTCGTAGAAAGCGACTAAGGACACTTGGACAAGAGGGCAGGCTACCCAAACTTGTATAAACTTTACGCCAACGAGAAACTTAAACAATCAGTCAACCAAAGCTTACTTACTTCGTCGCTCCTCTTCTACCATGAGGTGTAGAGATTTAGAAGAGAGAGCGCCAGACTATCCTAAAGGCTGCGTTCCTCCTGGCCTGGTTCCATTCTAGTCCTCGGTCCTTCAGAGATTGTCTAATGTTGTCCTCCCAGCGTACTCTGGGTCGTCCTGGTGGTCTAGATCCCTGGCTCTTAGCCTCCCATACCTGCTGTGGCAGCCGATCTTGTCCCATTCTGCAGACATGGCCAAACCAAAGCAAATAATTTAAATACCGTATTTTAAATCAGTCATCCACGACGGAAGGAGACTATCTATTAAAAACCTTGAGTGGATGGCACTAGACAGGAAGACTCGGCAAGAAAATGCTGAAGCCAAGTGTTCCCTACGGGGGCTTAAGCGTCATGATGACGATGTTATAAATCAGTGGTTCTCAATGACAGCCATATGCCCCCTGGGGAGCCATGCTATATTTCCAGGGAGCCACAATAAGATGGTAACGTACATTGTTTCCAGCTAACAGTGACTATCGGTGTGTGTGTGTGTGTTGGGGGGGGGGGGGGGCCCACTGAGGTAAATGAGAATCAGAAGGGGGACCATGAGAAAAAAAGGTTGAGAACCCCTGAGATAAATGGGAAAACCCCATTTTAAGACTATATTCTTTAAAAATCAGAGTTACTGTATATTGTGTCTGTTATTACAAACAGTGTATTAAATGTAATGTGCTTTGTTGAATGCTAACGTTACGTTTTTTTTTTGTTTTTTTTTTTTTCATTTAAATACTGAAAAGGCGAGCATGTAAGAGTGAGATATGGTCGAGCGAACGCAAACAACAAGAAGAACATTCAAATGTCATATATTGTAATACTTTATACTATTTCTAATCCATGATCGTAATAATTTCTAATGTCTTCTTTTTCTTCGTTAAGCCTACGTCTATTTCCATTCTCCGTGCGTGTGTGTGCGTGTTTTTTTTTTTGGTCGCTCTCAATTTCTCTCACACTGTGGACTCCAAAAAAGGACTGCCATGTCATGCTATAATTTTATTTTTTTAATTCGTGTCCTATAAAACGCCAGCGTATTAATTTCACACCTTGTCCAACTGATATTTTTCTGGTTCTTTTCAACAGTTCCACATTACTGCTCTTCAATCCATCCATTCTAGACAAGCGCCAGTTTATGAAAGCCAATATGCTCTGGCATCAGGTGAAAATAACATGGCGGTTATATTTACCTGACAAACACAGACCCGCAAACTGTAAATACATTATTTGACGTATAGATGCACGCCAACTAATGGGAGATAATAACTGTTCGTTCCAAGTGCTCCCACGACCACGTGTTATCTTAAACTTCCGGTGCTGATACATCAAACGTCAAGTCTGGGGAGATTTATTCCGTGACGCGGGGTGTCTGGACATACAGTGACAAATATTTGTCAAGACAGAGCCGATTACAGGGGTCTTGTAAGATACAAAAGTAAAAAATAAAAGACATTGGCGGTGGAAAGGACGCTTTCATGAAACCACCTAACAGCATTTGAAAGCTGCTTTTGTTATGAAATTCCCTGGGTCAAAGAAATAAAAGGGGAGAAAATAGAAAAATAAACAATATACAAACACACACGGCGAAGAAAACATGAGATAGACAATCACAAATAAGGAAGATAAAGAAAGATCCAAAGTGGAATTCACAGGACAGGAGGTGTTAGCATGAACGAACTGAAAGTTTTATACTCAAATTAACAGGTAAGCAGCAAGGTAAAGAGAGGTGCAGTAACACATTGAACAGACATTTTTATCGCAAACCACCCCTTCTATTCCCGCCCCTCCCCAATAATTACACTAGTCAACAACCAAAATGTACCAGAAATGAAAATAGCTGATCTTAACTAATTTTGGTGTGCTGAAAACGAAAATGACATTAAAAAATGTTGATTGGCTCTAGTTTTCAAGATATATGCTACTAGTTTATTTAATTACGGTCAATTTATATATATGACGCAACTGTTGTGGGCGATTGCATAATTTTTTCTAATGACCAATAAAAATGTAACTAGAAGTTGATGATGCAATCCTACCTATGATTACATCACCTTTGTGTATAAATATCTTATCTCTGATAAAATTTTGCCATTAGTTAGTGCATTTGTCCTTATCGTAGTTAGAAATGCCTAGGACATGTGTGAACAGTGCTAATAATTTCTGTTATATATCGTATGTGGTGAGGTGACATTTCTATCACAAAAACGAAATATAACTAAAGTTTGTATTTTGGCTGCAGAATAGGAGATCAAGATAACAGCACATCTTAAACTGCCTTTTGCAGTCCCAGTGATTTGGAGAGAGCCCACTGATCATTGTCGTGGAATATTCTAATCCACATATATAAATTATTAGGTAAATATGAAGCCTAACAAATAAAATTAATAAAGAAAAGAGCAATGGTAAATAACAGTGCTGTCACAAAGAAGGTACTCGAAATCCCCCTTGTTTTCTACTTCGTCGGCAAATTGTAACGCTTTCACGTTGATATTAAAGGCCTTCTGCAACATACACGCGTTTCCCAAACACACAATAAAATGTGCTGCCTTTCTAAGAAAAACCTTGAAATATGCAAGTTGACCTAAATTTTAAATTCCATTCATGTCTTTTTCTACACTATGTTACCAAAAACAAAAGACAGATGGACTAAAGGATAGCGAGAAGGGAGAGGCAGAAAGCCGAACACTAAACACGCGTCTCGCTATTAATGCCACCCCCAACCCGCGTCGCGGATACACAATTACTACTATCACGCGTGTTAGGCTACAAGCACTAACTTTTTCGGACGGACAGTGATAAATTCACTACCCTTCCCAGAGTTAGGTTTTAAAATCATAAAAAACGCTTATTAGGAAAGATAACATTATATGGGTTTACGTTTGAAAACATTACAGTACCCAGACAGCACATCTTCGAAACAGGAGGTAGAAGGAATTGCATATTTTGAACGCAGCCACGTAGCTCTTTTAAATTTGGATATTTGGGTTCCTTAGGGCTTGCTGACAAAGAATATGTAAAACGTTACGCAAATAGTCCAGGAATTAATAAATTATAACCAAAATAAAATAGTGGGGATGCCTGACAACATGGAATCATTTCTGCTCATAAAATTTTTTTATAACGTGTTTGAAAAAACCTTACGTTACAGAAATAGCCTACCATGTAAACTCCAAATTGATTGGAGCGCAACAAATGAAAGACTAACCACGATTGGTCGGGCTATAAATACTATCTTGGTTGTTAGGGAGACGTAGGAAGGTAACATTTTTTCAAACACTTGTCGAAACGTGGCTCGATTGGCCAGACTCGCTGATATACTCACTTAGGAGCGTTAGTTCGAGACCACTAGTGCAAATAATCTTGATAAAGCAACAGTGCGTTGAAGCCAGCTCATATTTGTGTTAAATAAAAGCCTGGAACATAAGCAGATGGGAATTTGTGCCAGTAAATGTGCCAGAATTCATTGCTAATCAACGTATCTGTGTTTATTCTATGAATTGTGGTAAGCTTGAACCATTCAGTATCTTTTAATGAAAATTGAATGTAAATTGTTAATTTATGCCTGTATATATATGTGTAGTTCAGTGGCAAACAGGAGATAAAGCCTATAATGCTCCAGCCTGAACAGAGGGTGTCGGAGGGAAGTAAAACGGCATGGAATGGCCAAATAGTACACTGACACCTGGATGATTGACTAGAAAGAAATAATGCTGGAAGTGCAGAGGCGTGGTAACCATTAAGGAGGTAAATACTGGTATAAAGTATTTCAGATGAAGCTGACAGTTGGCCTAACGCTCTGAACTTAATGTTTGTGATGTATTGTGATCAGTGTAAAAAGAGAGTATAAGTTAGTTATGAAGTAGAAGGTACTTCCTTCTTGTTTACAGGGACCGTGGTCTTGATGGTACTGAGCAGCACCTGGTCAGAGCTTTGCTGAATCCAGAGTCGGACAGCATACTCCTTGGTCTTTTTAGCTATCAGTGAGGTGTCTCCAGAGCCCAGGGGAGAATTCGAGCAGAGGAGTCCTTTCCTGCCGCCATCACGCAAGATAAGCTGATTTGGCCAGCTGAGCTCAACATTATGCCCCCTCATCTTGAAATGACTTTGTAAAAATAACATTCAGAGGGGAATTTAATTGTCTTAATATCAGGAACTGAGAACATCTCCAATACTAGTCCCAAAAGACAAACTATTGAAGTCATGATGACAAATACCAACAGAGCTTGAACAAAACAAAACCAGTATTACCTCATATTACCACTACACAACTGACACACATAGGATATTTTTAATAATATATGTCACTACAATATTCATATTGATAAAGTCTGTACATATACTTGTAATTAAAATTGATTGTGATTCCTGGTTCCTTTGTATTTGAATCAGGACACATATACCTTTATGATAACAATGAATACATATTGTTATTTGAAAAGTTATCAGTGACTCCTTAAGATATTCTCATAGAGTGTTATATGTATGTGAGTGTCACAGTGTTGTCAAGAGTAGTGGATTAAATTAAATTGTTTATCTGTCTGTTGTTGTGACTTACACTTCATCATACACATACCCTAGACACATAACGTAGTCATCACACTATTCCAGAATAATTCTGACTGAGATATATAGATATGTGGTAGCAAGTAAGGTTATCTATAATACACTACTCTTAATAGATATAGATACCTTCACAGCTGATCTCAGTCAGTACACTAAGTCCCCTATAAATATTTATAACATCCCACTTCACCACAATCATCTCAATTGTTACTTTTGCATGGTCCCTCCAATTGGGAAAGGCATATCAAAGAAGAAAAAAATGGACTCTGGAATATCCGAACATCCCCTCTGCAATACGTCCGGTACCACATGGCGATGACCTAACAGTTCCCAAAGTGCCAGAATCATTTTCAGCTGCTTCCACTGATGAAGAAGAGGACATTGGTGGTCCTGAACCATCAACCTCAAGCGACCCAGATATTGAGCAAACTAAACCACACTTAATAACCCAAGGTGAACTGAATGATCTTGTAAGAAATCTGAATTTACCGAAGAACAAAGCGGAGCTTTAGGGTTCCAGATTGCAACAGTGGAATCTCCTGGCAGAAGATGTTACAATTTCTGTGTATAGGAACTAGAGATGGCTACTGTGTTTATGTGTCGAAACAATGTGTCGAAACTGCGTCGTACCCGAACGATTCGATGCGCAGATTTTTGCGGTGTCGAAACAGTGTCACGTCCTGTCTGTTTTGCAGAGACACATTGTCTCACGCAGATTCGACACATAGCCTGCTTCGAACAGCAGCTTCAGTTCCCGTCTGCTTCGCTGTTTTGCAAAAGGCACACTGTATCATTGTCTCATGTGTCAAGCGTGCGCTACATATGGCGTTCATAGATAGTATGGAAAATCAAACAAGTCATAATTTTTTTTTAAATAATTCCTCAGGACTGAAAGAGGCTTACTACTATTAGGTGTCTGCTCGGTTTGAGTTGAATCATTGTCGCTGACTGTACCTATTCTAGTTTTATATAATGTGTCATTATTACTGTTATTATTATAATTTTTTTCACTTTTACTGCAGCTGTCAGCATGTTCCCCTTGCATATCATCATAATGAAAACGACTGTGTAAAATTCTTAACAGTGGTCACACGAAATACCATAGATTTGTACTAACGAGAATAAGTAAATCTGCATACTAGGGTGTCACGACTCATGTCTCATTGTTTCAGTTAATTTACTTGTAGTCTGCTGTTTCGAAACAGTTCCATAGTTCTTTTTCATCCAAGCGCTAATTATACGCATGTTACGGTACTCTTGATTCCTGACTTCAGGCGCTCTCGTAAGAAAACGTGTTTTGTTTATACATAAAATAGTGTTTAAAACTTGTGTTCAACCTCATTTAATCTTCATTTATGGCGGGGAGAAGCCCTGTTTGGGATTATTTTGTAAAAATCAAAGACAACAAAGTAAAATGTAACGTGTGTTCTGGTATTTTATTATTCAAGGGTTCGTCAACTTCAAGTATGACTAGGCACTAGAGATGGCTAGTGTGTGTATGACGGTATGTGTCGAAACAATGCTTCGAAACAGCGAGCGATTCGACACTTCCTGCTTGTTTCTTTCGTCTGCCTCGCTGTTTTGCAGCGACACACTGTCTGAGCCTATGTAAAATTTGAATCAACCGTTCGGAACATTAGTATGGAATATCAAACATGTCATATTTTTCAGGGATGTATTATGATGACTTGATTTTACAAGTGATATTATTTTTGCTGAGAAGTTATAGACACTGGAAATTGTGTCAGTGTTGCAGTTGTCAATGTTTTAGGCGCTATGTTAAAGTTGAAAGTGTCAGTGTGTTCGTATAAATGTAATATACACTTTATTAGCTCTGCTGATATGTGTACTCGGTGTGGATTTGAATCATTGTCTACCAAATCTAGCTTACTCTAGTTTGATATCATGTGTTATTATTACTGTTATTATTATTGTTGTTTTTTATTATTTTCCCATATACTGCAGCTATCATCATATCTACGTTTTATTACATCATAATGAAGACTTGTGTAAAAATATTGAATTGTGGTCACACGAAACGCCATAGATTTTCACACACGACAGTAAAAACAGAGGAAAGTGTCTCACACAGTTCATGTATACCCGCGCCGGTACTGTCTATAAGAGACTTCTTTCTCCCCGATACGGGCAATTGTGTCGTTGTGTCGTTGTGTCGACTCACTGTTTCGAAACAGTTTAAATCACTGCGCTAACTGTTTCGAAACAGTTGAGTGTGTCAATTTGCCCACCTCTAATAGGAACCACCAGAAGCCGCTTATTACATTCTTTTTCAAAGAGGGTGACCTTTCTGCGTGCCACACCATTTCTGGTTTAATGGCAGCCCTCAAAATCAATTACATACCGGAAGAGTGGAGGCTTTTCATTGATTCATCCAAGACGAGTCTTAAAGCTGTTTTGTTGAATAATGGTAATGTGTTACCGTCAATTCCAGTTGGTCACGCAGTTCATATGAAAGAAACTTATGAAAACATTAAGCAGCTTTTTGAAGTGTATAAACTTTGATCATCATCTTTGGTCACTTTGCGGTGACTTAAAAGTGGTCGCTCTTTTGCTTGGACTACAGAGTGGATACACCAAGTACTGTTGCTTTCTCTGTGAGTGAGATAGCCGTGCACGAAGTGACCATTACATCAGAAGACATTGGCCAATCAGGCAGTCATTGTAGCCTGGCAGTAAGAACGTTGAGAACCCAGCACTTGTCGACACCAGCAAGATTTTGTTGCCACCCTTGCACATTAAGCTGGGTCTCATGAAAAACTTTGTCAAGGCAATGGAGAAAACAGATGAGGCTTTCAAATACCTCATCAGAAAATTTCCAAGACTGAGTGAAGCTAAAATAAGAGAGGGAGTATTTGTTGGTCCGCAAATTCGAAAACTTCTTCACGATGACGAGTTTCTTTGCGTGTTGCATGGCTAGGAAAAAGCAGCATGGCTAGCAGTTAAGTCAGTGGTGGACAATTTTCTTGGAAACAACAGATCTGATAATTACAATGAAATTGTAGAAAATCTCCTTCTGAAGTATAAGAGTCTTGGCTGCAACATGTCTTTGAAAATTCCTTTTCTGGAGTCTCATCTGGATTTCTTTACGTCAAACTGTGGAGCGGTCAGTGATGAGCATGATGAACGATTTCACCAGGACATTGCTGCTATGGAGACAAGGTATCTAAGGCAATTGGAGCCCTTCAATGCTTGCTGATTACTGTTGGACTGTGACAAGAGACACCTCATCGATTGACTACAAGAAGCAAGCAAAGAGAGCTCGAACAGCTACTGAATAATGACGGAATGGGTTCAAATGTGCCTTTTTAAAACATGATATGTGAACTTTAAATAATGTTTTTTATTTTTTCTATCATTTTATGTTGAAATATCAATTAATTGAGTATGTAACCACAATTTTTATAATGCTAAAGTAGAAAGACTAGCTATTCACCCCAGAGAATTAAGCAAGCATACATTATTTGTATTACTGTAATGTAAATTCATCATTTAAAAAAAAACCAGAGCCAATTGGTGAATTTCATTATGATATTTGAAATCAGCATGTCAAAATCAATAAGAAATGGTATATTTAATTTCTGGTACAAATAACTTTTGAAAATTTGTTGACTAGTGTTATTTGTAGCAAAACGTCAATGAGCAGTTTTTATAGATGAGTTTGTGAGTCTGACTTAAAGTGTAGCCAAGTAGTAAACAAGTTTTTATCTATCAGATAGATGCCTTCTGTTCCTATGCTTATCAATTAAAAAAAAAAGTGCCAAATATTTCACAATTTTTGCTATTAAAAAAGAAGAAATAAAAAAGCCGACAATATGAAAGCCTGCTGTACCTGAGTGTAGCCTAGGCGTGTATTTAAAATTGTTTTGTTTATTTCTAAACTGTTTCTTCTTTTCCACAACTCCTGGTAGCATAAAGCGTTCGAGTATGGATTAGTCGTTTTGTTTGGCCTATTTTCTACCTGAGCCCGCTAGCAGAAGTGCGAATTCACTAGTGCCCTAGATTCTATAGAATCTTGGGCACTAGAATGCACATATGTAACTTCAAATATGTTAAAAATAGTAACAACACTCTCCAGCATTTGTGTACATTAACTTTCTGTTTAATGGCAGGGTTATTAACCTTTGTTAGTCGTTGTACGCCCTTGGCTTTTCAGTAAACTTTCCCGCATACTAAGGACAACTAATGTTTGCCTGTTAGAGAACGATACAGGGAGTCGCGATGGTGTAGTGGTTACCAAACTGCGCTGGCGACCGGGTGACCCAGGATCAAACCCAGGCTAGGACATTTGAAGATTTTCCGTCGACCGGGATTTGGACTGGATTAACTCGAGCCCGGTCGAGCACATTTGAAGGAGCTGTCGTCTCTAATGGGTACCTCCGAAATCGGCGAGTATCTGCCTGAATGGCGAGGGACACCTGTCTCTGTACAAGAAAAAAAGGGATACTCACGTAAAAATCAGTGTCAGGTTAGACATACTAACCTGAGATTTCGCCTCGAGTAATACTGTAGCGGGCGTACGCAAAAAAAAAAAAAAAAAAAAAGAACGATACTGCAACCGATGAATCAACAAGGCTAAGATTGCTGGAGGTTGGCGTCCAGCGTAAGACCAGGTATGGATGGACGTATGAGAGGATACAAGCAGCGCGCTACAAGAACAATTAGCATTCATACCCTTCGATATTTGCTGAGGGAGACTGAGTACCTATGTGTTTGCCCGGAGTGCAATGATGTTGATCTGATCAAAAAAAAATTTTTTTAAGTCCAGTATCTCTATTCAATATAAAAGAAAATAAATTCAAGAGTTTACCATGCAAACGCACATTATTAAAAAAAATATTAATACATTTTCGTAAAGGAAGCTTTATTCAAAACCTAACGTGTTTTTAGTATCACGAAGTTGTTAAATGTTTACACAACACAGCCAAACAAAATAGTAACTGGATTGTGTATCTTGTCAACCAACAGTTTTATTCTTGGTACCGTTTCTGAAAGATATCTCGCACATTGTTCAGCCTCCCGTTTGTTCATGTTGAGGATCTTATTGAGAACACGTATCGCCTTTCTCTCTTCAATCCAAATTTTTCTTCACTGACATTGTTACTTGTGAAATATTTCAACAGATTATAATAGTTATTTACCAAACATTCAACATACCACCTTGACAAGCTTCTCGTACTCTATGGGGTAAGCGTACACCAGATTTAGAACCCCTGATTTAATGGCACATGTGTAACTGTGTTCTTAAACTATCGTACTTTATCTTTCATAAGGGGAATAGCTGTACTTTTTATACAAACGTGTGGCTGGTTATTTTTACACATATATTAAAGCCAAACTACCCAGACACGTGTTTAGCTATACATTTTATAGATTCAAACAACCATACATTTCATAGATTCAAACAACCGTACATTTTATAGATTCAAACGACCGTACATTTTATAGAGTCAAACAACCATACATTTTATAGATTCAAACAACCATACATTTTATAGATTCAAACTAACCATACATTTTATAGATTCAAACAACCATACATTTTACAGATTCAAACAACCATACATTTTATAGATTCAAACAACCATACATTTTATAGATTCAAACAATCATACAGTTTATAGATTCAAACATCCATACATTTTATAGATTCAAACAACCAAACATTGTATAGATTCACACAACCATACACTTTATAGATTCACACAACCATACATTTTATAGGTTCAAACAACCATACATTTTATAGCTTCACACAACCATACATTTTATAGATTCACACAACCATAAATTTTATAGATTCACACAACCATAAATTTTATAGATTCACACAACCATACATTTTATAGATTCACACAACCATACATTTTATAGACTCATACAACAATACATTTTATATATTCACACAACCATACATTTTATAGATTCATACAACAATACATTTTACAGATTCAAACAATCATACATTTTATAGGTTCATACACTTCATACAAACACACAACCATACATTTTATAGATATACGTAACTGTATATTTCAGAGAGAAGAATAGCCGTACATTCCTCACACGTGCATTGCCATACATAAGGTATACACATTTAGCTGTGAATCTCACTGACAGGCGATGCCGTGACTTTCACTGATATGTAGCACCCACACATTGTTTAGACGTAGCTGTACAGTATAAAGACAAATACAGTCATTTAATTCACATTTACGGGAATCTTTACATTTTATAGAAAGTCATATATGTCACATACACAAAAAAAAGTTATACATTTCATAGACAAGGAAAGCTGTACATTTCATAGAAACACGTATATTTTGCAGACAAAGAAAATTGTAAATTTCATAGAAACAAAAAGCCATATATTTCACAGACAAGGAAAGTTGTTCATTTCATGGAAATAGACAATCATACATTTGGTAGACCAAAAACAAATGTACCATTTCATAGAAGCAATCAGCCATTTATTTGTCAGACCAAAAACAAATGTACCATTTCATAAAAAAAAAAGCCATTTATTTGGCAGACCAAAAACAAATGTACCATTTCATAGAAACAAACGGCGATGTATTTGGCAGACCAAAAACAGTGTACAATTTCATAGAAATAAACGGCCATACATTTGGCAGTCAAGGAAAGTTGTACATTTCATATGAACAAACAACCATACATTTCACAGACAAGGAAGGTTGTACATTTCATAGAAACAAACAGCTATATATTTCAGTCAAGGAAAGTTGTACATTTCGTAGAAACGAACAGTCGTTTATTTCACAGTCAATGAAGGTTGTACATTTCATAGAAACAAAAGCCAAAAGTTTCAGACATTAAAAATTGTACACTTCACAGATTTACGTAACCCTGTAGTCAATGATTCGTCCAATCTGGCATATCACAGAAACGCAAACTTGTACATTTCGTAGTTCTGTTATTTAATTTCAGAGACAGGTTCATTCATACAATTTAAGACAGTGTGGCGTTGGCTATTGCACGCCACATGTCAGAGAATGCCAAGAGTATGGTGCTGGTAAGCGCGGCACGATAAAGAATTGTCACTATGTGTACTTCGTAAATGACGTGAACATGTTTGGGATAGAAACGGAACAGAGTTGATGTTTACCCTGTTAAGGTCATATGTGTATGCTACCTAGCTGGTAGTTCTTTGGAACATGTTCAATGGGAAATGTTTTATAATAACTCGATGTGTTCAGATTTTAAGTTTATGGAGAAAAGTGGATCATGTGATACTATTAATGGAGTGTTAGAATGCGTATCTTGGAAAATGCCTTACATAAAATGCCGTGCTGTTGTCTTGTGAAAACTGTGGAATAAATATAATTAAATGTTGGACATGCGTCGTCACAATGATTAATGTTGGCTGGTTGAAGAGCCTTTATGATTAACGTTCACAGACTTTATTACTGGGACAAACTTCTATATTAACCCTAGACGAAAATGAGCTTAATAAATGCGCGGATACAATGTTACGTGTGGAATTATGACGCCACAGACATGGACAATAGAATTACTTTGTGTATTAGACTGAAGTGAGTCATGGACAATTAGACAAACAGGAAAATACCTATAGGCCACAGAGAAATGATTTTACAGAACATTAATCAGAATACTATGGGTAGATAAAAATAGTAACGAAGATGTCTTGAAAGAAGTCAGCGTGAAAGGGCGTTTGTTTTTCATATTAGAAGGAGGGGACTAATTCCTTTGGACACGTTATGAGAAGAGGAAATAATGAATATATTGCGACCACATGAAAGATAGAAGTGATAAACCTCCTTTTTGATTAATGATGTCCACCAGTGTTGAATATATATTGGCCATCAGTGTTGAATGGCTGTGTTAGAACATCAGTGTTAAATAGATGTATTGGGTTGTTGTTATCTATTTATTTTTCCTGCTGACATCAACTGTGTACAGGACCACGGTGTTAAGAGGATGTTTGGAAGCTGCAGTGTTAAAGACTCGTCAGAGTGTTGCTCGTGGTTTGAGTATGGAATGTCAACTCGACCTACGCAGGGGTGTGTAAGCATGAAGTGAGAGTGTAATACGCGAATGATAAGAAGAGTTCGTGGTGTTGACAATTGGTCTTTCTCTTTCACTCATGTATGGCTGGAAGTCATCGACACCAACGACTGTGTACCTTTGCTACAGTTTAATTGGACGTACACACTCGACAGCACGGATACATTGACAAATCACAGGTTGGCATAATATATCATGGTACAGTGGATAAATGGTCTTGCAATGATACATGGGCACTCATGTAGAATAATAGCATAATGGACTGTCAGTCGACAAGCACTCAGTATTGCCCATATATATATATATCATCTGAGTTTACTGACAAAAGCACGTCAGTTTATAAACAATATTCAAGATGGCTTCTAGACCTAACCTCGTCTGGCGAAGATTCCTTTAAATAATTATCAGCACATATTTTTTTCATGTAATCATATTGAACCGCTAGTAATGGGTTCTCATGTGTAGCAGTGATCTCTGGACTCATCAAGCGATAATACGGGGCATCCCTTTCTCTTCCTGATAGTCCTTAAATATGTGAATACAAGATGGCTTCTCTCGTGAGCTGTAACTCACGTTTGGATACAACTAGGAATCTGTATCAAAGTTAATCATACATTAAATGGTCTCATTACTTTGTAGATTCTATCATGAGACAATTGACTTCACTTTACAATATGGTGCTGCTATGAATGAATGTCATCTTCATATAGTTAAATCTTCCCTTATTGAAAAAAACGATGGCCTCGTAAGAGTTCATAGGAAGTGCGTTTGTTTTACCTTGGTATCAGAAATATGATTCTGCCATTCCTTGGCAATAAGAATAAACACTGGGGTAAAGCATACAGGATAGGTCTAAACGTCTATCACTTTCCCCAACAATCTTGATGTGACAGCGCCATCTTGAGATCTGTCGTTCTCGGCGCTGGCCCCATCTGGGCAGTCATGTTGTCTATGTGGTTTAGTGCCTTTTGATCACGTTATCTTCAAGCAGATTTATTACAAGGCCATAATAAGCCTACATATTAGTAGTGTTTTTGCTCTAGTTGTGTATATCTGTGTTTTCATGCATTCTGGAGCAATAATCGCGTGTGTTATCTGTGTGGCGCAGATTAATGCGCGTAAGCGCGCAATAAATTGAGTGGTTAGGCCAGGGCCTATAAAAAGGGGTAGCAAGCGGCGAAACCGGTCTATGTTTGAGAGAGCCGCCCAGTGAGAACAGACTAAGAAGACACACAAGAGCCAAGCTGTAAATGCCTTGAGCACGTGAGTTAATTTAAATTAGCATTAGTTTTCTAGGATTCTGAAATTATATCTTTGTGGCTATTTTAATGTTTAATGGAATAAATAGATAGATAGATAGATGTGAAAGTTTAAGAGCGATTATTTCATTCTTCAGAAAGGCAGACATAGTGTGAGGCTATTTCACTGCGAAATTTAGATAAGATTAACAATCGCAAGATAGTAACCTCGTGGTGATAAAAGGCGGCGATAACGAGTCTGAGCAAACACGCTCCGCGTGTTAAACCTATAATATGTTATGCCGAGCGACACGCGGTGTATTTAGTTCCAGTTTTTGGTTAAAGCCAAGAATATTATTCTTTAATGTAAGAGTAATTTTATTTTATCATTTAATGTAAAAGTAATTAAGTGTATTTCACGATTATTGATTATTCTACTGTTTATCTTTAGTGGTTACTTAGAAGGGAGAATAGTCATTTAGATTTCTGGTGCGTAAGGCAAGTTGAGACAGGTGTTTCTCTGTTGGCTCCTGGTGGAGCATGGAAACACCAATCGTCACTTACGACATGTTCAGAGTGCGGGAACGAGTATTGATGTGGGTCGGTTGAGAGGTAGTAGTTAATTCTCATTATTGAGATTATTTGTTGTACATGTATTGAAGAATATTATTTTATGTCCAGTTGATTATTATTGTTATGTGAACATGGTTTGTGAGAGCACGTGGGCGTACTTAGAGTTGTATATTTCTCTCCTCCGCTCCTGAGGGAGCATGGGGCCACCGGTGTGGTTTGTCTCAGCAGGAAGCATTCAGATGCTCTTGCAGTAGTGGTTTCGGTAGCAACCTATGTTACCCGGTGCGATTGCCAGCCTCATGCACAACACCATACTAGTCGCATTGGACGACACGCATGAGTGTGTGAGATAGTTGATGATATCAGGTGGGCGCATGTTTTCTGTATAGTAAGTGTTATTATCCATGCTATTGATGTTCACTTAGACGTTGTTTTATTTATTATTTTTCAGACAGTCTATGAACACTGACTGGGTGTTCGTTTGATTGTTCGTTGGATTGTTTGTTGGATTATTTGTTTGGTGTTCGGTTCTGTTCGGTAGAATTAAATGTTGATCTGCATAAGGCTTTGGGTTGCTTGAATTGTTAAGTCTGCTGCTGAGAGGGTTGCAAGCAACCAATAATTGCAACCCCTGTCAAACGATCCTTTATAAATTTTCTTGGTGCACGGGTCTTGGGTGTGAGGTACCCCTAGCGCCCCTGTCACATTGAGATCACTTTTCCCGGCGACAAGCCGATATAGAAAAACACAGCCCCGTCATCAGGGCGAAGCCAAATCACACCTCTCTAGCGACACATCCGCCGAACAGCCCTTTGACCTTTCTCGCGACAAAAGACCATATAGTTCGACTTAGACATGCAAAGATATTCAGATATAAGACAGACTCGTCCTACCCAGACAAACAATACACATAAATTCAGGCCATAGATACACTGAAGCAAGAACAACCTATTTCTACCCAAACAAAGAATAAATCGCAGTAAAACTGGATTCATCCGCGGAGTTCGATCGAAAGACGACACTCCTTTCAAGGGAAGTAACTCAATAATGACTTTTCCTTAAGCACTAAAAAGTATCTATTTTGTTTACAAAATATTTGCGAACATAACAAGCATACAAATGTATTATATTGTAAGATATCAAAGACTGCACGTAACAAGAAGGAAAACATATATAGATAGACACAACGAGAAGTCACTGGGCTGTTTAACATCGTGACACAGAAAGAATACAACAGAACTCATAATCAGCACAGGAGGGTGTACTGAGAGATTGTCACCTACAGCCGCTGGCATGGCACTTGAATAACAATAATTAGATTGAAACTACTACGGTTCTCCTATACAACATGCTCTTCTTCCAGTAACACTATGACCCCAGGTGAATGCTTTCCCCAAAGGACGTACCGAATGTGAACCACCAGCACGCTAACCTTTCCCTGCTCGTCATCTCCACCTGCATAAGAATATTTTAGCATTAAACAAACATGGACTCGGTCGACAATTTTATCGCGTGCCTTGACATAAGACATAGAGCAAAGTCTCCCCATTTAAAAGAAAGAAAGAATGAAATCAAAAGAAACCAAATCTAACAAACATTGATTTCATATTGAAAATACTGATCAATATAAATACCACAAGGTTTAGCACGCGCACACAAGGTAGGTCAACATCCAGGAATATTAAGTACAATGCATAGTTGAGCATGCTAGCGATCAAAATTCACAGGTTGGGATACATCACACACTGAACAATGAACGGTATCAACAGTCGTCAACAAACACGAGGTGAAAGACTACGTCGTCTAACACTAAACAAAAACATCAGTGGGGGAAAAGCACAATATTTTCATGATTAAAACAATTATCAAAATGTACAGGTCATAATTATGATAAACGAAAATCAATCGGATGGCAGCTATTATACATGGATGAGAAACAAAGAAACAGATAAGGAATCTGGAAGGAACATCTGGCGATGTAAGATTTAAGATGAATTTAAGAACACATAAAGTAAGAAAGGCAGATATCCAATAAATGAAATGAACCTTGAGATCAAATGACGGAGTGGGGCATGGACTAGTCACATGAAAAGATACAAACGGCTAAGACACTCGAAAGGGCATACAGAAAAAGATGACCGCAGAGGCCACAAGGAAGAAAGACAGACAAGACGGTGATAGATGGATGGAGAAAGAGACTCACGACTGGAAGAGATTCTGTGTCTCAGCTTTATGACCTACTGGCGTGACAAGAACAAGTGGTGAGGAAACATAAATAAACGAGGTTACATTAAGCAACGAGTACTGTCACGTCAATCAGGAAGTTGCAATCTCTCTTATGCCCAGTGGTTCCCAGCACGTGCGTTGGCCCTCAGTGAGGTGCTTTTGTTTTTACTTTTAGGGGTCGTGAATGATAAAGAGCCGGTAATTTGTGCTAAGGGACTGTGTAGTCACAAGCACAGATTCTCATTAATTTTTTTTTCTGCCCAAAGAAATAGAACTACGCCGTTTTCATGTAGCTGACCTCGATCAAATATTTCACAGAAGGAATTATGCAAATACAGAACAACAGAGAAAGAAGTTAAGTTTCAATAAAAGAAAATGAATGGTCCCTGGATTCATCACCGAAGTACGTAACATGCAACTACTTTTCTAGGTTTTTATTGAAACACACCAAAGCAGCGTGAGCACTCTTATCCCCTTTTTCTCCCGGCACACACACAATATCTTTGTTTATTTTTTGTTTATTTTTTTAAAGGAGAAACTTCCTTGTTTGAGAACTGTCACAGATGGAAATAGTGCAGCAGTGATCATCCACTTTTGCCCCTCCCCATCTAGTTTATTTTTTGCTACAGGAACGCCGGATTCACAAGTGCAATTAACACGTGAGCCGTTTGGCAATTAAGCACGGTGGAACAGAGAGAGCGCGGAGCATGACGTAATAGTTTCTTTGATCAAGGGCGATGTTAAGTCTGAGACGGACCTTGGATTGTAAAAACTTTCACGGGAATTAATTGCGTAGCTTATATTCGGCAAGGCGGAGATGATGAAAGTCAAGCCAGAGAGGTTGTCGGCGGCAGAGGTTGTCGCGAGAGGTTTGATGTGTTAATAAGAATAAGCTATTGATAAGATCTTTCTTTGGGAGACAGACGTCATCATCAGTTGATAAACTCTTTTAATACAAGACCCTTGCCCTGAGCAAGAGACATGCTGAAAAATCTGAAGCTCACTCGAACATCACCAGAGTTAAAAACTGTGTTGTTGTGTTGCTCGTGGTTTGAGTATGGAATGTCAACTTGACCTACGCAGTGGTGTGTAGACATAGATTGAGTGTGTAATATGCGAATGAAGGAAGAGTTCGTGGTGTTGACAAATGTTCTTTTCTCACACTCATGTATGGCTGGAAGTCATCGACACCAACGACTGTGTACCTTTACTACAGTTTAATTGGACGTACACACTCGACAGCACAGATAGTGACAAATCACAGGTTGGCATAATACATCATGGTACAGTGGATAAATGGTCTTGCAATGTTACATGGGCACTCATGTAGAATAATAGTATAATGGACTGTCAATAGCCAAGCACTCAGTATTGCCCATATATATATCATCTGAGTTTACTGACAAAGCACGTCAGATTATAAACAATATCCAAGATGACTTCTAGACCTAATCTCGTCTAGTGAAGATTCCTTAACATAATGTCCAGCACAGATTTTTCCATATAATCAAATTGAACCGCTAGCAATGGGTTCTCATGTGTAGCAGTGATCTCTGGACTAATCAAGCGATAATACGGGCATCCCTTTTCTCTTCTTGAAAGTCACTAAATGTTTTTACAAGATGGCTTCTCTCGTGAGCTGTCACTCACGTTTGGATACAGATAATGAATCTGTCTTAAAGTTAGTCATTCATTAAATGTTTCATTGCTCTGTAGATTCTATCATGATACAATTGACTGCATTCTACAGGATATAGTGCTGCTAGGAATCAGAGTCGTTTTCCATCTAGTTAAATGCATCCTCTCAGATGTACAAGTCATACCTATCGAAAAACGGTGGCTTCGTACGAGAGTTCAAAAGAGTATCTTTTATTAACTGCGTATCAGAAATATGATTCTGCCATTCCTTGGCAATAAGAATAAACACTGGGGTAAAGCATACACGATAGGTCTAGACGACTATCACTTTCCCCATAAATATAGAGATCACTTTTTCCCGGCGACAAGCCGACATAGCAAAACACAGCCCCCATGATCAGGGCGAAGCCAAAACACACCTCTCTAGCGACACATCCGCCGAACAGCCTTTGACCTCTCTAGAGACAAAAGAACATATAGTTCGACTTAGATATGTAAAGATATACAGATATAAGACAGACTCGTCCTACTCAGACAAACAATACACATAAATTCAGGCCATAGATATTCTGAAGCAAGAACAATCTATTACTACCCAAACAAAGAATAAATCGCAGTAAAACTGGATTCATCCGCGGAGTTCGATCGAAAGAGACGGCACAACTTTCAAGGGAAGTAACTCAATAATGACTTTCCCTTAAGCACTAAAAAATATCTATTTTGTTTACAAAATATTTGCGAACATAACAAGTATACCAATGTATAATATTGTAAGATATCAAAGACTGCACGTAACAGTCTTACCACACCTCCCGGGAAAAAAAAAATGGAACATTTTTTTTTTTGAAATACATCTAGGAGCAACGTACAATAGGCTCACAACGCATGAATAATGCGTAGATGAAAATATCAGGAATAAATATAACGCCTAATATGAGGCTAAGTCGACTTATGGAGCGACTGGTGAGAATGTGTCTCATAAACTGAGAGAAATTATTTCTCTACAAGTATATTTTTCCAGGAAGGTGTCATCAAAGTATAATACAATTCTGGCAATTACACAATGCCTAAAAAATTCATATCATCATTTCGTATTAGATATCTTAAATTTATGATTTATGAAGAAAAAATCATCAAAGCACAGCGGTGAATAAACATCAATGAACCGCTATGTAGTGATACAATCATTATATTATTAAATTACAAATGTGTATCTATCATGATATAGAAAAGGAACTACTATAGAACTAGACATATCAAGAAGTCTAAGCCCTAATAGTTATGTGGAATCATGTGGGCATCTTGACAGAATGTCTGCCATCACATTATCTGATCCACGAATAGCTCGCACAGAGAAATGAAAAGGTTGAAGAGCAATTGCATATCGAGTAGACCTCGAGCTCTTCAAATTCTTACTCTGTATAGCAGTAAGAGCTTTTTGGTCGGTTTCTACTATGAAATGTGCGCCTAGAAGGAATCTCTGTAGTTTGAGGATCGACCAAACCATAGCTAATAGCTCACGGTCTAAAACCGAATAATTCCTTTCTGCCGCATTAAGTTTTCTGGAAATATACATTACAGGATGCAGAGTTCCAGAGTACTCTTGCATTAGTGCCGCTCCAATCCCAGTGGATGAAGCGTCACTACGAAGAACGAATGTCTTATCTTTAGTAGGTAGCACTAAAATAGGTGGTGTTGAAAACAATGTTTTAATCTTATCCAGAGAGCATTGGCATTCCTGAGACCAGTGGACCACATTAGGCGAACCTTTCTTTAGAAGTGTTGAAAGAGGTGCCATGATAGAGGATAGATTCTGAATGAATCTGCCATAAAATTGAATAAGACCTAACAGACTTCTCACCTGTTTTTTAGTCTTAGGGATTGAGATGTTAAGTATATTACTAGTATTATGGTCCTCTGTCTTTAGGAAACCATGACCAACTCGGTGGCCTAGGAAAGAAATTTCGCTAAAACCAATATAGGCTTTAGAGGGTTTCGCTGTCAGGTTGTGCTCACGCAAAGTAGACAGCAATTCATCTAACCCTGAATAGTGATCTTCCCAAGTATCGCTGAAAAGACAGATGTCGTCTAGATATGCAATGACATCTGACCGATAAGATAGGATTCGGCGCATCATGCGTACGAATGTAGCTGGTGCGTTCATAAGACCGAAAGGCATAAAATTCCATTGGAACAAACCTCTAGGTGTTGAAAAAGCCGTGAGAGGTTTGGCGCGTTCAGATAAAGGAACTTGCCAATATCCTTTAGACAAATCAAGTTTAGTGAAAAAATGAGATTTGGAGAGTCGAGTAAGTAGCTCTTCCAGTAAAGGCATAGGTTCGGCATCGAACTTCGTTACTTGATTCAATTTTCGATAGTCAACGCAAAGACGTATGTTATTGTCTTTTTTACGCACAATAACCATCGGCGAAGAATATGCAGAGGTGGATGGTTCGATTATTTTCAAATCTATCATCTCATCCAACTCTTTCTCGACCTGTGCTTGAAAATGTATAGGTATAGGATAAGGTCTAACCCTAATAGGAGTATGGTCAGTTAGAACAATGTCATGTTCAATGACATGCGTTTGTCCAGGGATGTCAGTGAGTACATCCTGAAATGTTTGCAACATAGTTGAAACTTGTCGCTGTTCTCCTAGAGACAAATCAGGAGAGACAGTAACGTTCTTCCATGATTCACTAGAATGAAGTGGGATCATTGGAAGAGGAAGATTTACATCTGAAAAACTTGTTTCCTCATCCTGTATCACGGACAGTGATGAGTAATGACCATGTTGTACTGGAGAATTGTCCGTTGCTTGGAAAATGGGTTGCAAATAATCCGGACGTTCATGGAATTCAGTAAGCATATTGATGTGGAAGGTTTTATGCTTCCCATCAATATCGACAATATAGTCGACATCGGAAATTTTCGATATTATATCGTACGGACCTTTCCAAGAAATAAGTAATCTGTTTTCCCTACAAGGTAGTAATACAAATGCTTTGTCACCAGGACAAAGTTGTCGTAAGCATCTCTTCTTATTGGCAAATTGCCTTGCCTTCTGTTTCGCAAATTCAGAAGAAGAAGTTGCTAATTTGCATGCTTCGATAATCTTTTGTCTCAACGCGATGACATATTCGTAGGATGACTTTGTGTCATCGTCAATATTGTCAGATGTTATGAGATCGTGAAGCAACGACATAGGGCCACGCGGACGCGCGCCAAAGACGAGTTCAAAGGGAGAAAATCCTGTATGTTCATTGGGTACCTCTCTGTAAGCGAAGAGGGCCGCAGGTAAAACTCTGTCCCAGTCTTGAGGATGATCCTCAGTTATCTTCCCCAGTAAGTTTTTAAGTGTTCTATTAAGGCGTTCGACCATACCATTAGACATTGGATGGTAGATACTACTTAAAGATCTATCTATCTGCAGAGTAGACATTACTTGAGACATGGTATCTGATATTAGTTGGGTGCCATGATCTGACAATATCTCTCCGGGGAACCCCAGACGAGAAAATATAAGCCAAAGAGCATCTGCAATATCAGCAGTAGTAATGCTCTTCAGAGGAATAGCCTCTGGCCAACGTGTGCACATATCAACACACGTCAAGATAAACTGATGTCCTCTGGCAGACTTGATCTTAAATGGACCAATAATGTCTATGGCCATTTTTTGAAACGGCCGAATAGGAATGTCCGCCGCCTGAATGGGTGCAGCATGCCGTGGACCTTTGGATTTAACTTCCTGACATACTTTACAAGATCGACAATAAATCCGTATGTCCTTGTTTACCAATGGCCAAAAGAAAGCCGCAAGGACTCTTGACTTAGTACGGGAAAAACCCATGTGTCCAGCACACTGAGAGTCGTGAGCGTGCTGCAAAATTTTAACTCTCAAATTCTTGGGAACCAGGATTTGAGAATGACTTGACGTAATGGAGTCTTGAACCATACGTACAAGTACGCCATTCTTCTTTGTAATCCACGATTTACGACTTGTGTCTTTATTCGGATCACCTTTAGTTGCAAGAATGAAGAATTTCTTCAGAGTGGGATCATCTTCTTGCTGTTTTATAAACGAGTCACGAGAAATTACCAAGGGATTATCTTGGTTATGCACTTCATTATCTTCAGTAGATGAAGTTTGAGGCATATTAAGAGCCTGAGCTCTAGTGACTACAGCGTTAGCAATCTGCATGTTTTGCCTTTCCCACGTGGAAATTTGTTGCGGAGTGCATTCTTTGACTCCATGAATGCGACCGATGATGAGGTCAGCGATCGGATTCGGAAGAAGACATGCGTGTACATCTCCTGTAAAGAAAGGAGTAGCAATCCTAATGATAGCAGTAGAGTATTTCTCTAATGTGCCGCCAAATGTTACACATTTGACTACTTGTCCAGTGGCACGGGAGGGATCTACGAGTGACTGCCTAACACCAATTGTGGTGCATCCAGAATCAAATAGCACAGAGACTGGATTGTTATTCACTAAACCCTTATGTAAGACAAGAGAACCTCTTCCATCATGCGCGACTGATGCCGGAAGAGCAGGAAGAGGATGGCCACAGCTTAAAGTAGACACTGTGGTTGGCTCAAATAACGTTTTGCATTGGGGGCACTGAGATGCTCTCCCAAAATCAAAAGCGGCACATGCCATATTACTAGCATCATTATTATCTTTACTCTGTTTATAGGCTTCATGGGACTCTTGTTGTGCAGAGTTTGCCTGAAAATGTGGTTTATGTCTTTTGTTTTGAGATCTACCTCGGTTATTATCACCTCTGTAGTTATTGTTACCTCTATTGTAACCCCTATTTGGGTTTGAGTCATAGTTCCCTTGGTTACCATTATCATATTCATTATAATGAGTATCTCTGTAATTATGATCTTGTTGACTCCAAGACGGATAACCCTGATAGTTTCTATAATTACTTCCTCTACGGAAATTCCTATAATTATGACCACCCCTGTGTCGAGAGCTATCAGCTCGTCTCCAGTTCTTTGAAGAAGAACCCTGAAATGATTGGTTACCTTGGTTTTGATAACTATTATGGTTACCTTTTTTATCAAATCTGTTTTGAGGTCCCTGAAATCTGTGTGAATAATTGGGATTGTATGGTGTTGCTGAAGCAACTGGCATACTCTCCTTAATCTTAGTGTTGCCAAAAGTCACGTCGGGGTGTGCAGTGACATATTGGGAACAATATTCTTCCATTTCTTTTAGAGATTTGGGTTTACGCTCATGTATAAATTCAAGGAAAGGTTTGTTCACACATGACATAATCTTATCTCTGAGCAACAAATCCATAAGTCCTTCATACGTTTTTTCTGTTTTGGAAAGCTCAATCCAACGATCAACTGTGAGACGTGCCTTTGCAGTGAATTCTGAGAATTCTACACCCGTCTCAGGCACCATCGTCTTAAATAAAAGGCGATAGCCTTCCTCACTTAGCTGATATTTTTTTATCAAAGCCGCCCTAATGACATCATAATTATCCTTATCTGCTTCTCCTACAAGGCATAATCTAGTCAAAGATTCACCTTTCAAGTTTTCTGATAATTGATTAGCGTATTGTGATTTATCCACATTATGTGTACGACAAGAACGTTCAAATCTATCCAGCCAGAATGTAATATCGTCACTGGACTGATTGAACGGTGGAACCTTAACCTTGTAAGTAGAAGGTTTACCATTACCACTAGATGCCTGATTAACATTACTCATACTTGTCAATCTCAATTTCTCCAACTCAAATTCATGTTCTCTTATTGCTTTTTTTTCTTCAGCCTCTCTGTCTAATCTTTTTTGTTCAGCATCCCTGTCTAATTTTTTTTGTTCAGCTTCCCTGTCTAATCTTTTTTGTTCAGCTTCACTGTCTAATCTTTTTTGTTCAGCTTCCCTGTCTAATCTTTTTTGTTCAGCTTCACTGTCTAATCTTTTTTGTTCAGCAGCAGCTTCTCTTTCTAATTTTTTTTGTTCAGCTTCAAATCTCCTTTCCTCCACCTGCATCTGCAATTTCTTTTGTTCAGCAGCAGCCTCAGCTTCTCTTTCTAATCTTTTCTCTTCAGCCATAGCTTTTCTCTCTTCTGCAGCAGCTTTTTTCTCTTCTGCAGCTAATGCTTTGTCATATTGAGCAACTGCCCATTGTTCTAATTGTTGACCAGTCTTATCAAGGGCTTTCCCTTGTGTAATGAAGTATTCTAATGTAGACATGATGTCTAACAATAATACTAATCACCTGAAACAATAATAATACCACAAGTTCTTAATGACTTGATTAATCAGTATACTATCCCAATATCTGTGGGTCACAAGCCTTAATAAGGTCTTGTATAACAGTAATAATAATCAGGTACTGGTTTATACCATAATCCAAGTGCAGTGCACAGGCAATAGTGTCTTATGAAATATACCTATATAAAACATATGTCAACCAACAGAATACATAAAGTACAAATAGGACTGACAATACGAAAACGTTTGCAGAAATCAAATAAATCAAATAGGGAAATCAATGAAAATAATCACTGAATCTGCAAAGAATAACAACACAAATGACGTCACAGTATATGAATATAAATTGTGAATAGAACTGAAAGATAGAAAAGGTTAGACCAACAAATTACAAACAAATCAAAACAAAACTAAAGAACAAAGAAATAATACAAAAATAACAATAACTACAGTCTTCACAGCTAACACAAATAGCAACTAGTTGTTGCAGCAAATTTTCAATCAAGAAAATTGCACCTATAGAAAACGCCCACAACGGACCCTCTATGACGTGGGATATTCTGTTGTGAGGACGCCGCCCAACCTTAAACACAACCCGCTGACATATAAACTAACATACTATACAAACAAATAACATGTAAACATAAATATATAAATTATGTGTATGATAGTATGTGTTGCAAAATAGGCTCAGTTTTACAGTAATGGCAAAGTTATTCTTATGAAAATAAACAAACTGCCACTTTATTCAATTAAACATTCTGGCCTTAAATATTAAAGTTCATATATAGAAAACAAGAAGATCCATCGATGAAAATAGGACTTCTTAGTTCAATAATACTGTCTTCCTGTTAATATTGACAAGAATTGATCCAACTGTTCTGTGAAACTCTGTAATGTCTAATGTAAAAATGTCAACAACGCTGACCTACATACTGCATTCACTTGACAGGTCACGTGACGAAGTGTTGACAAAGAGCAAACCAATACTGCAAGTGTGTCGTATCAGCCACAGGAAACGGTCTGGTATCGGTAATCTGTTGACTTCTGAACTTCTGCGAGGTCAAACCCAGAAAGCTGGTCCACCAGTTGATAAGATCTTTCTTTGGGAGACAGACGTCATCATCAGTTGATAAACTCTTTTAATACAAGACCCTTGCCCTGAGCAAGAGACATGCTGAAAAATCTGAAGCTCACTCGAACATCACCAGAGTTAAAAACTGTGTTGTTGTGTTGCTCGTGGTTTGAGTATGGAATGTCAACTTGACCTACGCAGTGGTGTGTAGACATAGATTGAGTGTGTAATATGCGAATGAAGGAAGAGTTCGTGGTGTTGACAAATGTTCTTTTCTCACACTCATGTATGGCTGGAAGTCATCGACACCAACGACTGTGTACCTTTACTAAAGTTTAATTGGACGTACACACTCGACAGCACAGATAGTGACAAATCACAGGTTGGCATAATACATCATGGTACAGTGGATAAATGGTCTTGCAATGTTACATGGGCACTCATGTAGAATAATAGTATAATGGACTGTCAGTAGCCAAGCACTCAGTATTGCCCATATATATATCATCTGAGTTTACTGACAAAGCACGTCAGATTATAAACAATATCCAAGATGGCTTCTAGACCTAATCTCGTCTAGCGAAGATTCCTTAACATAATGTCCAGCACAGATTTTTCCATATAATAAATTGAACCGCTAGCAATGGGTTCTCATGTGTAGCAGTGATCTCTGGACTAATCAAGCGATAATACGGGCATCCCTTTTCTCTTCTTGAAAGTCACTAAATGTTTTTACAAGATGGCTTCTCTCGTGAGCTGTCACTCACGTTTGGATACAGATAATGAATCTGTCCTAAAGTTAGTCATTCATAAAACATTTCATTGCTCTGTAGATTTGATCATGAACAATTGACTGCAATCTACAGGATATAGTGCTGCTAGGAATCGAAGTCGTTTTCATCTAGTTAAATGCATCCTCTCAGATGTACAAATCGTACCTATCGAAAAACGGTGGCTTCGTACGAGAGTTCAAAAGAGTATCTTTTATTACCTTGGTATCAGAAATATGATTCTGCCATTCCTTGGCAATAAGAATAAACACTGGGGTAAAGCATACACGATAGGTCTAGACGACTATCACTTTCCCCATAAATATGAGATCACTTTTTCCCGGCGACAAGCCGACATAGAAAACACAGCCCCCATATCAGGGCGAAGCCAAAACACACCTCTCTAGCGACACATCCGCCGAACAGCCTTTGACCTCTCTAGAGACAAAAGAACATATAGTTCGACTTAGATATGTAAAGATATACAGATATAAGACAGACTCGTCCTACTCAGACAAACAATACACATAAATTCAGGCCATAGATATTCTGAAGCAAGAACAATCTATTACTACCCAAACAAAGAATAAATCGCAGTAAAACTGGATTCATCCGCGGAGTTCGATCGAAAGAGACGGCACAACTTTCAAGGGAAGTAACTCAATAATGACTTTCCCTTAAGCACTAAAAAATATCTATTTTGTTTACAAAATATTTGCGAACATAACAAGTATACCAATGTATAATATTGTAAGATATCAAAGACTGCACGTAACAGTCTTACCACACCTCCCGGGAAAAAAAAAATGGAACTTTTTTTTTTTTTTGAAATACATCTAGGAGCAACGTACAATAGGCTCACAACGCATGAATAATGCGCAGATGAAAATATCAGGAATAAATATAACGCCTAATATGAGGCTAAGTCGACTTATGGAGCGACTGGTGAGAATGTGTCTCATAAACTGAGAGAAATTATTTCTCTACAAGTATATTTTTCCAGGAAGGTGTCATCAAAGTATAATACAATTCTGGCAATTACACAATGCCTAAAAAATTCATATCATCATTTCGTATTAGATATCTTAAATTTATGATTTATGAAGAAAAAATCATCAAAGCACAGCGGTGAATAAACATCAATGAACCGCTATGTAGTGATACAATCATTATATTATTAAATTACAAATGTGTATCTATCATGATATAGAAAAGGAACTACTATAGAACTAGACATATCAAGAAGTCTAAGCCCTAATAGTTATGTGGAATCATGTGGGCATCTTGACAGAATGTCTGCCATCACATTATCTGATCCACGAATAGCTCGCACAGAGAAATGAAAAGGTTGAAGAGCAATTGCATATCGAGTAGACCTCGAGCTCTTCAAATTCTTACTCTGTATAGCAGTAAGAGCTTTTTGGTCGGTTTCTACTATGAAATGTGCGCCTAGAAGGAATCTCTGTAGTTTGAGGATCGACCAAACCATAGCTAATAGCTCACGGTCTAAAACCGAATAATTCCTTTCTGCCGCATTAAGTTTTCTGGAAATATACATTACAGGATGCAGAGTTCCAGAGTACTCTTGCATTAGTGCCGCTCCAATCCCAGTGGATGAAGCGTCACTACGAAGAACGAATGTCTTATCTTTAGTAGGTAGCACTAAAATAGGTGGTGTTGAAAACAATGTTTTAATCTTATCCAGAGAGCATTGGCATTCCTGAGACCAGTGGACCACATTAGGCGAACCTTTCTTTAGAAGTGTTGAAAGAGGTGCCATGATAGAGGATAGATTCTGAATGAATCTGCCATAAAATTGAATAAGACCTAACAGACTTCTCACCTGTTTTTTAGTCTTAGGGATTGAGATGTTAAGTATCTTACTAGTATTATGGTCCTCTGTCTTTAGGAAACCATGACCAACTCGGTGGCCTAGGAAAGAAATTTCGCTAAAACCAATATAGGCTTTAGAGGGTTTCGCTGTCAGGTTGTGCTCACGCAAAGTAGACAGCAATTCATCTAACCCTGAATAGTGATCTTCCCAAGTATCGCTGAAAAGACAGATGTCGTCTAGATATGCAATGACATCTGACCGATAAGATAGGATTCGGCGCATCATGCGTACGAATGTAGCTGGTGCGTTCATAAGACCGAAAGGCATAAAATTCCATTGGAACAAACCTCTAGGTGTTGAAAAAGCCGTGAGAGGTTTGGCGCGTTCAGATAAAGGAACTTGCCAATATCCTTTAGACAAATCAAGTTTAGTGAAAAAATGAGATTTGGAGAGTCGAGTAAGTAGCTCTTCCAGTAAAGGCATAGGTTCGGCATCGAACTTCGTTACTTGATTCAATTTTCGATAGTCAACGCAAAGACGTATGTTATTGTCTTTTTTACGAACAATAACCATCGGCGAAGAATATGCAGAGGTGGATGGTTCGATTATTTTCAAATCTATCATCTCATCCAACTCTTTCTCGACCTGTGCTTGAAAATGTATAGGTATAGGATAAGGTCTAACCCTAATAGGAGTATGGTCAGTTAGAACAATGTCATGTTCAATGACATGCGTTTGTCCAGGGATGTCAGTGAGTACATCCTGAAATGTTTGCAACATAGTTGAAACTTGTCGCTGTTCTCCTAGAGACAAATCAGGAGAGACAGTAACGTTCTTCCATGATTCACTAGAATGAAGTGGGATCATTGGAAGAGGAAGATTTACATCTGAAAAACTTGTTTCCTCATCCTGTATCACGGACAGTGATGAGTAATGACCATGTTGTACTGGAGAATTGTCCGTTGCTTGGAAAATGGGTTGCAAATAATCCGGACGTTCATGGAATTCAGTAAGCATATTGATGTGGAAGGTTTTATGCTTCCCATCAATATCGACAATATAGTCGACATCGGAAATTTTCGATATTATATCGTACGGACCTTTCCAAGAAATAAGTAATCTGTTTTCCCTACAAGGTAGTAATACAAATGCTTTGTCACCAGGACAAAGTTGTCGTAAGCATCTCTTCTTATTGGCAAATTGCCTTGCCTTCTGTTTCGCAAATTCAGAAGAAGAAGTTGCTAATTTGCATGCTTCGATAATCTTTTGTCTCAACGCGATGACATATTCGTAGGATGACTTTGTGTCATCGTCAATATTGTCAGATGTTATGAGATCGTGAAGCAACGACATAGGGCCACGCGGACGCGCGCCAAAGACGAGTTCAAAGGGAGAAAATCCTGTATGTTCATTGGGTACCTCTCTGTAAGCGAAGAGGGCCGCAGGTAAAACTCTGTCCCAGTCTTGAGGATGATCCTCAGTTATCTTCCCCAGTAAGTTTTTAAGTGTTCTATTAAGGCGTTCGACCATACCATTAGACATTGGATGGTAGATACTACTTAAAGATCTATCTATCTGCAGAGTAGACATTACTTGAGACATGGTATCTGATATTAGTTGGGTGCCATGGTCTGACAATATCTCTCCGGGGAACCCCAGACGAGAAAATATAAGCCAAAGAGCATCTGCAATATCAGCAGTAGTAATGCTCTTCAGAGGAATAGCCTCTGGCCAACGTGTGCACATATCAACACACGTCAAGATAAACTGATGTCCTCTGGCAGACTTGATCTTAAATGGACCAATAATGTCTATGGCCATTTTTTGAAACGGCCGAATAGGAATGTCCGCCGCCTGAATGGGTGCAGCATGCCGTGGACCTTTGGATTTAACTTCCTGACATACTTTACAAGATCGACAATAAATCCGTATGTCCTTGTTTACCAATGGCCAAAAGAAAGCCGCAAGGACTCTTGACTTAGTACGGGAAAAACCCATGTGTCCAGCACACTGAGAGTCGTGAGCGTGCTGCAAAATTTTAACTCTCAAATTCTTGGGAACCAGGATTTGAGAATGACTTGACGTAATGGAGTCTTGAACCATACGTACAAGTACGCCATTCTTCTTTGTAATCCACGATTTACGACTTGTGTCTTTATTCGGATCACCTTTAGTTGCAAGAATGAAGAATTTCTTCAGAGTGGGATCATCTTCTTGCTGTTTTATAAACGAGTCACGAGAAATTACCAAGGGATTATCTTGGTTATGCACTTCATTATCTTCAGTAGATGAAGTTTGAGGCATATTAAGAGCCTGAGCTCTAGTGACTACAGCGTTAGCAATCTGCATGTTTTGCCTTTCCCACGTGGAAATTTGTTGCGGAGTGCATTCTTTGACTCCATGAATGCGACCGATGATGAGGTCAGCGATCGGATTCGGAAGAAGACATGCGTGTACATCTCCTGTAAAGAAAGGAGTAGCAATCCTCATGATAGCAGTAGAGTATTTCTCTAATGTGCCGCCAAATGTTACACATTTGACTACTTGTCCAGTGGCACGGGAAGGATCTACGAGTGACTGCCTAACACCAATTGTGGTGCATCCAGAATCAAATAGCACAGAGACTGGATTGTTATTTACTAAACCCTTATGTAAGACAAGAGAACCTCTTCCATCATGCGCGACTGATGCAGGAAGAGCAGGAAGAGGATGGCCACAGCTTAAAGTAGACACTGTGGTTGGCTCAAATAACGTTTTGCATTGGGGGCACTGAGATGCTCTCCCAAAATCAAAAGCGGCACATGCCATATTACTAGCATCATTATTATCTTTACTCTGTTTATAGGCTTCATGGGACTCTTGTTGTGCAGAGTTTGCCTGAAAATGTGGTTTATGTCTTTTGTTTTGAGATCTACCTCGGTTATTATCACCTCTGTAGTTATTGTTACCTCTATTGTAACCCCTATTTGGGTTTGAGTCATAGTTCCCTTGGTTACCATTATCATATTCATTATAATGAGTATCTCTGTAATTATGATCTTGTTGACTCCAAGACGGATAACCCTGATAGTTTCTATAATTACTTCCTCTACGGAAATTCCTATAATTATGACCACCCCTGTGTCGAGAGCTATCAGCTCGTCTCCAGTTCTTTGAAGAAGAACCCTGAAATGATTGGTTACCTTGGTTTTGATAACTATTATGGTTACCTTTTTTATCAAATCTGTTTTGAGGTCCCTGAAATCTGTGTGAATAATTGGGATTGTATGGTGTTGCTGAAGCAACTGGCATACTCTCCTTAATCTTAGTGTTGCCAAAAGTCACGTCGGGGTGTGCAGTGACATATTGGGAACAATATTCTTCCATTTCTTTTAGAGATTTGGGTTTACGCTCATGTATAAATTCAAGGAAAGGTTTGTTCACACATGACATAATCTTATCTCTGAGCAACAAATCCATAAGTCCTTCATACGTTTTTTCTGTTTTGGAAAGCTCAATCCAACGATCAACTGTGAGACGTGCCTTTGCAGTGAATTCTGAGAATTCTACACCCGTCTCAGGCACCATCGTCTTAAATAAAAGGCGATAGCCTTCCTCACTTAGCTGGTATTTTTTTATCAAAGCCGCCCTAATGACATCATAATTATCCTTATCTGCTTCTCCTACAAGGCATAATCTAGTCAAAGATTCACCTTTCAAGTTTTCTGATAATTGATTAGCGTATTGTGATTTATCCACATTATGTGTACGACAAGAACGTTCAAATCTATCCAGCCAGAATGTAATATCGTCACTGGACTGATTGAACGGTGGAACCTTAACCTTGTAAGTAGAAGGTTTACCATTACCACTAGATGCCTGATTAACATTACTCATACTTGTCAATCTCAATTTCTCTAACTCAAATTCATGTTCTCTTATTGCTTTTTTTTCTTCAGCTTCTCTGTCTAATCTTTTTTGTTCAGCATCCCTGTCTAATTTTTTTTGTTCAGCTTCCCTGTCTAATCTTTTTTGTTCAGCTTCCCTGTCTAATCTTTTTTGTTCAGCATCACTGTCTAATCTTTTTTGTTCAGCATAACTGTCTAATCTTTTTTGTTCAGCAGCAGCTTCTCTTTCTAATTTTTTTTGTTCAGCTTCAAATCTCCTTTGCTCCACCTGCATCTGCAATTTCTTTTGTTCAGCAGCAGCCTCAGCTTCTCTTTCTAATCTTTTCTCTTCAGCCATAGCTTTTCTCTCTTCTGCAGCAGCTTTTCTCTCTTCTGCAGCTAATGCTTTGTCATATTGAGCAACTACCCATTCTTCTAATTGTTGACCAGTTTTATCAAGGGATTTCCCTTGTGTAATGAAGTATTCTAATGTAGACATGATGTCTAACAATAATACTAATCACTTGAAACAATAATAATACCACAAGTTCTTAATGACTTGATTAATCAGTATACTATCCCAATATCTGTGGGTCACAAGCCTTAATAAGGTCTTGTATAACAGTAATAATAATCAGGTACTGGTTTATACCATAATCCAAGTGCAGTGCACAGGCAATAGTGTCTTATGAAATATACCTATATAAAACATATGTCAACCAACAGAATACATAAAGTACAAATAGGACTGACAATACGAAAACGTTTGCAGAAATCAAATAAATCAAATAGGGAAATCAATGAAAATAATCACTGAATCTGCAAAGAATAACAACACAAATGACGTCACAGTATATGAATATAAATTGTGAATAGAACTGAAAGATAGAAAAGGGTAGACCAACAAATTACAAACAAATCAAAACAAAACTAAAGAACAAAGAAATATTACAAAAATAACAATAATTACAGTCTTCACAGCTAACACAAAAGCAACAGTTGTTGCAAGCAAATTTTCAATCAAGAAAATTGCACCTATAGAAAACGCCCACAACGGACCCTCTATGACGTGGGATATTCTGTTGTGAGGACGCCGCCCAACCTTAAACACAACCCGCTGACATATAAACTAACATACTATACAAACAAATAACATGTAAACATAAATATATAAATTATGTGTATGATAGTATGTGTTGCAAAATAGGCTCAGTTTTACAGTAATGGCAAAGTTATTTTTATGAAAATAAACAAACTGCCACTTTATTCAATTAAACATTCTGGCCTTAAATATTAAAGTTCATATATAGAAAACAAGAAGATCCATCGATGAAAATAGGACTTCTTAGTTCAATAATACTGTCTTCCTGTTAATATTGACAAGAATTGATCCAACTGTTCTGTGAAACTCTGTAATGTCTAATGTAAAAATGTCAACAACGCTGACCTACATACTGCATTCACTTGACAGGTCACGTGACGAAGTGTTGACAAAGAGCAAACCAATACTGCAAGTGTGTCGTATCAGCCACAGGAAACGGTCTGGTATCGGTAATCTGTTGACTTCTGAACTTCTGCGAGGTCAAACCCAGAAAGCTGGTCCACCAGTTGATAAGATCTTTCTTTGGGAGACAGACGTCATCATCAGTTGATAAACTCTTTTAATACAAGACCCTTGCCCTGAGCAAGAGACATGCTGAAAAATCTGAAGCTCACTCGAACATCACCAGAGTTAAATACTGTGTTGTTGTGTTGCTCGTGGTTTGAGTATGGAATGTCAACTTGACCTACGCAGTGGTGTGTAGACATAGATTGAGTGTATAATATGCGAATGATAGGAAGAGTTCGTGGTGTTGACAAATGTTCTTTTCTCACACTCATGTATGGCTGGAAGTCATCGACACCAACGACTGTGTACCTTTACTACAGTTTAATTGGACGTACACACTCGACAGCACAGATAGTGACAAATCACAGGTTGGCATAATACATCATGGTACAGTGGATAAATGGTCTTGCAATGTTACATGGGCACTCATGTAGAATAATAGTATAATGGACTGTCAGTAGCCAAGCACTCAGTATTGCCCATATATATATATCATCTGAGTTTACTGACAAAGCACGTCAGATTATAAACAATATCCAAGATGGCTTCTAGACCTAACCTCGTATAGCGAAGATTCCTTAACATAATGTCCAGCACAGATTTTTCCATATAATCATATTGAACCGCTAGCAATGGGTTCTCATGTGTAGCAGTGATCTCTGGACTAATCAAGCGATAATACGGGCATCCCTTTTCTCTTCTTGAAAGTCACTAAATGTTTTTACAAGATGGCTTCTCTCGTGAGCTGTCACTCACGTTTGGATACAGATAATGAATCTGTCTTAAAGTTAGTCATTCATTAAATGTTTCATTGCTCTGTAGATTCTATCATGATACAATTGACTGCATTCTACAGGATATAGTGCTGCTAGGAATCAGTGTCGTTTTCATCTAGTTAAATGCTTTCTCTCAGACGTACTAATCGTACCTATTGAAAAACGGTGGCTTCGTACGAGAGTTCAAAAGAGTATCTTTTATTACCTTGGTATCAGAAATATGATTCTGCCATTCCTTGGCAATAAGAATAAACACTGGGGTAAAGCATACACGATAGGTCTAGACGACTATCACTTTCCCCATAAATATAGAGATCACTTTTTCCCGGCGACAAGCCGACATAGCAAAACACAGCCCCCATGATCAGGGCGAAGCCAAAACACACCTCTCTAGAGACACATCCGCCGAACAGCCTTTGACCTCTCTAGAGACAAAAGAACATATAGTTCGACTTAGATATGTAAAGATATACAGATATAAGACAGACTCGTCCTACTCAGCCAAACAATACACATAAATTCAGGCCATAGATATTCTGAAGCAAGAACAATCTATTACTACCCAAACAAAGAATAAATCGCAGTAAAACTGGATTCATCCGCGGAGTTCGATCGAAAGAGACGGCACAACTTTCAAGGGAAGTAACTCAATAATGACTTTCCCTTAAGCACTAAAAAATATCTATTTTGTTTACAAAATATTTGCGAATATAACAAGTATACCAATGTATAATATTGTAAGATATCAAAGACTGCACGTAACAGCTATCCTGGACATAAAGATGTATCAGATGATACCAGGATAATGCCAGATAAGAGCCTGGTCTTATGAGTAATACCCCCTTCTCTGAAAAGAGTAAGGGTGTATAGACAACCAAGGTAGGGTCAAGCTATGTAAGTTACCAGAGCTGATGGTAAAGTAATACTCTGATTCCCTAACTGCTACCTCTCATGATCCTTCTTGGTTAATATTTTATTTAATGTTATTGGCTATGCTAGGGGTATGTAGTTAGATATACATATATAGTATATTTATATTCACCAACACTAAATAAAATTCAACTTAAAGAACTTAAGAACAGTCTTCTGGTGAATATTTACAATTTTAATAAAAACAAATACTTTTTCTGTTTGAAAATGTTGAACTCAAATATTTTACAGTAGGAAATAAATAATAATATTTAAATAAATGTTTTTCTTTCTTGGTTCACAAGGTCTATCATCTCGTAGACAACTTTTCTGGCTTGATTATTCAATGGTAGAATTGTTTATTATTTTTACTATACAGTTTTTCAACACTATCTTGCTTTAGTCATCCTTAACTGGAGAATAAGCGTTATTAATTGAGCTGGATAGGCTTGACAGTCGCAGTAAGCAACTTATCTGCATCACGGCTCCTTTATAAGCTGGAAACACAATTTTTGCTGAACTTGTTCCAGTAAGTAGTCACGTGATGACGGGCCTGTTATCACCAACTGGCACTGCATACGTTGAAACTTTGGTAGGATTAGCCTCTTCTCTTTTTGAAGCTTGTGTTTAAAGGATTAAACCTGCAATGAATTGAAACGCACTCCTGTATTTTCTTTTCATACCCCTCCATAACACTGACGGGGACGATAGACACGACAGTTTCAGAAAAGCGTGTTAGCAGATGCACCAGGATAGTGTAGTCAACAACAATCATTTTAATATAAAGTAATCAAATTTCAATTTCACCTTTTAATTTATAAGTATCGTCCCATGATTCGCCTCCATACAACAATTTGGTGGTGAGTAAAACTATTTAACCATATGTCAAACGATACTGTGAATCAATCCCTTTCATCCTTCTTTATGTTCCTGTCAGGTGTCTCATTCCATTCAAGAAATACTTCTTTCAATACCTTTCCCAACTTACAGACACAATTAGCCATCTTCCTTAATATTTTTAAATATTTCCGAAGGCGGCTTTGCCTCTAGAAGTACACATGAGCCTGTAAGTTTCATCACACGACACAGTCCATTCCTACACATCTTATACACATCGTATCGCACAGTGGATTAATTAATATAATTACACACAATTATATACATTTATTTATGAATAAATTTGGTCTTACCCTCAGGCATACATACACATACTGGCCCTCAATGGTTTGAATGATGTCTGCTACAGTTGCAGAAAGGCAAACGCTGGCATTAATCTATGCACTGCTTTCCCCCGTGTTCTGTGTTTTTATATCGTGACTGACCGAAGTTTGTTAGGCGATTCTATTTATAGTCTCGCAACGTGCGTATGAGACGGGGTTCCCCAAGAATGTAATTAAAATCAGAAAATGTGTGACTATTTTGCATATCATTTAATGTAGGACAAATGCTTTCTTTAATATCTCCGTTATTCCTGATCCGATTTTGGTCAAGTAAAGTTTCCCGTAAACTTAGACTTAGGCGTAACCTATATATATATATATATATATATATATTAATATATATATATATATATATTATATATATATATATATATATATATATATATATATATATATATATATATATATATATATATATATATATATATATATATAATAATAGCCCCTTCAGTCATAACTGACTATGGGAATGCGCCCCTGAGGTGACAGCCCTCAGCTGCTTATTTTCCTGGTGGCTCCTTTCGACGTTTTCTCCTCACCTCTGCTTCTTGTGTGAGCCTCTCTTCGCCCAATCGGAGGTGGCGCCGTAAATAGCATCGCCACTTAGTGCGATCGGCAGCTTCATCCTCCCATGTTGCTGGATCCATGTCCAGTGCCCTCATATCTCTCTTGCACACATCTTTGAACCTTAGCTGTGGTCGCCCAACTGTTCTCTTGCCATCTGCTAATTGTTCGTAGAAGATATCTTTTGGGATGCGACCATCTTCCATGCGGCGAACATGGCCAAGCCAGCGAAGTCTGCGCTGTCTAAGAAGCGTATACATACTTTGAAGGCCAGCACGTGACAACACCTCGACATTTATCACTTTATCTTTCCACGAGATGCCGAGGATGCGGCGTAGACACCGCAAATGGAAGGTATTGAGCCTTCTTTCTTGCTTAGCATAGGTCGTCCAGGTCTCGCTGCCATATAGGAGTGTGCTGGTGACGCAGGCATTATATACCGCAGCTTTGGTTTTCATTGTGAGTTTAGAGTTTCCCCAAACACGCGATGTGAGGCGGGCAAAGGTAGCTGCAGCTTTGCCAATGCGGCTGTCGATTTCTGTATCCAGTGAGAGTTTGTCATTGATGGTAGACCCTAGGTATGTGAAGTGGTGCACCACTGCCAATTCATAGTTATCGATAGTGATAACTGGTGCAGCACCCACATCCTGACTCAGCACATTCGTTTTCTTTAGACTTATTGTGAGGCCAAAGTCCTTGCATGCTTTAGTGAAGCGATTCATCAAGTTCTGAAGCTCCTGTTGGCTTTGAGTGACGACTGCAGCATCATCAGCGAACAACAAGTCTCTTATAGTGACCCTTCTGATTTTTGTTTTTGCCTTCAGCCTTGAAAGATTAAACAGACGGCCATCTGACCTAGTGTGAAGGCATATTCCTTCAGTTGCATCTCTGAACGCATGTTTCAAGAGTAAGGCAAAGAAGATTCCGAAGAGGGTCGGAGCCAGAACACAGCCTTGTTTAACGCCACTTCGTATATCAAAGGGCTGTGACGTGCTTCCAGCATATTGGACTGTTCCCTTCATGCCGTCATGGAATGACTTTATCATTTCCAGCATTTTAGAAGGGCAGCCTATTTTCAGGAGGATTTTAAAGAGTCCATCCCTACTAACCAGGTCGAATGCTTTTGTGAGGTCTATAAAGGCGATATATAATGGTCTTTTCTGCTCTCTTGATTTTTCCTGAAGCTGGCGGAGAGAGAAGATCATGTCTGTTGTTGATCTGCCAGCTCGGAATCCACACTGTGACTCTGGATATATGCGCTCAGCTAACTTGTGTAGTCGCATTAAGATGACTTTGGCAAAAACCTTACCAACAATACTAAGAAGAGAGATGCCTCTGTAGTTATTGCAATCACTTCTGTCTCCTTTATTTTTATACAGTGTTACAATCTTGGCATCTCGCATGTCTTGAGGAATAGTTGTCTCTTCCCAGCACTGGCACAGCATCCTATGCAGGGGATGTAATAGCGTGCTCTTACAGCATTTGATTAAATCAGGAGGAATCCCATCACTGCCTGGTGCTTTGCCAGAGGCCAAGCTATCAATGGCCTTGCTGAGTTCCTCTAATGTTGGTTCGGCATCCAGCTCCTCCATAGTTGGCAGACTGTTGACACCATCAAGGGCTGCAGGCGTAACGGTATTGTCTCTAGCGTAAAGCTCAGAGTAGTGCTCGACCCACCTCTCCATCTGCTTACCCTTATCGGTTAGCTTCTCTCCGCTGATGGTTTTTAGCGGTGCCGTCTTACTTTTATGGGGGCCAAGTGCTTTCTTTATACCGTCATACATTTGTCTAATGTTGCCTGTTTGCGCTGCGATCTGGATGCTCTCACTGAGCTGGAGCCAGTAGTCATTTGCACAGCGTCGAGCAGTTTGTTGAACTTTGCTTCTCGTAGCCCTCAGGATCTGTAGGGTTCTGGCACTCGGTGAACGTTTGTATTCATTCATAGCACTGCGCTTAGCTTCAATGACAGGTGCCATCACATCTGATGAAGCATCAAACCAGTCATTTGACTTTGCTGTTTTCTTACCAAAGGTGGCAAGTGCAGTACTTTGAATGGTGTTCCGTAGATGCTCCCAGTTCTCTGTAATAGTATCACCATGCTGAGGGCTACTGAGCACTTTCTCGAAGGTCGCAGTGAATTGAGCGATCATGAAAGGGTCTGACATCTTGCTGGTATCAATGCGTGGTTTCCCTTCATGTCTGACACGATAGAGTTTTCTTGGTTGTGCTCTGATTTTGCAGCAAACCAAGGAGTGATCTGTATCACAGTCTGCACTATGGTACGAGCGCGTGGAGAGCACAGACCTGAGGAGTGGCCTTCTGACGAGAATCAGGTCAAGTTGGTGCCAGTGCTTGGATCGTGGGTGTCTCCATGACACCTTATGCTGGGGTTTTGTCTGAAAGTAGGTGTTGGTCACGCAGAGGTCATGGTGGACGCACAACTCTAAGAGCCGTTGTCCATTTTCATTCATCTTGCCAATACCAAACCTGCCCAGACATGAAGGCCATGAAACATTATCGGCACCCACTCTAGCGTTAAAGTCACCAAGGAGAACAAGCTGTTCTTGCCTAGGTATGCTTTTGATAATTGCTGTTAGATTCTCGTAGAACTCATCTTTAGCTTCTGAGGCAGAGTACAGAGTAGGAGCATACACACTGACAAGGGTGATGGGACCTGTGCTAGTTTGCAGGCGGAGCGTTAACAGGCGTTCTGATCCATTCTCGCCTGGTTCAACCATTTTAGTTAGCGATTTTTTGACCGCAAAACCTACTCCGTGTTCTCTAGCTTTATTAAGATCTTTCCCTTGCCAATAAAATGTGTAGTCCTTCTCGCTCACCGTTCCAGAGCCCGCCAGGCGCGTTTCCTGAAGTGCAGCTATATCCACCTGAAGTCGTTTAAGCTCATCATTAATTATGGCTGTCTTCCTGTAGGTTTTCGGATAGTCCAGTCAACATAGTCCGGACGTTCCAGCATCCCAATCTGAGAGTTTGCTTATTTCTATTTTTTCGATAATTGCTTGGTGCAAAATTTTCTGTCCACAGTTCGGGTTTGACCCTAATCCCCATGCACCCAATGGGGAAAGCAGACAGTGGCGGGACAACACCTTATTGACTGGGGGCTGCCCAGCTTGAAGCGGGCGGTAGCTGTCCAGTGAGATCCTAGAACCTCTCCCACTGTCGGAAGTAGCCCCTGGCGCCATGCCCTACGCCAATTGGGCAAAATGCTTATAACCGGTAACTGCTACTTCCCGTGTTTTGCCGACACCTATAGGGTGAAGCTGGAGTGTCCTCTCCAGGGCGCGAGCTTGGGCACAGTTATATGGAGATCAAGCTGTTGCCCATGCAGCATGTTCCCCCTCTCCACACAGCCGGTAGATCCAAAGGAACGGCAGTAGCCGATACAGTTTGGTACCAGCCATGTCGCAGGAGTTGCCAGAATAATGTCGAATCGACATTAGACTGCCTTAGGGACTCCGACTCCGGATTTATCCTCAGGGTTTACTCCCGAAGCCAATTCCATAAATGGATATTCCCGCAAGGCAGCGGTGGTTTGAATTCAGAGTTCCTTCTCTTAGATAAGCTACCAACCAAGGATCACGAGCCCTATCTGCCCGAAGCTGCTGGTTTTAAGGCGCCAGTCGCTCGCCTTTGCCCCTTCTCCCGTCAGTGGAAACAGTTCCGCCGGGCTCAAATTGAGCCACACGTGAAGGCCGGGAGCTGGACTTGGTTGTCAGAGGCTGTTTGAGGCGCGTGCCATAGAAGTATTTTATCTGCAGTGAGAGCTTATCCTCACTACAACTCCCGGCAATAACAACCTTATATATATATATATATATATATATATATATATATATATATATATATATATATATATATATATATATATATATATATATATATATATATATATATATATATATATATATATATATATATATATTTCTTTGTTGACTACTTGCATTTTCTGTTATGCATAGTTTAAACAGCTAAACTTAGACCAACCCGAACCTGCAACTGCATTTAACCTAATATTTCTCCCGTCCTATAATAGTCTTAGTAAAAGAATTACTACTTACGGATAGAGTGATATACCTAATATTAGCTTGGTACCTTCTGCCAAGTGATACTTCTTTTATACTACCGTAGTTAAATTCAGAAGTTAATCATGTAACACAAATTAGGGTCTGGCCATTTTGATGCTTCCTGCAGTTGTAAACAAGCGTGATCATTGGTCGGGATATCATATCTTTTGAAAAAGTATGGCGCGCCGTTAAGCCCAGAGTTTTAAGAATTCGGGATGTGAACCAGAAGTAATTTCACGACAGAGGTGGTAAAATTACCTTTGATTCAAGAATCGAACGGCAAATGGGCTCGGGTCTGGCAGTATGTGTGACTTTCGCATTAAAGAGGGATAGAACGGCATTTTCGGATATATACCATGTCTCTCCGATAGCCATGATCAGTTGTTCAGAAATCTATCTGAAATTCACTAGCTCGATATCTTAGATTTCTCGTACAGAGTGAAAATTATTAGATTTTTTTGGAGTGTTTCATTTTTCTGATTGCGGTAATTTATATACTAGCCTTTAAGTGATTTAGTGTGTTTAAAGTTTTCATTATATTTCACTGAGATTTGCTGTGTAATTAAATAACTTATAGCTAAATCTTGTTCAGCCGTAAAGTGAATTTAATTACTCGCTATTTCCCAGTAAGAGATGTTTTAAATTGACTAGTACATACATTAAATAACTGTCTACCGACGGTATATATTGTTTACTTCTATCCATTTTATGTAATTTGTTAAATGACTAGTGTTCATATCACGCGTTTAAAAAAAACGATAGGATAAGCTAGACACGGTGTTTTAAATCTAATTTATAACGGAGTGATGAAGATGTCCTATTTTAACACGTATTAGATTGATATTGATAATTTGGTTAAATGTTTATATTTTCTTTCCTAAAATCTAGGCTGATGTAGTGAAATTGACAGAGATACAACGGTAAAATCCCTCCAAAGATAACATTTAAGGATAAAAACATAATGCGTAGGCTGCTGATGTACATGATCGCCTAGACCGCGGGTCATCATCCTCCATAATAATTGACTTGCTAGACAGGAGGGGAACGGCGGATCAAAAAGAAAAAAAAAATATGACTGGAAAGGCTAAGGAGACGCAATTGGGGGGGGAAACGGAGAAAAGTCACGTTTCCCAAGTTGACATAAAAAGTAAGCAACTCGACTGAAGGGACCCTAGATATGTTACGCCACAGTCATTTATTGGACGCTTTTGCGATACCAAGCTTTTGATTTGAATGGAGCGGTAAAACGCAGATGTTAGGAATATTACAAAAATTAAAAAGTAATTTTTTCTTAATATTAATGTTAGGAATATAAAAATTAGCTGGCCGGATGGCCTATTCTGAGCAGTGAACTAAGATGGTCTTAATTTTACAAACGGATAGATAATATTGAAGATAATGACAAAAGACAGTGTAGTTCACATCATCGACAGACTGTGTTGAATAAAAAAGTGTCGCAATTTGCACACAAAAACACGACCTTGGACGCAGGTGTTCAAATTTACTTAGTATGGAGGAGAGGGTTTTTGAGCGGTAGCTGTGTCTAAATATAACTTTTAACGACAAAATTTTGGAGGGGAGAGAAAGGTTGGTTCAAAAAACAAGCACATTTTTTTTAGAAACACAAGTAGAGACGGACAGACTAACAGATAAACATCCATACTTGACTGAAGCATGACTGAAATGACTTTATGGTAGGAAATTTGAAATTTAAAATAAACCGAGGCAGTGATTGGCCACAGACAATCATATCATTAGCGCTCAGACGCGAAAGTGGGGCCATTCTTCAATAGTTGTTCAGTGATAGACACAGATTTTAAAGTGTGGTGATTCCATATGAAAGCAAGAGAAATAAATTTAGGGACGCCATACTATAGCCAGCAGCTCAGCTGAGTTTTGCTAGCAATTCTGTGTTATTTATTCATAATCTGGTAAGATTGAAATTATTTCCTTATATATTTTGAATATTGTTTCATGTTTGAGTGATTTGATACTGCCATATCGAAATCTAGCCTTACAAACAAGTAGGGATTTGCTCTAGACCCCCCGCGCTAGTCAGGGTCTAGGGACCAACAATGTACATAAACTCCAGCAAGGATTATGCAAGACAGATCAAGTGTTGAGAATAATGATACATATTACCTATCCTCTTTTAGGGCCGAAAACTAATAAACATTTTTCAGGATCTATGGTCTGGGAGGATCTATCTGATGTAAAACCACCATGGTAAATGTGCTGTTTGGTCAGAGAGATCTGACCTGTCTGTATGATGTGGTTGTTGTGTCACTGTTGTGTCCAGACGTGGGTAGAGAATAGATTTTGACACATGGCCCATACTTTGATTGCAGAGCTGCGAGTTTCTGTCGTCAACAAAGCAGGGTCTATTCAGTTGGTGACTTTACTCGAGTGTATCTGTGCAGTATTTGTGACAGAGACCACCATTATTGCCCGCCAGCACGGAGAGGTGGGACCACCTGATTTCAGCACCAGAGCGACAACTACCAGATGAGTGAGCCTCTGGTCTGCTGGACTTTCACCAACGCCCTTTAGTTACTAAGAACCCCATAAAATTCCCACCATTTTCTGGACACTGTGTAGTCAGTATAGACAGGTGTGATGAGGCCACCCCAACAGCACAAACAGTACTATCCTCCCAAGTAGATGAATACTAGAACATTTTAATAAAACTACTAGTATAATACATATATATGTACACTATTGAATTTATGATATAATATTCTATGCATTTCTTTTCATAATCTCTAAATCCTTTTAAGTTCTGGTCAACCTAAAAAATTGACACAGAACAAAATAAATGTAATATACTTATATCAAAAAATTTTACACACGTGAGTTAGTTCAGTGTATTTTAACATTTATTAATATTATTAGTCTTGTTAATATCTGTGGGTATATTTATAATCCATTACACCACACTACCTATCATAACCCTAGACACTTTACGTAGCCACATTCATAAAAAAAAAAATTAAGTGTGAGGTCGTAGTGGTAGCAAGAAAGGCCTTCTGACAATTCACCACTACATTTTATCTCAGGAGCCTTCACAGCTGGCCTCATACAATTTACATTTAGTAATAACACCATCATACAATACCATCAAACACCACTACAATATTGGGGTCTTGTCCAGGGATAATTAGCCCAACAGTAATATTAGGATCTCCTGGTGGGAGAAATAAGAGTAGGGAAATAAATTGTAAAATTTCCCTTAAAATTAAAAGTGTCCCTGCAGATAAAAGTTGGTGAATCTTCACAGCCAGTAATAATTAATTAGTTAACTGGTTAGTTAGAATTAGTTAGACTATAGTCATAAGAAATACTTAGTGTATTTACTGGTTAGAGATTTATCTTGTATATTATTATATTGTCTAAAAAGTATGGCGGAGCTGGCAAAATTTAGATCAGCTGCTGTGCTCACCGCGAAGGAGATGGGAATGGATGGTCAAATTTTAATTCAATACGTAACGACTGAATGTGATAAATATATTGAACGGGAAGAAAGGAGGTTGGTTGAAGAGAAGAGGTTAGAGGCTGATAGAGACATTAAGAGGCTGCAGATTGAGGCAGAAGAAAAACGACAGCAAAGGGAGGCAGAAGATAAAAAGGCCGAAAGGGAGGCAGAAGATAAAAAGGCCGAAAGGGAGGCAGAAGATAGAAGGTTGCAGAGGGAGCACGAATTACGACTAAGGGAGCTGGAATTACAAGGCCCGGCTCCTGAAAATGGTGCCAGCCCTTTTGCCTCAGATGCTACGCCTAGTCTGGGAGCCTCAAACTCAGCTATGGGGTTTCATTTAGACCATTTTGTTGAAAAAGACGATGACATAGAGGGGTACCTAGGACGTTTTGAGTTATTAGCTACTACATATGGGTTAGAGAGAGAGAGGTGGAGTTTAAAGCTATCACAGGGATTGAGAGGTAATTCTTATGAAGTATTTGCTAAAATGAACAGGGAAGACCAAGACAATTATGACATGTTAAAGCAGGCTTTGTTATTAAGGTACGAGAAGAATGGTGAATTTTATCGTAAGAAATTTAGAAATGCCAAACTGTTGTCTGGGGAGACATACCACCAATTCTCTGCTAGACTAGAAACCTATTTGGAGAAATGGACGGCTCTGGGGAAGACCCAAGACCTTAAAGAAATGATCATGATTGAGCAATTGAGAGAGTCCATGGCTCCAGACATGAGAAAATTTCTCATGGAACAAGGTGCAGAGAAGTTGGGGGAAATTTTAAATGTTGCTGAGAGGTATCAGGCAGCTCAGGCAGAGGTAAGTGGTGCTAAGAAGAAGCACATAGACAATTTTAAAGCTCCACAGCAATTTAACAAATTTGATAATAGAGAGCAGGGAAATAAAGGTAGGACAAACTTTGAGCGGCCAAGAAATGACTATCGCGACAGAAACTCACAGTTCAATGACCAAAAGTTCAATGAAAGAAAACCGTTGAACCAAGGAAAAAGATGGTGTAAATGGTGCAAGAAGGATAACCATAACACCGAATTTTGTAGAAGGAAACCTTCAAACATTGCTGCAATGAAGTCGGGGACGCAAAGATTAAAGGTTAATCCTAAGGGACAACAGGAACCTTATCACCCCCCAGTTTGTGAGGATGTTATTTGTAATGGGGTCACCATAAGGTGCCTTTATGATACAGGTTTGGATTATGATTCAGTTGTGAAGTCTAGCCGAGTGGACCCAAGTCAGTATACCACAGAAACAGTGGAAATACAAGGGGCGACTAAGGACATACCACTCATGACACTTCCCATCGCAAGGATAACGGTGAAAACTCGCTATGTGGAAGGAGAAATCAGAGCAGCAGTGATAGATGAACCAATCTACCCTCTGATATTGGGGTGTAGATACGTCTTCTTGGGGAATCCCGAGAAACCTGTGATAATGGCGACAGTGCAGACCAGGTCACAGAAGAAGGAGGAAGAAGGTGAACCTATAAATGCTCATCCAGAGGAGATGAGGAAGGCGCAGGCTGAGGATAGGACACTCAAGCCCTGTTTTAAAAAATTGCCCAAATGCCACACACCTCCGAGCAAGGGGGAATATTTCATGAAGAACAAACTCTTATACAGGAAGGCCGGAACTGGAACAAATGGTCACAACCAGCTGGTTCTTCCCACTTCATATAGAGATAAAGTGATGGAACTCGGGCATGCGATTCCCTTCAGTGGTCACATGGGGATCAGCGCCACAGGACAGCGTATAGCTTGTCATTACTTCTGGCCAGGGATAACGGAGGATATAAAAAGATATGTCAAATCCTGCCCAGAATGTCAAAGGGTAGCTCCAAAGCACTGGACTGCTCCTGCAACTCTAGGGGAAATGCCCATAGTGGGAACACCTTTTGAGAGGGTTGCAGTGGATATTGTAGGACCTCTCACTCGGACCAAGAGGAGGAACAGTTACATCCTTACTCTGGTGGACACTTGTTCTATGTGGGGAGAGGCGGTAGCCCTGCCATCAATTGATTCAAAACATGTAGCAGAGGCACTACTTACAATATTTACCCGATTAGGATTCCCGCATCAAATCTTGACGGATAATGGATCTCAGTTCAAGGGGAAACTAACGGAAGAAGTTTTTAAGCTATTTCAAGCCAGGCACTTTCATTGTAGTCCGTACCATCCACAAGGGAACGGCCAGGTAGAGAGGTTCAATGGGACTCTCATTTCTATCCTGAGAAAGCTGGCACACGAAAAACCGGATCTGTGGGATCAATTCCTGCCCGCCGCATTGTTTGCGTATCGGGAGGTACCACATAGTTCAACCGGGATGGCTCCCGCAACTCTGCTATTTGGGAGGCCAATAAAAGGTCCTTTAGAAGCTTTATTAAGGACCTGGACAGATGAGAAGGCGGAAGAGACTGTTACCTCATCGTATCAATATGTGAACGAACTGACCACTCGTTTGAAAGCTGGATGGAAACTGGCAAATGATAATTTGAAACAAGCCAGGAAGAAACATGCAGCATATTTTAATAGGAAGGCAAAGGACAGGGAACTGGCAGTCGGAGAGAAGGTGCTGCTTCTACTACCCGGAAGCCAGAATAAATTACAAATTGGTTGGCAAGGTCCATATACGGTTCTAGAGAAGGTGTCTAGAACAAACTATAAAATTGACAAAAAGGGGAAGGAAAAAGTTTATCATGTAAACCTGTTAAAGAAGTATCTGGACAGACCACTCCAGGAAAGTACCCCCTTATTGACCTTGGCTATTGCAACCCAGATGCAAAAAGAACCACTCACCTCACATGAATACCCATTACATCCTTGTGAAACAGCAGCACAGGTAAAAGTCAGTAAGCACCTGACTAAAAACCAGAGGGAGAGAGTTCAAAAGGTTCTGGAGGAACATACAGATGTATTAACAGATAAACCAGGCCATACAAATTTGCTACAGTATGACATGAAACTGGTAGACTCAAACCCAATCTGTATGAGAGCCTATTCTATTCCGTTCGCGAAGGAGAAGGCATTGAAGGAAGAAATAGAGTATTTGTTGAAGGAGGGGATTATTTCGCACAGTGAATCATCTTTTAGTTCTAGTGTCGTTTTGTTGAGAAAACCGTCTGGGGAACACAGATTGTGCATAGATTACAGGAAACTGAATGCTGTCACAGAAGGACAAGTGGATCCATTACCAGACACAAAACAGCTATTTGCCAGACTGAACAAGGCAAAATACTTTTCAAAGGTGGATCTTAGTAAAGGCTATTACCAGATCCCAGTGAAGCCTGAAGTGAGACCTTATTTGGCTTTTAGCACTTCGGATGGACATTATGAATTCAATATGCTACCATTCGGACTGAAAAATGCTCCGAGTGTGTTTTCAAGGATGATGCGAAAATTGTTGGACCCCCTGAATAACCCATGTATCACAAATTTCATGGATGATATTCTCGTCGCCACAGAGACATTTGAAGAACACATTGAAGCTCTGGAGATGTTGTTTGATAGACTTCGGGAGGCGAACTTAACTGCTAGGCCAACAAAATGTTGTATTGGATGCAAAGAGTTGGAATTCTTGGGACACACGGTATATCAGGGTAATATGACCCCTGATCCTAAGAATTTGGAAAAACTGCAGAGAGCACCTAGGCCGCAAACAAAAAAGGACGTGCGATCATTCGTGTCGTTATGCGGATTTTATCAGAAATACATCAAAAATTTTAACGCTATTTGTGCTCCTCTGACTGATCTGACTCGCAAGGGACTTCCAGATAAAATTATTTGGACTGCACAATGTGAACTAGCATTTCAAGAGTTAAAGGAAAAACTCACTAGCAAGCCTATTCTCAAACTGCCTGATTTGACACAGGACTTTGTCTTAAGAACCGATGCAAGTAATGTAGGACTCGGAGGGGCTTTGTTGCAAAGATCATCTTCACCTGATGGGGAACTTAAACCAGTCGCTTATGCAAGCCGCAAATTGAATAAGGCGGAACAAGGATACTCCACAAGCGAAAAGGAATGTTTAGCATTAATCTGGGCAATAAAGAAGTTTCAAATCTATCTGTATGGTAGGACATTTGTGGTGGAGACGGACCATCAGCCTCTCGTGTTCTTGTCTCAGGCTAAGCATGAAAACGCAAGATTGCTGAGGTGGTCTTTATTGCTTCAACCTTATCAGTTTAGTATCCAATATATCCCAGGCAAATTGAATGTGGGTGCAGATTTCCTCAGTCGGCACCCCTGTGATCAAAATTAGAGTAGTGGCAGACGTGAGGAGTAATTTTACCTATGTGTATCGCTGGTTTTGGAACTTGCCATAGGCATGTTTTCAAGTGGGGAGATGTGTAGTGAAATTGACAGAGATACAACGGTAAAATCCCTCCAAAGATAACATTTAAGGATAAAAACATAATGCGTAGGCTGCTGATGTACATGATCGCCTAGACCGCGGGTCATCATCCTCCATAATAATTGACTTGCTAGACAGGAGGGGAACGGCGGATCAAAAAGAAAAAAAAATATGACTGGAAAGGCTAAGGAGACGCAATTGGGGGGGAAACGGAGAAAAGTCACGTTTCCCAAGTTGACATAAAAAGTAAGCAACTCGACTGAAGGGACCCTAGATATGTTACGCCACAGTCATTTATTGGACGCTTTTGCGATACCAAGCTTTTGATTTGAATGGAGCGGTAAAACGCAGATGTTAGGAATATTACAAAAATTAAAAAGTAATTTTTTCTTAATATTAATGTTAGGAATATAAAAATTAGCTGGCCGGATGGCCTATTCTGAGCAGTGAACTAAGATGGTCTTAATTTTACAAACGGATAGATAATATTGAAGATAATGACAAAAGACAGTGTAGTTCACATCATCGACAGACTGTGTTGAATAAAAAAGTGTCGCAATTTGCACACAAAAACACGACCTTGGACGCAGGTGTTCAAATTTACTTAGTATGGAGGAGAGGGTTTTTGAGCGGTAGCTGTGTCTAAATATAACTTTTAACGACAAAATTTTGGAGGGGAGAGAAAGGTTGGTTCAAAAACCAAGCACATTTTTTTTAGAAACACAAGTAGAGACGGACAGACTAACAGATAAACATCCATACTTGACTGAAGCATGACTGAAATGACTTTATGATAGGAAATTTGAAATTTAAAATAAACCGAGGCAGTGATTGGCCACAGACAATCATATCATTAGCGCTCAGACGCGAAAGTGGGGCCATTCTTCAATAGTTGTTCAGTGATAGACACAGATTTTAAAGTGTGGTGATTCCATATGAAAGCAAGTGAAATAAATTTAGGGACGCCATACTATAGCCAGCAGCTCAGCTGAGTTTTGCTAGCAATTCTGTGTTATTTATTCATAATCTGGTAAGATTGAAATTATTTCCTTATATATTTTGAATATTGTTTCATGTTTGAGTGATTTGATACTGCCATATCGAAATCTAGCCTTACAAACAAGTAGGGATTTGCTCTAGACCCCCCGCCCTAGTCAGGGTCTAGGGACCAACAATGTACATAAACTCCAGCAAGGATTATGCAAGACAGATCAAGTGTTGAGAATAATGATACATATTACCTATCCTCTTTTAGGGCCGAAAACTAATAAACATTTTTCAGGATCTATGGTCTGGGAGGATCTATCTGATGTAAAACCACCATGGTAAATGTGCTGTTTGGTCAGAGAGATCTGACCTGTCTGTATGATGTGGTTGTTGTGTCACTGTTGTGTCCAGACGTGGGTAGAGAATAGATTTTGACACATGGCCCATACTTTGATTGCAGAGCTGCGAGTTTCTGTCGTCAACAAAGCAGGGTCTATTCAGTTGGTGACTTTACTCGAGTGTATCTGTGCAGTATTTGTGACAGAGACCACCATTATTGCCCGCCAGCACGGAGAGGTGGGACCACCTGATTTCAGCACCAGAGCGACAACTACCAGATGAGTGAGCCTCTGGTCTGCTGGACTTTCACCAACGCCCTTTAGTTACTAAGAACCCCATAAAATTCCCACCATTTTCTGGACACTGTGTAGTCAATATAGACAGGTGTGATGAGGCCACCCCAACAGCACAAACAGTACTATCCTCCCAAGTAGATGAATACTAGAACATTTTAATAAAACTAACTAGTATAGTACATATATATGTACACTATTGCATTTATGATATAATATTCTATGCATTTCTTTTCATAATCTCTAAATCCTTTTAAGTTCTGGTCAACCTAAAAAATTGACACAGAACAAAATAAATGTAATATACTTATATCAAAAAATTTTACACACGTGAGTTAGTTCAGTGTATTTTAACATTTATTAATATTATTAGTCTTGTTAATATCTGTGGGTATATTTATAATCCATTACACCACACTACCTATCATAACCCTAGACACTTTACGTAGCCACATTCATAAAAAAAAAAAAATTAAGTGTGAGGTCGTAGTGGTAGCAAGAAAGGCCTTCTGACAATTCACCACTACATTTTATCTCAGGAGCCTTCACAGCTGGCCTCATACAATTTACATTTAGTAATAACACCATCATACAATACCATCAAACACCACTACAGGGTTCAATTTTCCTCATTTTCATGAGAGAAACCAGAATAGAACCATTAACTTATAATATTAACTGGACCAGAACTATTACCAGATTTACTTATATCAATCTCATCAGCCAGCTGTGGCGAAATATATTGTCAGCAACATTTGTGTAACTTAACCTAGCGTCTCAGCCACCTGAGGCTAAACAACATAGGAACTATATATGTTCTATTCATCCTACGTCGGCGATCACCACGCATGAACCTTACTCCAACCAACTGAAGGCATAGATAACTTATTGTATCCAGGACAAATTAAATCATTGACTCTAGCGACTCCCGTGAAATTTGCAGTCAGCAACTACGGCGAGTCTGGAGCTGGATTTGGCAAAACTTAAATTTGATACTAAATAGTCTTATTACTTATTAGTGTATTTCCTTGGAATGCCTGCGACAACTACTGGGGTAAGCTCATCTCATCTCATCTCATAATCGTACCCTCTTCTACCCCGTGAAACGAAGTGTAGAGGGGACCCAAGTGCACAAGGCCCATGGGCAGGACATGTAATCAAAGTGACTTGGCAAACAGGTGATTAGCCCATTGTGCCCGGACTTGCCCTCAAGTGTACTCATATACGCTATAAAACCTCCGAACTATCGAGACGTCATTCCAGCCAAAATGGACAGATCCTCATATACCCGAAGGTTTCGAGGGATGTCCTTCCTCATCTGCACAAAGGCATTTATAGAGGAACTCTCAGGACCCGTAGGTCTGAGGAAAGGAGCAAATCTGAAGACAGGCACAGCAGTCTTTGGTACTGGGAGGTCTCCACTCAGAGTGGTGTACCACACACAGTCAGTAAAGACATAGGTCGCCTGCGGCGTACTGGGGTAAGCAAAAATCTGAAAGTGGCCACTGAATGGGTGTGAATTGAATGAACGGAGAAAGAAACTTATGTCTTTTGTTAACATCATATACTTATGTGGTTTCTTCTTTCTTTTTTATCTCACTAATCTGAGTAGTCACGGGATAGATTACGTTAGGAACCTATACTTTTCCCATACTGACTATTTCATAACTTATTGTTAACTTTTGATCTTTTGGGTTAATTAACCTCTGTTGGGATAGTCTTTTCTTTTCATTTACCAGAGGGGGAGAACCTATTTGATTAATTTCTTCTTTTGCAATTTTGTCTGTAAACCATGATCTAGTAATGTATATGCTTATTGTTGTGATCTTCTATTAATAATAAACTTTATTAAACCTTTAGTTATCGTGTCGGTCAACCCCCTATCCATTATATGTTATTCATAGTTTGTTTTCACGTTCGTGCGTATTTGTCACAGAATTGTGTGCATGTGAGTGCAGTGTAACTTGTATTTTCGTACAAGGAGAGAAAGTGCGTCTGATTTAAATATCGTCGTCCAGATAGGCTGGATTAGATAAATTATTCTATCCAGAGACTGTCCTTTCTCTTACACGATCACCTCGTGAGAAAACTATTTCTTACCCCTTACTTTCACATTGTCATCACTATCACCTCTGCTCAGACAGGGCTATAAACATCTATTACCTATCTGATAAAATCTACGACAAGAACAAAGAATCTGTTAACCTGCACCAGCGCGTGACGTACAGTGCATCAAAACATGAGCTTAAGAGCAACAGTAATCACCTTGCTTTATCTTTTTTTTTTTAATAGGAAGACTGCCTCGCTTTGGCAAAACGCGCACAGTTCAAACTAGACACAAGGTATGTCAGTTATATGAGGACGCATGTCCAAGTATACAAGACCATATGGTCTGGATTAATGATTTCCTTGATCTAAAATCAGGAAGAATGGCGTTGGCAAGACTGTTGGTACAGCGTAATTCACAGAGGCGTAATATTATCTGTACTATTCTAGTAATTTATACTGCAATAATCTGACACAGTGTCAGGAACCCGCCAACGGCATAGCTTGCCAAAACATACTAAACATGTAGATGTGGGTGTAAAAGATCTGATCAGCTGATTTCTCCGCATGGAAGTTCGACTGTAATATATCTCCAACGCATCTTGCTTCTTTACACTCTGATAGGTCCCATCTGTTGATGTTACTTTCCCACATAATAGAGTTGTTTTCCCCTTCCTCGATTGCGTGTAACTAGACATTTTATTATGGTTCCAACCAATCATGTCTATATTTATGTCCAAAATATTTTATCTGTCTAATTCTGATCGCATGAATGCTTTTCCATTCTATCCTAGCTTTTTAAGGACTTTTAAAATTTGTTTTCTGCTCTTCCCATGAGATGTGCCATATTGTCCTACACATCAACATGTGAAGAGCCTCAGTTCTTTCTTCTGCTTGTTCATTATCAATGTTTTTGTTCCATAGAATAATGAAGCGTGAGCAAGTCAGCGATACGAATGTGGCAATACACAATTTCTAACATCTCCTTCAATGTGCATACCGGACATTCTTTTCAAAAGTAAGTGAAATACTGTGTAATTCATAACAATTGGAAATGGGCGTTAGTCAATAATTTTATTTCGCAAGAGGAGCAGTGACTGAAAAGGGCCGAGAACCACTTCATAAATCAATAACCAGTTAGAATATTTTAGGTTTCTCAGGCCAGTACAAGGTTTCTCCAAGTATGTCACTACCTAGATTAACTTTCTGCGTCTTCCCATCCAAGTCCTTTATCTCTTAGGTCCTTCTATGCCGAGATGCCCAATGTCCTGTCTCTAGAGAGCTCTGCTTTGTCTTCTTTCTCCCATGTCAAACTAAAGCGTGTCTGAAAGTAGACAATACACGCTTGTATTTTAGACTCATATGACGCATTATTTAAGGTCCACACTGTTGTTTGCCCGCTGACACCCTATCTCGTTCGTATTTTTGGATAACAATAATGCATTCAATATTTGATAATGCGATCTGATTCGCTGATATCAAAGGATAAGATTAATCTTCCAGTATAATTCCCCCCCCCCCCCCAACCCCCGTACAGTGTCATATTACCGTGTCTAGTTTCCAGTGGTCACTGCCCCCTAAGGCATGTCGTAGAAGGTAACTACTGTCAGGCTGTGCATGGAGTTGGCAATCACATTGTGTCAAATAAAGTGTTACAGAAACCACTACTGGAAAAGTGGAACAGCAGGGAAGCCCCCCCCCCCCCCCCCGCCCCCCTCAGCTTACAGAAAAGACCACCTGCAGTCGTGATCCTATTCTCCTCAGGCGACGACAAAAATAAGAAAGACGAAGAAGATTATACCAAGGCACGTTTAAGAAGTTATAAACTTTCCAATGATATCAGCTCCACGAGAGGAACAGACTGATAACACGGCCTTACTCAACCTCTCTGAGGGAGAAACTGAACGACGACAGAAGCCTGAGGCAGACCGTCTATTTAATGAGAGAAACAAGATGTGGTTATAAGAACGATCGATGACGACCAAGACGAAACGTTTATAAAAGACAGCCTGCGGAAGAATGGGGGAATGAAAACGGTTAAACACCATTGGGGAACTGAGGGGGGAAACCCCGAAAATATCAGTGATCAAAGAGGTTGGGGGGGGGGGGGGGGAGAAGAATGAAACAATATAGGAAGATGGGTCATACACTGGAATTTTTTTTTTTCCAGTGTGGACTATTGGGATGCGAGGCGCGAATTTGGAGGTACAAACTTGGACGTTTTTATGGGACCGAAGACGCAGCAACAGTGATAAATGCAGTCAGCGACCCATAGCTTGACTGCTTGCGTCAGGGTCAGCGAACCAGAGCTGACCAAGACCCTACTCCACCTCCAAGTGTTGGTCCTGGAAACAGGCTGCATCACTGCAGTCTGGCCGAGAGAGTAGGGATCGAAGAGGGAAGGCTAACCCGGTCCCAAAAATGCCATGCTGAAATCGGATGTGTCGGGCCGAAAGGCGCAAATATCACAGCTTTGCTGTAAACGGCGACACAACGTAACAAACGTCCTTTCCAGGACGAACGCAGAAGTTTTTAAGAGCAACACAAAGGAAAATAACTGAGCCACCCACCCACCCATGGCCGGCCTTAGTAATTGCCGGGTCCGATTCGGACCAGTTTGGTTGGCTTCCGGACAGTTTGTTATTTCAGATTAGATATCAGGAATATATCCTATTACACTGTATTTAAAATAAAACAATATATGTATTTATTATCTACAATGCGGCATAAAACTTGTTACAATAACTCTATTAATAAAGAAAATTTTATTGCTTTCTGTTCTGCAAACTCTTTCAAAATTATGTCCAAGTTTACATTTCTTGTGTCATCACATTCTAGGAATTATATTGCAATTCTGAAATTTGTAATTTGGCCTAAGTGCGGGGCACCTTGTGGGCGCGGGGCCAGATTGGGTCAAATAGGTTAAATCGACCTACTGCCGACCCTGCTCCCAGCGTATATTAGAACAAAACTGACGGGAAAAGGTATAAATATGAACCTTCTAAAGGAGTCATATTTTTGTATTATATGACAGTCTGTGTGCTCCCCAAGCCAAATAATTCGCGACGCAGGGAGAAGGGAGCTGCAGGAAGAGAAAAGGACACACAAAGCCTGGCTATTGGGAATGCCTGCTGCACAATAGAATGGCTTGAGAAGTCCTGACTGGCAGCTGATAGGCGAAACAAGCGAGACAGACAGGTTGTACCGTTTAGAATTAATTAGGATGTCTGGCGTTAACATTCGATACCGTTCGCGCTTATTCAAACACTTCTACTCAATTATAATAATAAATTCTTTAAGCACCAAACACGGCGCATAAGGCAGAAACCAGTGCTCTCCAGGTTGTTCGTTGTGACGCCACTCCTCTTAGCTCTTGCACATTATTTAGGCCCAACGTTCTTCCTTCTCTTATTATTGTTCTTCTGAGTGTTTCTTTTGGTCTTCCTTTTTTCCTCTTACCCTCAGGAACCCAAGTGAGCGCCTGTAGTGGTATTCTGTTGTTTTGCATTCGTAGGACATGACCGATATATGACCATCGTCTTTTCCTTATAAAGTCGGAGACATATTTCTGCCTAGAGTCTTCTCTTATTTGTCGATTAGTCTTGAATTCTTTCCAACTGATGTTCATGAGTTTTCTAAGACATTTGTTCTCGAATGTATTCAGCTTGTTCTCCAATGATTTTGTTATTTTCCAACTCTCACAGCCGTATGTTAACACTGAGATAACATTTGAATTAAACAGACGAAGCTTGGTATGTATATTCAATGATCGTAATTTCCAAATGTTAGATAATCTATTGAAGGCGCTAGCTGCCAAAGCAATTCTAGTATGAATTTCTCTTGTTGTGTCACCATCCTGAGTCATTTTACTGCCTAAATAATTGAAACTTTCAACTTTCTGTAGTTTTTCCCCGTTCAAGATGATATCAAAGGTCTCATTAGAAAAGTTCATAGCTTTAGTTTTAGAGGCATTTATTTGGAGACCTATTTTAACCGAGAAATGACACAAATTATTTACTGCTTCTTGGGATTTTCTGGGTGTTGAACTTAAGAATGCTAAATCATCTGCGAAATCCAGGTCCCCCAGGAATTTTCCATTTGTCCATTTTATACCTAATTGTTCATTGTGGGTATAGTTTCTCATAACCCAATCAATAGCTATTCCAAAAAGTAGTGGTGACATAATACAGCCTTGTTTCACCCCTGTTTCTACTGTAAACCATTCTGTATTCCCTTTATTTGTTCTAACACAACATCTTGCATTGTCATATAGCGCTTTGATTATATTCACATATTTTGTTGGAAAATTGAGTCAATGCAATACGGTACACAATTTTTATATGCAAGTCAATGTATCAGCCGGAGATATATTACATGGCTCTAAAGAGAGATATATATATATATATATATATATATATATATATATATATATATATATATATATATATATATATATATATATATATAATAATAGCCCCTTCAGTCATAACTGACTATGGGAATGCGCCCCTGAGGTGACAGCCCTCAGCTGCTTATTTTCCTGGTGCTCCTTTCGACGTTTTCTCCCCTCCTCTGCTTCTTGTATGAGCCTCTCTTCGCCCAATCTGAGGTGGCGCCGTAAATAGCATCGCCACTTAGTGCGATCGGCAGCTTCATCCTCCCATGTTGCTGGATCGATGTCCAGTGCCCTCATATCTCTCTTGCACACATCTTTGAACCTCAGCTGTGGTCGCCCATATATATATATATATCATCATGTAACGTATTCTCTCCAGAACGTTGTCTCCATTACAGCTGCTCTGAACGACGATTTTGGGCAAGTCGACCTGCATCATCCACAGACATGTTCAGACTATCTGTGATGTCCTGGATCAAAGGCCTTCCATTACTAATTTTTCCAGACTATTATGTCTTTATATATATATATATATATATATATATATTATATATATATATATATATATATATATATATATATTTATATATATATATATATATATATATATATATATATATATATATATATATATATATATATATATATATATATATATATATATATATATATATATATATATATCAGCATCTCATCTCAACCCGTAACCCGTCATGGGTCGTAGGGGTGCCATGGTGGAAGCATCAGCAGACAGGGTCCTCCACTGCTCTCTGTCCTCAGCAATGCGTACAAGTGTGGAAAAACCGTGTCCTGCCCATTCTTTGATGTTATCAGCCCAGGATTTTATTTGCCTTCCTCTTCTCCGTTTACCTTTGACTGTTCCCTGGAGGATCGTTTTCGAAAGGGAGTCATGACGAGTTACATGCCCAAACCAGGCAAGCTTTCGACGTTTCACTACTGATAAAAGTGGTTCTTGGTGGCCTGCATAGGTGTTTATCTTCTCTCTAACATATACATTTGTTTTGTACTTTTTATAGCAAATGCGCAAAATTCCTCTATAACATTTATGCTCGAAAGCCTGAATCCTTCGCTCCGTATCTGCAGTGAGTGTCCAGCTCTCACACCCATATAAGAGAATAGATAATACAAGTGATTTGTATAATTTAATCTTCACAGGAAAACTGATGTTACTTTTCCAGATCACATTCAGTCTTGTCATGGCAGCTGAGGCCATCTCAAGTCTTGTCTTGATTTCTTTACTTGATCTTCCATCACTACATATAGTGGACCCGAGATATTTAAAGGTGTTAACTTCTTCTAACGTTTGCCCATTTAACGTAATGATGGTCGGAACATGTTTCTTATGGCTATTCACCAATATCTTGCTTTTTTCTATATTAATTTCCATCCCATACGTTCTTGTTACTTTCTCCAGTCTAGAGGTAAGGTCTTGAAGTTCTGATTCTGATCCAGCTATCAGATCGATATCATAGCAAAACGTAGGTTGCAAAGAGGTCGGCCTCCAATCGATATGGTTGTTTTATAATCATAAAGAGCCTCCTGCATAATATGTTCTAGATATATATTAAAGAGCACTTGTGACAGGATACATATATACATATATAACAAAAGCTTTCTTCCTTCCATTCTGTGACAAAACGTCTGAACATGCTCTTTTGTGTGATCTCTCACACCTTCAGCCCTCCGGTAGTATCCTTTCATTTTCTTCATTTTTCTCACTCATCGCTTTTATTTGGCATAAATCATGCCTTTTCATTCGTTATTTTCACTATTTTGCACTATGCTGGACATAGCATGGTGAATTCTCTAACACGCAACTCCCCTATGGCAGTATTTGCTACGGGAGTAATGCGTATCTTATTGTTTCACACTCCACTCCCAGACTGTTGTTACGATTCGCCAGGTTTTGTGACCCGGCCAGCGATAATAATTTATCGCGTAATCTGTCTGACCGCCTGTGGAAACGGGGCGGTCAAACATTTGACCACATTGTAAAGCTGTTGATCATGTTGACACAAGCCGGTGTAGTGATACGACAAAAGAAGACCACCCGGTCTGACCAGACATCTGTCTAGCGGAGGCACGCAGATAAAGGTGATAAACAGAGGTGCGCCGGAAGTCTTAGGTAACGATATGACATCACTGTGTAAGAGCCGCGCGTATATATTAAATTTAATATTTTCAAATACTTCCCCACCCAAACAGTGCTAGATAGATTGGATTGGTTCTCCAGAATCTACTATGATTTGATTGGAACTTTCGGCGGAAACACAGCTGGGATTTGAAACTAAGGATTATGAGATATAATCTAACAAACTCGGAGTCACAAAACACAGAACAGACAGACTGCATAGCAGCGTCAAACTCAACACCTCCTACAAGCCAGAAGAAAGAGGATAGGACTTACAATTCCACAACTATAAGTACCAGATCGAGTATTGGGCAACTTTGGAATTTACAAGTAAATTCGCAATTTTAATACAAGACTGGAAACTTGGGAATTTTATCACAAGGAGTCATAAAAGGAATTATAGATTTCCAGACCAAATTTTTCACCCGTCACAAGAGGAATTATAAATTTCCAGACACAGTTTTTCACCCGTCATAAGAGGAATGTGTCAGACTTAAGTGATTCGAACAGCATCTAAATACAGCCCTGTGGGTCCATTCTAATCTGCGCCAGGAGAAGTGTGTATTCCCAAAATTTTGGGGTAAGTGTAAACAATTTATTTACTAATGTAAATTTTACAGGTTTCTTGCTAAGTGGTTATATATATGAGGCTGGCAACCTCAACATATGAAAATAGTATATGCATGAACCACTACTGCAAGAACTGGTGATTATTTCTGACGAGTCGTGCAGGGAAACCCGACAGCAGAGATGACCCCAGAACTCAGACGGGTGTAAGGAGTGGTGATTACATCAAATGTGGCTAAAGTGTATAGAATCATTTTGTGAGATTTATATACCTTTTTTAATCGTAATTCAGGCAAATCATTATTCACGCACTCCAGACGCAATTTCCTAGTTGACACCCAGAAGGATATTGGTGAATTTTCATCATATTCCCCGAGTTACATTGTGTGCTCGGGAATTTAATTATTCTGAGAGGTTAACATTGGTGGGTGGAGCACATGAAAATGGGCCTGTTAGTTTGCGGAGAACAAATGTACTCAGCAGAAGGCATTTGTTTCTTTCTATTTGTCACAGTTCGTGGTTACAAGCCATCGGACTTAAGTACTGAAGTTCCTACGCCACTAGTGTGAGAGAAGAGTATCAACACTAACCGCCTACAGTGGACGAATTATGTGGAGAAGTGTACTCATCACCAAAAAGAAGTGATGGAAACCACAGCTGCAGGACTCATCTGGAGCTAAGTTTTGTGTAACAGGCTACAGCAAAAATCAAAGACATTCTGAAGCCCATTCTAAACCTCAGTGAGGAAACTTTAATTTCAATTTTCACCCAATTTTCCATATTTATTTTCCCATGTTAAAGGCTAATTGACTATTAAATTTGTTGTATGTTATTTTAAACTAAACAATAATAGTTGATTCAGTTTATATGTACGAAAGCAAACGTATGAGCCAGTTCTTCTTGATAAATATAGATATATAAATATAGAGCCATTACTTATAAGAGGGCATTCGTTGGATTACTCTAACTGGTGGCTTGACGGGCCAGAACCATTGCATAACCCCTTCACAAAAGTCGGCGGACCAGATAACAAGTTAACAGATTTGCTCAGCCCTTAAGCAGCGTTTGTTCTTGATTCTGGGAATTTCTTGTGAAGGCTCCCCTAAGGTAGAAACGACATTCATCTTCTATCTATATCTTTGCCAAGTGTAATCTTGCGCAAAGATAGATACCTTGGACGGCCTACTTTTAGATACGTTTGCGTTGTGACCATTAGTGAAGATCACCAATGTGGAACTGATGACAAGATCGCCAATGTGGAACTGATGACTGATGACAAGATCACCAATGTGGAACTGATAACAAGATCACTAATGTGGAACTGATGACAAGATCACCAATGTGGAACTGATGACAAGATCAATATAGAACTGATGACAAGATCACCCATGTGGAACTGATGACAAGATCACCAACATGGAACTGATGACAAGATCACCAATGTGAAACTGATGACAAGATCACCAATGTGGAACTGATGACAATATCACCAATGTGGAACTGATGACAAGATCACTAATGTGGAACTGATGACAAGATCACCAATGTGGAACTGATGACAATATCACCAATGTGGAACTGATGACAAGATCACCAATGTGGAACTGATGACAATATCACCAATGTGGAACTGATGACAAGATCACCAATGTGGAACTGATGACAAGATCACCAATGTGGAACTGATGACAAGAACAGACAGGCGCCAGTGGAACATAAGTTGAGAAGGAGACGGCGGGGATGGATAGGAAACACCCTGAGGAAACATACCAATAATATTACAAATCAGTTCTTGTTCTGGAATTCCCTGGGTGAGACAGAAACCCTACAAGGAAAAGATAATTGGAGATATAAATGAAAGGGATTAAGAAGACATGGATGAGAAGATGGGAAACGATAGGAGGACTTCCCACGACTTTGTCGAAGGCCCATGCTTCATATGCAGCTGATGGGTTATAAATGAATGTTTCAGAGCCATACAATACGGCTGTGTGGATATTATTAGTTTTTGTTGGATTGTTAATGTTCATCAGAATCGACATCACTACACTCCGGGCAAACCCATAGGTGCTCAGTCTCCCTCAGCATATGTCGAAGTGTATAAATGCTAACTGATTCTGTAGCGCGCTGGTTGTATGCACGACGGATGTATTCTCTCATACGTCCATCCCTGCAAATCTGACGACGTTTGATGCCAATTTCCAGCAACCGTAAAATTGGTTGCAGTGTCGTTCTCTAACAGGCAATCAATTATTGTCTTAAGTATTTCTCCCTTATCCATATTCAATGTCCCTACTACAGTTGCACTAGAAGCTAGCCTGTCAGCTTGCTCATTGCCGCGCACACCTGCATGACCAGGACAGTATATCCACACCAGTTCCTGAAGATCTGAGGGTTCCATGGATGCATTCCATTAATGCCGGAGCCATCCGTTTTGTCTTGATTTCTATTAATATCCACATCTTGCCCATTAAACTGAAAGTCCGTGTTCGATATAACAGTTAAAAAGCAATGAAACTCTCTATACCATTCGTGTTTATTCACGACCTGACACCTTCTACTCAAATGAGTCAGTATAGAAGGGCACACAATTTACAAGTCAATATTTCAGTGACAGTTATGTAAAAACAGTTCTAAAAATACATACAGCAAACTTTCCGAGAATAGTGTGGGGCACATCAGAATGCATTGTCAATACACCTCAGGCTGTTGCTCGCATAATTGACACTTCATGCTAAACAAACCTTTTTTATGCGGTCGTTTTAAAAATCTAAACAATATTATTATACTTTATATTACTTGTCCCGCACATTTTGTGTGTGTGTTAAGTATTATTCTCGGTACATTTTATGCTGTAATATAAAATGATTGTATTATATAGATTCTATACCAGCGATACAGAACACAGGAGCTATGGAGATCTACTTTAGAAATACTGAGCTCTCTAAAGATGTGCCTTGATGAAATCATGTTTGTTTTCAGGTTTCTGAGTATCTGGAATTTTGAATAAATCCAACCTATGTATAACTTTTATCTCTGTCCTAAACTGCTTCCCGCAATCTCATCAACAGAGCAGTGGAAAATAATAACATAATATTTTACCGAATGTCAACTTCAAATCAAAGAAAAAAAATCGATTTCTTTCTTAAACAGTTCATGTTTAAAGTGAATGTTAGTAAGCTACCTTCCAGGTTTTCACTGAGAATACGGTGACAATACTTTTAATCCTTGAGGCATAATGCTTTTAAGTGACGGTGGATGAGGACTAGTCAGAAATATACCTAGGTTAAAAATCCCTTCCAAATTATGCCTTGGGATCTACCAGTATATCAAGATCCCCTTATTCCGACCCCTGTACAAGTTTATGCTACAGTGTAAAAATCCTACTCAGAGAATAGTGTGTGTCTTGAATAAGTTTATGCTGTGCCGTAAAATATTAAATTTTGGTAGCTGTAAAAGTTGCATACGTTTTAGCTGATTCTATTAAAACCTATTTTGTTAGCGATGTTCCAAAAACATTTAACGGAACTATTAATCCAATTTTAGAATCCACAGGGTAAGAGAGTTAGAGGGAGACCACACATGGAGAAGAGAACTGGAGACATCCAATACCATAATTCCCGTCGTAAGTACGTCGTTCGGTCGGTCACATCATGCACACCGTCATTTGTGCACTTTTCTATTTTCGAGAGAGTACATTAACTTTCAACCACCGCAAGGGGTGCAACTGTGGTTGAAAGTTAGACAATAATTGTATTGTTTCCCTTATATGTCTTCTTCTTCTTCTTTGATCCTTAGCCGTCGACCGTCAAAGCAGTCAGTGGCCATCACGCCTAGTGGCGTCTTGTAAGGCAACAACAAATTGATTCCACTTTGCTCGGTCGGTGGCCATCCTTCGTACAGTGCCCCAACTCTGGTTCATTCTTTGCATCTCAGCCTCCACAGTCCTCCACCAGGTTGTTTTTGGTCGGCCTCTCTTTCGTTTTCCTTCAGGGGTCCAAAGTACAGCTGTTCTTGTGATGGCATCGGGGTCTCTTCTGAGGACATGACCAACCCAGCTCCAGCGTCTGCCAGCTATGATGGTGTGCATGTCCTCTTGCTTGCTACGAGTAAGCAGATCTTGGTTAGTGATGATATTCGGCCAAAAGATTCGGTGAATTTTTCTTAGGCATAACCCTTATATGTACTCTCCCGAAAATAGAAAAGTGCGCAAATGATGGCGTGCATGAACTGTTTGATTATGGAAAGAAGACAACAACACAATTGATAAACAGTACATGAACTGTAGACAGGAAGGTACGGAGATGCAGATTAAATCAACAGACAATCAAGATACCCTTCTGTCCAGTTTCATTCGGGAAACGGATTTAACTCATCATTTTTGTAAAAATAACCTTAAAATGGAAGTTTTTGATTGTTTCTTCAAGACAAAATTTTAATTTAAAGTATTGCAGACTTATTATTTTGAATCAAAATGATAAGATGGCTGCAATTAAAAACCTGTCAATTTTGACGTGTTATTGCTAGTAAATTAATAAGGGATGAGGAAGAAACGGAAAGATCTTGAACTAATAAAACGGAACAGGAGGACTTGGCTATGCTCCTTGGAGAACTGCAGCGAATTTATGATGATGTTGCAAAAGTTTTTGCAGAACATATTCACCTTATTTCTTTGGCAGTATGTGTTGGAAAAGTTTTGGGCGAACATAATAACCCTATTTTTGTTAAGAGTATGCTGCTTGTATAAGTGTATGCCCTAATGTAATGGTTTTTTTTTTAAAGTTATACAAGACTTACGGATAATTTATGTCATTTATCACCTATCAACTCGCCAGGGAGCACAGGCCTTCAACAAACGTATGCCAAGCCTTCCAGTCCCGTGCCATCAGCTGAAGGCATTACCGTGTCTTCTTCATTTATGTCTCCAGTTCTCTTCACCGTGTGTTCTTTGGTCTTTCTCTACCTCTCTTACGCTGGTTGATTCCAGAACATGGGCTGCCTGGTAATGCTATCAACAGGTTTCCTCAATGTGAGTTTCCTCAACTCCACGCTGTAGTGTTCTCTTAATGCCAGTGCTTGTCGACAATGATTGAAATATACAATCCACCGCCACGAACAAACACTATTAGGACGGTGACAAACAGGGCCCAACTAAATTATACGAGATACAGTAACCCATGACAACAACCCATTAAATTAGGACGATTAAACTGTGCTATTGTTGTTGCCTGTACGAATTGTTACTACTGAAAACATAAACAGCCATCTCTGAGGAACAATATACAGATTACAAACACAGTCATACTCAGACACTCGTGCGCAATCGTGCAGCCCCTCCCGGAGACAGGTCATGACCAACTGCATAATTTTTCGTGTCCTGAGAGGTGACTAATGAGGTTGTGTATGGGGCTTGTAACTCCATCATGTAAAAACTAACTGATGCAGACATCAATGCTGAAAGAGCACATAAATGATTTAGTGCAGGCTGCAGTAATGACGCTGTGCTCTATATGCAGCAAACAAGCAAAATGAAAGGAATGGATCTTCTCTAAATTAAGAAAAGCCATAGCTAAATTGTAATGTCAAAATAATATAGAAAATCCCAGCTTTTTCTGTCACTAACGCTAAGGGATGCAACTTTCGTTGAAAGTTAGACATTATTTGTATTGTTTCCCTTATAACTCCGACGCCTAGCTGAGCCACAATTGGATGAAGTCCAGTGCGGATTCCGAGCAAACCGAAGTACTCAAGACCACACTCAGACAGCTGAGTGAAAAGGCCCTTGAGTATAAGAGTGAGATCCATCTTTGTTTCTTAGATTTGGAAAAGCCGTTTGACAGGGTCCCCTGGAGCAAACTTTGGGACTGTTTGGCAAGGAAGAACATTCCAGCACCTTTGATTCATGCTATACAGAGCTTCTACAAGTCTTGCAGAAATTATGTGAGGGCAGCAAATCATAAGTCAGAAGAGTTCAGGACCATCACTGGTGTAAGACAAGGTGATATCCTTGTCACCTTATCTTTTCATACTCCTCATGGACGATGTCATCAAGGCATGTAAGGAAAGAACAAGAAAGTATTCGGTGGGGTACTGGAAGATGAGACAGGTCTGTATTTCAGAGCTGGCATTTGCTGATGATGTTGCCCTGATTGCTAAATCAGAGGCACATCTCGAATCCAACCTGCAAGTCTGGAAGGAAGAGCTGGAGAAGAGAGGGATGGTCATAAGCAGCTCTAAAACAAAATCCATGGTGATATCACGAGCAGAAAGAAGACATCAGATTAAGCTGTGAGAAAAGGTCCTGGAGCAGGTCAACCTCTTTAAATACCTCGGAGCTATTATAGACCGAAAGGGAGGCATCAAAGAAGAGTTGGCAACTCGAAAAGCAGCAGCTGGGAGACTTTTTCAGGCCATAAATCAAGGATTCCTCAGCAAGAGAGAAGTTGGTAAGAAAACGAAGATGGCTTATACCGCTCCACCTAGGTCCCAGTCTTGACATATGGATGCGAGTCATGGGCAATGACTACAACCCACAGAAGCTAGATCCATACCTCAGAAATGAGGTATCTGAGGAAGGTGGTTGAAGTAACAAGAAGAGACATGGTCCGCAACCAGACGATACGTCAAGGCCTAAAATTTCACCCCCTGCAGACCCAAGTAAAACAGTTTCAACTAAGATGGTTTGGCCATGTCTGCAGAATGGGAGAAGATCGGCAACCACGACAAGCATGGGAAACAAAGAGCCAGGGATCCAGACCCACAGGACGACCCAGAGTTCGCTGGGAGGACAATATTAGACAATCTTTGAAGGACGAGTACTAGAATGGAACCAGGCCAGAAGGAAGACAGCCGATAGGATAGTCTGGCGCTCTCTCTTCCAAACCTCTACATTTCACGGTAGAAGGGGAACGACTAAGTAGTAGTTTCCCTTATATGTACTCTCCCGAGAATAGTAACACTCGACAAAGAAAAGTGCGTAAATGACGGTGTGCACAAAAATATTTATATAACTGGTGATGCACAGTGGTTTTTTTATAATACTTTTAAATAAGTAAAATTGCCGTTGGGTATTGGTGCTTTTGAATGTAATTCACGTCTTATGACGGGCTTTTACCTTTATAGTGTCAAAATATTTTAGGCCTTTATCCCATCGTGAAAGTTATGCTGAGGTGAAACCCCATCTAACCCTCCCTCCACCAACAATCCACCCCGCCCAGGTGAAAAAAGGTAAAGGTAGTCCCACAGCTTACACTGCCGTAGGGAGTGAAGATGTCAGAGACTTCACTGTACTAGGTCCAGCTTAGGGAGGTAAAGTGACTAGCTCCCTTCCTCGCTGCCTTTGTCTTCCCTAACTCAAGAGTAGTCAGGTACCCAATTAGAGCTGGGCATCTTTAGCGAGACGCTACAGTGTTTCGAACCCAGTACCTTTGTCGCGAGAGGCGAACGGCCTGACCACTCCGCCAATCGCCCACCCAGGTTAGGCCCCGTAGTTTTATTTGCAAAATAATAATAATGATAAAGTACGCGATTACTGCAGACCCGAGTGGAACAGTCCTAATTACGATGGTTTGGTCATGTCTGCAGAACAGAAGAAGACTGAGTGGAATGGTCCCTGTTACGATGGTTTGGTCATGTCTGCAGAATGAGAGAAGATCGGCTACCGTGACAAATATTGGAAACCAAGAGCCAGGGATCCAGACCTCCAGAGGATCCAGACCGCCAGGACGATGCATAGGAACCAGACCTTCAGGACGACCCACAGTCTGATAGGATGACAGCGTTAGACAATATCTAGAGGACCGAGGAGTAGATTAGAACCAGGCTAGGAGGAAGATAGCTGATAGGATAGTATGGCTCTCTCTCTGGCAAACCTCTACACCCCAGAGAAAAGAGGATGGACTAAGTAAATACGCAAATATTTTAATTTACTGGAAGGGGGGGGGGGGGAATAAATCAAGAATACTTCGGTCAGTGTTTTCTTCAAGAACCATGCCAGCTGGCATAGGTGATCATGTCTCTTCACACACTCTTGCCACCAGTGCTGCTGATCAACTCTTTAAATGACTTTATTTTCAGGCCACAATGTTAAACTGTCAAGCATGTAATCTCTTAGACACCCTCTATCCCTGTTCCCTTCAATCTTTCCTGGTTGTCACAATATATAACAGATTTCCTCTTTCCATAAACATGCCCAACAGAAACCACCGCTTCAAGAGACCATTAAACACTCTTCGGACCGGAAATACAAAAAATCGTTCCGAACGAAACGATGACTTTTAAAGTAAAAAAGCACATTTATTTTTTAATTTTGACTTCAAATCAATGTTTTATAATAAGAATACATGTTAACAATTATATCTGTGCTAAAAAATATACAGCTTTCACTTATTTTGACTTTGAAATTACACGTAGAAAAACGTAAACACCGCATTTGTCCGTCCGCCATTTTTGATATTTTCCGAAAAACTCGACTTGACAGATCGTAAACAAAAGGCTGATAATGACTACAATGCATCTAGTGATGTAGATTCCTGTTCTAATGATTATTCAGAGGACTTGAAAACATCAGATGAGTCGGATGGTAAAAATACAGCTCAGAACAACTCAAATCACCAGCCGTACATGCAAAGGTAATGTTACTTCGTTAACGAAATGATAAGAGCTGATTTTGAAAAGCAGTAAAACAGTCGTTTTAGTGGGCTATTGTAGTCAGTGTAGCTGCTTTCTGTTTGTTTTTGAAAAAAAGAAACAAATATTTCACCTTTCAAACAGTTAACAAAGAACTCATGGCACCAGGAAATAAATATAAAGTGGGTCGGACGTAACTTCTGAATCAGCTGATTTTTCTGACCTCATTTGCCCTGTGTCTCTGCTTTTAAAAATTATTATTTACATCATATGACTTTATGATTGACAGTATTCCTTTGTACGGAAAATGTAATGTGTGTCAATTTTCCTGTGTACGCTAAACTGTAACTTTGAATTCTATTGTTGATCTGTGTGACGTACATTTTATATGCTGTTACTTATGTTCTTATATCTAGCTATTAAATAGCTTCGTCCACAAGTTTTTATTACCGTCCGTCGCATTGCGGCAGAGACGACGTCACTAATCAGTATGGAAGAGAGGTCAAAAGGTGGGCGAATGATAGCGAAGGGTTCAGGGGGCATTAGTGGATGTGTTGTTGAACAGGGAAGATGCATGTGTGAATTGCTCCGAGATATTTCAGATGTCAGTGTGTTTGATAGATATGTTTTGAAGTAAGTCGGTTCATCCTGGAATGACAGAGTGCCTGATTCATTCACAGGATAGGTAGAGGAGTGAATAGAAATGATATAGTGATGTTTAAAGACTGAAGACGGGCGATGTTCCCGGTTCTTATATATTCGTATGTTCATAGAGATACAGCTGATTATAGGACTGGATCTCGACATTTACTGACAGACTGTTATATGCCAGAATCTGCATTTTCCCTATGCCAGGGGAGTTAGCGATGTTTAGTGAAAAAGGTCTTACAAGTAATACTTCATTGGAGCATACGTTTTATCCATAATAAACATGTTCGTGTTGTGAATAAGCTGGACGTTTCTTCAATTCTTGTGCGGATGTTTATGTAGCAAGTAATTAAGAACTCTTGTATGATCACTTGGCTACTGCAAATATGTGTTACTCTGCCATGAATTAAATCATTAAACCTAAGAGCAAGTTGGAGAACGCCACAGCTTTTTGGGGGCCAAGTACCGTGGATTTTGAACTTGAAAAGTACATTTTTTTAAAACCAATTCTACAAGCAAATGTTTACCGTAAGTTCGTCCCACTTACGGACAAGGTGAAGGTCACATCTGCTCAGAGCGGTGTTGGAATGGAGGAGAGGACATTTTTGAAGTAACTTTCGAAATATATTATGAATTAACTGTTCATTATTTTCAAGGTGTCGGCAGTGGAAAAATTAAGAAGGCCAGCATTATCGAAGAATTTTATTCATTGGAGGAAAATATCAATTTACCAGCAGTCACTATTTTAAGTGATCGACTTCTGCGAGTCTACAATAAAATTCAAAATGGAGTCCTGTCAGACCGGAGTTTAGGGAAGGACTAGTGACGAATCGTTTTACAATGTTGTGGAGTGCTTCAGAGCGGCACATCCATTTTGGTAGCACCATATCTCAGGCCAGGAAGGAGACTGTTTTATTTTCATACAAGATAAGTGCGATTTTTTACATCTTTCGGTCTGTGTTCATGAATATTTTGGTTGGATCTCCATCAGCTCTGATGTTTGTTTTCCTTTTTTAATGTATTAATATATGGAATTCTTGTATAAGCGGGCAAGGTTGGCTCGGCTGTCTTGTTGTGTGATACATCTCGCCGTAAAGCGGGCACACACAAATTGTCTATAGGTACTGTGTGGTGATCATAATCTGTCAGATCATTACAATTATTATTAATTTTTTTTCTTCTTTATTATTTTCTGACTTGTTTTAATGTTGGTTTTTGTCATATTCTGTTGATTATTGTAATTTTTCGTCTTTAGTGGTCGTGCTCTGTTTATCGAATCTGACCATCAATTCAGTTGATTCATGTATTAAATGGTGGATCTTCTACTGATCACGTGTTTTTTTTTCATTACCTGTTAAAACTTTTATACCTTATCTTTCTTTATACCTTAGTATTGCCCTTGTTATGCTTGATCTGTTGTCTATATATATATATATATATATATACATATATATATATATATATATATATATATATATATATATATATATATATATATATATATATATATATCTTAAATTGTATTGTCTTGGTTGCTCCTTTGGAAATATATTACTGTATCCTTTGGAAATAGTGCAAAATTGTTCAGTTCTGATATTGAGTATAAGGCAATTTGTTGAAAAGTCATATAATTTTATTTAAGAGTTGTTATTTGTGTACCTGATTGATTATATCAGGGTATCTCAACATGTCTCGCCTAGAACATTTTGTCACCGTGCGTGAAAGACTTGGGATTCAAGCGAAGGCCTTGAAAGAGTTTGCGTTAGAGCAGGTGGCTAAGGAAGAGAAAAAATTAGAACAAGAATTAGCTGAGATGAGAAGGCGAGAAGACAGAGAAGCAGCTGAGAAAAAATTAGAGCAAGAATTAGCGGAGAAGAGGAGGCAAGATGAAAAAGAACAAAAGCTAGCACAGTTTGAGCATGAGCAAAAAATGGCTGAAATCCAGCTTCAAAAGCTTAAACTTGAGAATGAGAACAAACCGGTGGAGAGCACTAATCAGGGCACAACAAAAAGGGATCATGGGTGTCCTTTTAAGGTTCATTTACCTAAATTTCATCCATCCGATGACATATCGTGCTACTTGAATAGGTTTCAGACAATTTGTCAGGAACATAAACTGGACAAATCTGAATGGCCTAGTAAATTAATGTCATTATTTTCAGGGGAAGCTCTTACAGCTATCTGCACTTTGGATGATGCCTCTAGAAGTGACTATGATTCTATAAAAGCATTGTTATTGAAAAAATTCCAGCTGGATACTCATGGTTATAGATTAAAATTCAAAACTCTATTGCCTGACTCGTCCAAGGACTTCGCAGAATACATTGCATCTATCAAGCTTACTTTTCAGAGATGGATTGAACTGTCACGAATCGATCATACTTTTGAGTCGCTTATGGATCTCATGCTAAGAGATAAGGTTCTCTCTTCAGTCAGTCCAGAATTTTTGACCTATCTCCAAGAGAGGGATCCGCAAACCATTGCTGAAATGGAAATTTTGGGGCGACGTTTCATGACCGCACATCCTGGGAGGAATATAAGCAACTCAAACATCAAGGAGGCATTACCAGTTGCCTCAGCAAAGGCTATATATACAAGAAATCAAAAACAGGGACCACCTGATAATGCTTCAGGCTGGGGACGAAATTTTAGCCGGAATGCCGGAACTTTCAGGGGTCGGTATAACTTTGCATACAGACCATTTCGACCATATAGCCAGGAAAATATGCCTCAACAACAATTTAATGGACCAAACAGAGGCTGGACCAGAACTCAGAATTCCTATTCTAACAGAGGAAGATCAAATTATAATAATGATTGTAATTACCAGAACAACTGGAATAATCAGCACTACAGAGGCTCTCGACCCCCACATAGGGCTAATGCTGCTGTTGAACAAAACAACCAGTCAGTTGCTCGGAATCAAGGGTTTGAGACCACGTCGCATGCCAATGCATGCAGTGTTGATCTTTCTAATAAAGCAAATTGCTCTGCTTGCAACACTCTTTTTCAAACAGATGAAGTACCCAGATTAATTTGTGGTCACCCTCTACCAGTACTTGCTTCTCATGATGGAAAAGGTTCACTTAAATTTTGCAGGGGATTTGTTAATCATAGACTTGTTTCCGTCCTCAGGGATACGGGATGCACTACCGTAGGGGTGCGACAATCTCTGGTTGATAACTCATGTTACACTGGTAAACAGGTGAAATGTGTTACCTTCGGGGGCACAGTTGAATATTATCAAACTGCCTTTGTTTACATAAACACACCTTACTTCACAGGGAATGTTCTTGCTTGTATGTTGGAAAATCCAGTCAGCGAGTTGATTCTGGGGAACCTCCTTCGCTGAAGGAGTGCTCAGATGATGATATTAAAAGTTGGGAAAACCAGCATTTAGTGACTGCTAATGCAGTTACTATACGGGCACAGGCTCAGGCAGAGGCCAATGATAGTACGGCATCAGAGAATGAGGATGATGACAATTTACAAGTTTCACTTGTCAGTAAAGAGTCATTCATTACTATGCAACATAATGATGACTCATTGAAAAAAATTTTCAAGGTTGCTAGAAAAGATGATGTTGTGTACAACGAGAGGGCGATTCACTGGTACACCATCAAAAATGGTATTCTAATTAGAAATTTTAATGATGCTTAATTCTGAGAAAAAAACAGATCATGGTGCCAACTAATTTTAGACCTTTTATTTTGCAACATGCTGTTAAACTTTCTTTCCCACTGTAAAGTTTGCTTGCACACACTGTTACTGTAAAATGTCAGTCTGTAAAGAAGTATCAGTTGTATACTGTAAACCTTCTGTAAAGTGTGGTGTGTTCTCTTTCTTCTGTAAAGCTCCACTATCAATCACTGTAGCATGTTGTTTGTGGTGCCACTACTGTATGTGTCCATTGTAGTGTACAGAGTTGTTGAGATCAGGCATGCTCCAGTCTACCCAGCTGTAAATGGGTAACTCACCCTAGTCCTAAGTTAGGGAAGGCAAAGGCAGCTGTAAACAGTAGTTTCCCTCTAAGGCTCCAGGGGAAGCAGGCCCTAAACTTGGTCACTTCAACCGACGCAGGATGGTGTAGATATGGGTAGAAGTGTAGAGTGTGATTAACGCGAATGGTGTACTGTTCGTGTTCTGACCAATCTAAACACTCATTCACTTGTGTCTACAAGGCACCAATGCAGACTGCTGGAATCTTTGTTTACACAGTTTATTTGGACGCTCACACTGGGACATAACGAGTAAATCATGGGTATGTTGACATATCAATTTGCAGGCATACATAGTAGATCCTATGTCATGGCACATTCATAAATAATAGTACATCAATGGCCGCATCCCCTATCTGACTAAGCGCGTCAGTGAAGGCGGATCGGTAAGTAACTAAAGTTGCTTTATATTCACAGTTTATCATATTGTGAAACCACGATAAGGGGTTTCTATCCAAATTGAGATCTCCTTGCCACTGTCCGAATAATAAGATACATGCCCCGTTCTTTAGACAGTGATCCACAAATACGATGACAGGAATGTAACATGGCCGCCCCCCTGAGTTGTCGCTCACTCGCTCACAGGAGGATATATATATAAGCCAAAGTTAATTTGCAATACATATGCATAATTTCATAAAGTTCCTCCATACAGATCTACCGTAATCCAGTTACCTCACGTAGACATAATTACAGTATGGAGCCTGTCATCTCCGTCGATACAAATTTGACCCTAGCGTTGCGAAGCACAAAATTCCCGCTAGGTCTAACCGACCTGAGATCATCAAAACAGGGACTGGAATTACCTGGAGTCCGAATCATACATGGTACCGTACATTAGGAAAGTCTCTAACACAACTCTAGTAGAGACACAATCTCCTATAGAAGAAAAACTACTTCGTAAATCATTTTTACTGAAGAATATACCAGCCCTGGAAAATGCGTACCCGCCATTGTCACGGTACATCGGAACTCCTCACGACTTGTCAAGACAACTCCTACTTCCGCTAGAGCGGTGTAACAAGAATATAGTCCTGCCTACCCATCCAAAATATACAATATAGGACTGATTCTACTTGTACTAATAATATGTAATACATATGAATTCAGGCCATAAACATAATAAGCAAATTAATCTATTTTCTGGCCCTAAGAAATAGTACAGACAAGTGCATATCCATGCGCCGAATCAATATCAAGAACGATTACTCCTATAATCAAAAGTGTGAATCAAACATGGATTATCTCGCTTTCCCCATAGACAGCATTTTCATACACAAATGAATGAATGTCTATATCTTTTCCATATTAAATAGCCATATCGATTTTTGTAATATGTGCGTCAAAATATGCACGCAACAGATTACCACACCCCTCGGGAAAAAAAATGGTACATTTTTTTTTTTGAAATACATCTAGGAGCAACATACAATAGGCTCACAACGCACCAATAACAATGCGCAGATGATAAGCATAAGTTTTATGACCTTAGAGAAAGTACTTCTCTAAGTATAAATATTTCCAGAGAGGTGTCACCAACGCATACTACAATATTAGCAATGACACAATTTCCACATTAGTTTATACATAAATTTCATCTAAGATATCTTAACATCATGATCATCAAAGACGAAAAAACATTGAAAGATCAGCGGTGAATAAATATCAATGAACCGCTAAGTAGTGTTACAATCAATATATGATATTACATATGTGTACACATTTCAACATAGAAACAACTGTATCAAAGTTGTATAACAGTTATGAATCATGTGGGCATCTAGACAAAATATCTGCCATCACATTTTCTGACCCACGGATAGCTCGCACCGAAAAATGAAATGGCTGTAGAGCAATCGCGTATCGCGTTGATCTCGCGCTCTTCAGATTTTTACTCTGAATAGCCGTAAGAGCTTTCTGGTCAGTTTCCACAATGAAATGCGCGCCCAGAAGAAATCTTTGCAGTTTAAGGATTGACCAAACCATAGCCAATAATTCACGGTCTAGGACCGAGTAATTCTTCTCTGCGGCATTTAATTTCCGAGAAATATACATCACAGGATGCAGAGTTCCAGAGTACTCTTGCATTAGTGCAGCTCCAATCCCGGTGGATGAAGCGTCACTACGAAGAATAAATGTCTTATCCTTAGAAGGCAATACTAGGATAGGTGAAGTAGAAAACATAGTTTTAACCTTATCCAAAGAGGATTGACATTCTTGAGTCCAATGGACTACATTAGGAGACCCTTTCTTTAGCAAGGAAGAAAGAGGTGACATAATGGAGGACAGATTCGGAATGAATCGTCCATAAAATTGTATTAGACCTAAGAGACTTCGTACTTGCTTTTTAGTCTTAGGAATAGAAATGTTAAGTATCTTACTTGTATTATGGTCTTCTGTTTTTAGGAACCCATGACCAACACGGTGTCCTAAGAAAGATATTTCGCTAAAACCAATACATGCTTTCGATGGTTTCGCTGTCAGGTTATGCTCGCGTAAGATAGACAATAGTTCATTTATACCATTATAGTGATCGTTCCAAGTATCACTGAAAAGACAGATGTCATCAAGATACGCAATGACATCTGAGCGATGAGATAGGATTCGACGCATCATGCGTACAAATGTTGCAGGGGCGTTCATAAGACCGAAAGGCATGAAATTCCATTGGAATAGACCCCTAGGCGTCGAAAAAGCAGTAAACGGTTTGGCGTGTTCGGATAGTGGACCTTGCCAATATCCCTTAGACAAATCGAGTTTAGTAAAGAAGTGAGAATTCGATAGTCTCGTAAGTAGCTCTTCTAGTAAAGGCATAGGTTCAGCATCGAATTTAGTCACTTGATTCAATTTGCGATAATCCACGCAAAGACGTATGTTATTGTCTTTTTTTCGTACTATAACCATCGGCGAAGAATATGCTGATGTGGATGGTTCAATAATTTTTAACTCTATCATCTCATCTAACTCTTTCTCTACCTGTGCTTGAAAATGTATCGGGATAGGATACGGTCTGACTCTTATAGGACTATGGTCAGTAAGAATAATGTCATGTTGAATGACATCAGTTTGACCAGGAATGTCAGTAAGGACATCCTGAAATTGTTCTAACATAGTAGAAACTTGTTTCTGCTCTCCTGGAGATAATTCTGGAGAAATTGCAACATCTTTCCATGATTCATTAGAGTGAAGAGGAATCATTGGAAAAGGTAAATTTACATCCGAGAAACTCGTTTCCTCATCCTGTATTACTGACAGAGATGAGTACTGTCCATGTTGGACTGGAAAATCGTCCGTTGCCTGGAAAACAGGTTGTAAATAATCAGGACGTTCATGGAATTCCGTGAGCATGTTGATGTGGAAGGTTTTACGCTTCCCGTCAATATCGACGATATAGTCAACATCGGAAACTTTTGATATTATATCGTACGGACCTTTCCAAGAAATGAGAAGTCTATTTTCCCTACAAGGTAGCAAGACAAATGCTTTGTCACCTGGACAAAGTTGTCGCAAACATCTCTTTTTATTGGCAAATTCCCTTGCCTTCTGTTTCGCAAATTCAGAAGAAGCAGTTGCCAATTTGCATGCTTCAATAATCTTGTGTCTAAGTGCGATGACATATTCATAAGAGGATTTTGTGTCATCGACAATATTATCAGCAGTTATAAGATCATGAAGTAAGGACATAGGACCTCGCGGTTTCGCGCCAAAGACAAGTTCAAAGGGAGAAAATCCTGTATGTTCGTTGGCGACCTCTCTATATGCAAAGAGAGCCGCGGGTAAAACCCTATCCCAATCCTGAGGATGATCTTCTGTTATCTTACCTAGTAGGTTTTTCAGAGTTCTATTCAAACGTTCCACCATCCCATTGGACATAGGATGATAAATACTACTCAGCGATCTCTCTATCTTCAGAGTCGACATTACTTGAGACATGGTATCCGATATGAGTTGGGTACCATGGTCGGATAATATTTCTGCTGGAAACCCCAGACGAGAAAATATTAACCAAAGAGCATCTGCGACATCAGCAGTAGTTATGCTCTTTAGAGGAACAGCCTCCGGCCAACGTGTGCACATATCAACACACGTCAAAATAAATTGGTGTCCTCTAGCAGACTTTATCTTAAATGGACCAATGATGTCTATCGCCATTTTTTGAAATGGCCGAATGGGAATGTCTGCAGCCTGAATAGGTGCATCATGGCGTGGACCTCTGGATTTAATCTCTTGACATACTTTACAAGATCGACAATAGATTCGTATGTCCTTATTCACAGCAGGCCAAAAGAAAGATTGAAGAACTCTAGCTTTAGTACGGGAAAAACCCATATGTCCAGCACACTGCGAATCATGAGCGTGCTGTAAGATTTTAACTCTCATATTTTTAGGCACAAGGATTTGAGAATGAATGGACTTAGCGGAGTCTTGTACCATACGTACAAGTACGCCATTCTTCATCGTAATCCAAGATTTACGATTTGTATCCTTATTCGGATCACCTTTTGTTGCCAGAGTAAAGAATTTCTTTAGAGTAGGATCATCTTCCTGCTGTTTGATAAAGGAATCGTGGGAAATCTCCAAGGGATCATCTTGGATCTGCGCATCATTATCTTCAGAATGTGAAGATTGTGGCATATTAAGAGCTTGAGCCCTAGTGATTACTGCATTAGCAGATTGCATATTAACATTTTCCCAATTAGAAATTTGCTGTGGAGTGCATTCTTTCACTCCATGAATGCGACCGATGATAAGATCAGCGATCGGATTCGGCAAGAGACATGCTTGCACCTCTCCTGTAAAGAAAGGCGTAGCAATATTGATAATGGCAGTGGAGTACTTCTCCAATGTGCCACCAAATGTTACACATTTGACTATATTGCCTGTAGCTCGAGAAGGATTTACGAGTGATTGCCTCACTCCAATGGTAGTGCACCCCGAATCGAAAAGAATTGATACCGGAGTACCATCTATTAGGCCCCTATTAAAGACAAGAGCACCCCTTCCATTATGCGCAATTGACGCATGGAGAGCGGGAAGCGGGTGACCGCAGCTTAAAGTAGAAACTGTGGTTGGATCGAATAATGTTTTGCATTGCGAACACTCAGATGCTCTAGCAAAATCGAAAGCGGAATTTGCTACACTGTTGGAGTCTTTTTTATCATTATTCTGATTATCGGTGTCGTGGAACTCCTGTTGTGCAGAGTTAGCCTGGTAATAAGATTTACCATGTCTTTTGTGTTGTGATCTACCTCGGTTATAATTGTCTCTATAATTATTATTGCCTCTGTTATAACCCCTATTTGGGTTTGAATCATAATATTCATGATCATAATCATCATGCTCATTATATTGAGTATCCCTGTAATATTGGTTTTTTGTCTCCATGAAGCACTTGGGTAGTTCCTATAGCTACTCCCTTTCCGAGAATTTCTAAAATTATGGGTACCCCTCGCGTGTCGAGGACTATCAGCCCGATTCCAGTTCTTCGAAGAAGAACCCTGATTTGAGTGGTTATCTTGGTTTTGATACTTATTCCAATTAACCTTTTTATCAAATTTATTTTTAGCTCCTTGGAATTTGTGTGAGTAATTCTGATTATATTCTGTTGCCGAAGCAACTGGCATACTCTCTTTAATGTTAGAGTTACTAAGAATCATGTCAGGGTGTGCCGTGGCATACTGGTCACAATATTCTTCCATTTGCTTTAATGTACTAGGTTTACGCTCATGTAAGAACTCTAGGAATGATTTATTTACAGAAGACATGACCTTGTCTCTTAGCAATAAATCCGTAAGACCATCAAATGTTTTCTCTGTTTTGGATAATTCAATCCATCGTGAAAGTGTAATTCGTGCTTTTGAGATGAATTCTGAGAATTCTACACCTACCTCAGGTCTCATTGTTTTAAACAAAAGACGATAACCTTCCTCAGACAGCTGATATCTCTTTATCAAAGCTGCCCTAACAGCATCATAATTATCTTTGTCGGCCTCTTCAACAAAATATAACTTACTCAGAGACTCCCCTTTTAGATTTTCAGACAACTGATTCACATACTGTGATTTGTCAACATTATGAGATCGACAAGCCCGTTCAAATCTAGAAAGCCAAAATGTTATGTCATCACTGGTAGGGTTAAACGCTGGTACCTTGACCTTGTACACAAAGGGTTTACCATTACCACCAGATGCCTGATTAACATTACTCATACATGTCAATTTTAATTTCTCTAATTCAAACTCATGTTCTCTTATTGCTTTTCTCTCTTCAGCTTCTCTATCTAATCTTCTCTGTTCTGCAGCAGCTTCTAATTTCTTCTGTTCTGCAGCAACTTCTAATTTTTTTTGTTCAGCTAGAGCAGCAGCTTCTAATTTCTTCTGTTCTGCATCAAATCTCCTTTCCTCTATTTGCATCTGCAATTTCTTTAGTTCAGCAGCAGTATCAGCTTCTTTTTCTAATCTTTTTTCTTCAGCTAGAGCTTTTCTCTCTTCTGCAGCTAATGCTTTGTCATATTGAGCAACAGCCCATTGTTCTAAGTCTTTCCCAGTCTTATCAAGGGATTTTCCTTGTGCTATAAAGTAATCTAATGTAGACATTTTGTCTTCTTAAATCAGAAACCTGAAAAAGTAAATAAATTACCTTATTTCACTTTAATGGGATACAAGTCTATACCATAGACTTAGTCTTAGTGAAAACTTGTATGGTTTATAATACCCAATGATAACTTGAGTACCTGTGGACAACAATAACTGTATCTCAAATACTGTGGGAGACAAGCCTTACAAAGGTCTTGTATACCCTAATGTAATCAATGATCACTTGAGTACCTGTGGAAAATAATATTTCCCTTTACCAATCACTTTGGGAGACAAGCCTTATAAAGGTCTTGTACATTTTGTTTTATAACAATAACAATCATAAAGTACTGATCTGTACTATAATATAAGTGTATTCCACTATACCTCATATGTCATATGTCAACTAAAGACATTACAAATGTGACAGGGGCGCTAGGGGTGCCTCACACCCAAGACCCGTGCACTAAGAAAATTTATAAAGGATCGTTTGACAGGGGTTGCAGTTATTGGTTGCTTGCAACCCTCTCAGCAGCAGACTTAACAATTCAAGCAACCCAAAGCCTTAAGCAGATCAACATTTAATTCCACCGAACACCAAACAAACAATCCAACAAACACCCAGTCAGTGTTCATAGACTGTCTGAAAAATAATAAATAAAACAACGTCTAAGTGAACATCAATAGCATGGATAATAACACTTACCATACAGAAAACATGCGCCCACCTGACATCATCAACTATCTCACACACTCATGCGTGTCGCCCAATGCGACTAGTATGGTGTTGTGCATGAGGCTGGCAATCGCACCGGGTAACATAGGTTGCTACCGAAACCACTACTGCAAAAGCATCTGAATGCTCCATGCTGAGGTAAACCACACCGGTGGCCCCATGCTCCCTCAGGAGCGGAGAAGAGAAATATACATCTGGTACGCCCACGTGCTCTCACAAACCATTGTTCACACAACAATAATAATCAACTGGGCATAAAATAATATTCTTCAATACATGTACAACAAATAATCTCAATAATGAGAATTAACCACCACCTCACAACTGGTCTATCTCAATATTCGTTACTGCATTCTGAAGCATGTCGTATGTGACGACTCGTGCGGCTGGGAATCTCATCGCATGAAACACATTATTACAGGAACAACCACTGTAATAGCATAAAAATGCTTCTGTTGGCTTGTGGTGGACACCAGCCGCATTGGTGTTTCCATGCTCCACCAGGAGCAAACAGAGAAACACCTGTCTCAACAAAGGAGTGGCCTCGCGCTCTCCAGAAATCTAAATACATATTCTCACCTCACAGTAACCCATTAAATATACAGTAGAATTATCAATAAACGTGAAATACACTAAATTACTCTTACATAAAGAATACAATATAATTATTCTCGACTTAAGCCAAACTGGGACTAAATACACAACGTGTCGCTCGGCATAACATATTATAGGTTTACCACGCGGAGCGTGTTTAATCAGACTCGCTATCGCCGCCTTTTATCACCACGAGGCTACTATCTTGCGATCGTTAATCTTATCTAAATTTCCAGTGGAATAGCCTTTCCGAAGAATGAAATAATCGCTCTTAAACTCTCACATCTATCTATCTATCCATCTATCCCATTAAACATTAAAATAGCCACATCGATATAATTTCAGAATCCTAGAAAACTAATGCTAATTTAAATTAACTCACGTGCTCAAGGCATTTACAGCTTGGCTCTTGTGTGTCTTCTTAGTCTGTTCTCACTGGGCGGCTCTCTCAAACATAGACCGGTTTCGCCGCTTGCTACCCCTTTTTATAAGCCCTGGCCTAACCACTCAATTTACTGCGCGCTCGCGTATTAATCTGCGCCACACAGATAACACACGCGATTATTGCTCCAGAATGCATGAAAACACAGATTTACACAACTAGAGCAAAAACACAACTAATATGTAGGCATATATTATGGCCTTGTAATAAATCTGCTCGAAGATAACGTGATCAAAAGGCACTAAACCACATAGACAATATGACTGCCCAGATGGGGCCAGCGCCTAGAACGACAGACCTCAAGATGGCGCTGTCACATATTCCCCGCCTGATTTTGTTGTCGTCCCGACAACTACACTAAATCAGGCTGCCCAGTCGTATTCTCCAAATCTGGAGGATCACCTTTTCCTTCACTTCGTCTCAGGTCATTGCCGGTGACTCTAATGCTCGGACTCGCTCTGTCCGTTCGTTGGATGATATATGGACCCCCTGTCATTGTGGGAGCACGAACTACAACGTACTCGTCTTCTGACCACATATCACGAATCTCGGATCTCTCAGCATCGGGCATTCTCTTCTTCACCAATTCTCCGACCTGTAGTGGAGTAGAACACGACAGCTTGTCACATCTCTCTTTCCGGACTGCTGCAAAACTCTGCAACGGTGGCTCTGCTCTTACGTGCGCCCCTCGTAGCCTGGAAACGTGTCCTTCAACGAGTTTTAGATGAGTCTCCTCCTCTAAATGTCGACCACTTTTCCTGGCGCCCTTATGGTGACAGTTGCCACGGCCATCTCTTGGCTTGCACTGTGACGGCAATGTAGATGTGTTGGTACGCTTAGAGAGGGCGCTCTTTGATGGGCAAACCGATATCAAATGGTCCGGGGACCTACAATGGAAACATCGCTTAGGAAGCGGGCCCTGGGGACACTTGGCTGCCATGTGGTTCGAAAGGTCTCCACAGTTGAAGCATCTTATTTTCCTAGGCTTCCTTGGGGCCCTGGGTCGCCTCCTGCTACCCTTACATCCCTGGCCGCCTTTGACTTTCTTCCCTGCAATAAGCACCTCACACTCCGGTCGACCACCAACCCTCTTTATCTTTGAGCCATTCTGCTCCCCTTCTGTAACCTGACTCCCAGCCGCAGAGGGGTCTAGTTTAACGCCTGTGGACATCGATTCTGTACGTGGCCTAGTTCTCTGCATCTAAAACAACGAACTGTCCTGGTACGTCTCCCCTGCTCCTGAGACATCGCATCAATTTTAGCCTCTAATTGAGCCACCTGTGCTCTCAGCCGCTCTACTTCTGCGTTTAATGCATGCGTATCTGACACAGTCTCTGTTCTTGCCACTTCAACACTGGCAACACAAGCCCCCAAAGCTGCTTCGACACTGGCAACACCAGCCCCAGAAGTGGGCTCAGTCTCCAAAAACCGTAGGGCATAGTCCCTCACCGACGTGAACGATGCTGTTGGCTCCTTGATGATCATTTCCTTTGCAAGCTTTCTTAGTAGGTCATCTCTCAGACAAGCAGCAAACTGGTCACGAAGAAAGGATGGCGCCAAAGGAGTGACGTTGTTCTGCTTTTGTGCCCTTACAGCACTTTCAAACACCTCGTGAATGCGATGGGAGAATTCCCAAAGAGACTCCCTTGCACCTTGCCGGGTAGAGTAGAACGCGGCCATTACTTCTGGGATGCTCCGACGCTCCCCATACACCCTAAGAATGGAATGTAGCATTGCTTCTGGGTCACCGTCATCAGCCTGAATCCTCAGCTCCCTACGGACACTTGGGGTCACACTGTCAAGAATAACATCTGCCTGGTCCTCTTTACTCATCATCCCTACTCTCCAGGCAGCTCTCACCTCTCTGACATATTCCTCGGCCGTAGGACCCGTGCGCTCCCCAAAGCACCGCACCCTCTTGTGAGTAGGTACCACGATGTACTGCACTCGTTCTGGTTGACGATTTAGCCCTACTACAGGGTCATCCACCTCAGCCACATCTTCGTTATCAGTTCTACTAGCAGCGCGTGTGTTGCGTGCCGCCATCTTGTTGCTAGTAGAGTTGACTAGAAATCTTGACAAACTGGATGATCCCGTCCCTCGCCTTGCACTGAACTGGGTGTTCTATTGTTTCGGCTGTTGCTGCTCTGATTGCTGAAGAGTTGCTTCACTGCGTGCTGTCTGTCAATCCTGTCGACGACGCCACTTGTGACAGGGGCGCTAGGGGTGCCTCACACCCAAGACCCGCGCACTAAGAAAATTTATAAAGGATCGTTTGACAGGGGTTGCAATTATTGGTTGCTTGCAACCCTCTCAGCAGCAGACTTAACAATTCAAGCAACCCAAAGCCTTAAGCAGATCAACATTTAATTCCACCGAACACCAAACAAACAATCCAACAAACACCCAGTCAGTGTTCATAGACTGTCTGAAAAATAATAAATAAAACAACGTCTAAGTGAACATCAATAGCATGGATAATAACACTTACCATACAGAAAACATGCGCCCACCTGACATCATCAACTATCTCACACACTCATGCGTGTCGCCCAATGCGACTAGTATAGTGTTGTGCATGAGGCTGGCAATCGCACCGGGTAACATAGGTTGCTACCGAAACCACTACTGCAAAAGCATCTGAATGCTCCATGCTGAGGTAAACCACACCGGTGGCCCCATGCTCCCTCAGGAGCGGAGAAGAGAAATATACATCTGGTACGCCCACGTGCTCTCACAACTCACACAACAATAATAATCAACTGGGCATAAAATAATATTCTTCAATACATGTACAACAAATAATCTCAATAATGAGAATTAACCACCACCTCACAACTGGTCTATCTCAATATTCGTTACTGCATTCTGAAGCATGTCGTATGTGACGACTCGTGCGGCTGGGAATCTCATCGCATGAAACACATTATTACAGGAACAACCACTGTAATAGCATAAAAATGCTTCTGTTGGCTTGTGGTGGACACCAGCCGCATTGGTGTTTCCATGCTCCACCAGGAGCAAACAGAGAAACACCTGTCTCAACAAAGGAGTGGCCTCGCGCTCTCCAGAAATCTAAATACATATTCTCACCTCACAGTAACCCATTAAATATACAGTAGAATTATCAATAAACGTGAAATACACTAAATTACTCTTACATAAAGAATACAATATAATTATTCTCGACTTAAGCCAAACTGGGACTAAATACACAACGTGTCGCTCGGCATAACATATTATAGGTTTACCACGCGGAGCGTGTTTAATCAGACTCGCTATCGCCGTCTTTTATCACCACGAGGCTACTATCTTGCGATCGTTAATCTTATCTAAATTTCCAGTGGAATAGCCTTTCCGAAGAATGAAATAATCGCTCTTAAACTCTCACATCTATCTATCTATCTATCTATCCCATTAAACATTAAAATAGCCACATCGATATAATTTCAGAATCCTAGAAAACTAATGCTAATTTAAATTAACTCACGTGCTCAAGGCATTTACAGCTTGGCTCTTGTGTGTCTTCTTAGTCTGTTCTCACTGGGCGGCTCTCTCAAACATAGACCGGTTTCGCCGCTTGCTACCCCTTTTTATAAGCCCTGGCCTAACCACTCAATTTACTGCGCGCTCGCGTATTAATCTGCGCCACACAGATAACACACGCGATTATTGCTCCAGAATGCATGAAAACACAGATTTACACAACTAGAGCAAAAACACAACTAATATGTAGGCATATATTATGACCTTGTAATAAATCTGCTCGAAGATAACGTGATCAAAAGGCACTAAACCACATAGACAATATGACTGCCCAGATGGGGCCAGCGCCTAGAACGACAGACCTCAAGATGGCGCTGTCACACAAAGGACAAACAAGAAAAGACAATCTGAAAACATTTGCAGAGATCAAATTAAATTAAATAGGAGAAATGAAAAAAATGATCACAGAATCCGTGATGATAACTGCAATAAGATAACAAGACAAATAACGCCACAGTGTATAAACATAAGGGTGTAAAGAAATCAAAAATAGAAAAGATGAGACCTACAATTATACAAACAAATCAAACAAAACTAAGGAACACAAAATTATTAACAAAAACAACGAAGAAAAGAACACCTCATCACAACTAACAGAAATAGCAGCAAATTGTTGCTAACAAATTTCCAATTAAGAAAATGTGTACCTATAGAATACTAGTACCAGACCAATGTCACTCGGCATACCTTGTACTAGTCACACAGAACATAAACTAATTTAATACATAACAAATAACATAAATGCATATATAATATAATATATGTGTTGTGGATAGAATGTGTTGCAATGTATGCTCAGATTTAATAAATTAGACTACCACTTTATTGAGTAATAGATTTGCTTTCTAACTATTACACTGTCCAATTTTTTTGAGCACATTAGAAGATCCACCGATGAAATTTGCACTTTATGTTCAACAATGCTCTTCTATTACAGCAGGATAAACAACCACTGGTTTAGAACACTGACTGTACTGTGCCAAATGTCAACAAGTGCTGTCCCAGATATTGCTACACTTGTCAGAACAGGTCAAGCTGACATTGATTGTATAGCTGTCCTATTGGTATTGATGTGGTCAAACAAATGTTCTTGTAACTGTAAAATGTGATTCTCAACACAAGACTGCGTAGGCTGGACCCAGGGATCTGGCTCACCACTGTAAACTTTCTTTCCCACTGTAAAGTTTGCTTGCACACACTGTTACTGTAAAATGTCAGTCTGTAAAGAAGTATCAGTTGTATACTGTAAACCTTCTGTAAAGTGTGGTGTCTTCTCTTTCTTCTGTAAAGCTCCACTATCAATCACTGTAGCATGTTGTTTGTGGTGCCACTACTGTATGTGTCCATGGTAGTGTACAGAGTTGTCGAGATCAGGCATGCTCCAGTCTACCCAGCTGTAAATGGGTAACTCACCCTAGTCCTAAGTTAGGGAAGGCAAAGGCAGCTGTAAACAGTCTTCTTCTTCTTCTTCCGTCCTTAGCCACCGACCGTCAAAGCAGTCAGTGGCCATTACGCCTAGTGGCGTCTTAGGGCAACAGCAGATGGGTTTTCTTTGCCATTGTTCCCCATCACGCCTATTGGCGTCTTTAGGGCAACGGCAAATCAATCCATCTGCCGCTGTTTCCGTAATCGAAGTGACTGGCAAACGGGTGATCAGCAAGATGAAAAAGAACAAAAGCTAGCACAGTTTGAGCATGAGCAAAAAATGGCTGAAATCCAGCTTCAAAAGCTTAAACTTGAGAATGAGAACAAACCGGTGGAGAGCACTAATCAGGGCACAACAAAAAGGGATCATGGGTGTCCTTTTAAGGTTCATTTACCTAAATTTCATCCATCCGATGACATATCGTGCAACTTGAATAGGTTTCAGACAATTTGTCAGGAACATAAACTGGACAAATCTGAATGGCCTAGTAAATTAATGTCATTATTTTCAGGGGAAGCTCTTACAGCTATCTGCACTTTGGATGATGCCTCTAGAAGTGACTATGATTCTATAAAAGCATTGTTATTGAAAAAATTCCAGCTGGATACTCATGGTTATAGATTAAAATTCAAAACTCTATTGCCTGACTCGTCCAAGGACTTCGCAGAATACATTGCATCTATCAAGCTTACTTTTCAGAGATGGATTGAACTGTCACGAATCGATCATACTTTTGAGTCGCTTATGGATCTCATGCTGAGAGATAAGGTTCTCTCCTCAGTCAGTCCAGAATTTTTGACCTATCTCCAAGAGAGGGATCCGCAAACCATTGCTGAAATGGAAATTTTGGGGCGACGTTTCATGACCGCACATCCTGGGAGGAATATAAGCAACTCAAACATCAAGGAGGCATTACCAGTTGCCTCAGCAAAGGCTATATATACAAGAAATCAAAAACAGGGACCACCTGATAATGCTTCAGGCTGGGGACGAAATTTTAGCCGGAATGCCGGAATCTTCAGGGGTCGGTATAACTTTGCATACAGACCATTTCGACCATATAGCCAGGAAAATATGCCTCAACAACAATTTAATGGACCAAACAGAGGCTGGACCAGAACTCAGAATTCCTATTCTAACAGAGGAAGATCAAATTATAATAATGATTGTAATTACCAGAACAACTGGAATAATCAGCACTACAGAGGCTCTCGACCCCCACATAGGGCTAATGCTGCTGTTGAACAAAACAACCAGTCAGTTGCTCGGAATCAAGGGTTTGAGACTACGTCTCATGCCAATGCATGCAGTGTTGATCTTTCTAATAAAGCAAATTGCTCTGCTTGCAACACTCTTTTTCAGACAGATGAAGTACCCAGATTAATTTGTGGTCACCCTCTACCAGTACTTGCTTCTCATGATGGAAAAGGTTCACTTAAATTTTGCAGGGGATTTGTTAATCATAGACTTGTTTCCGTCCTCAGGGATACGGGATGCACTACCGTAGGGGTGCGACAATCTCTGGTTGATAACTCATGTTACACTGGTAAACAGGTGAAATGTGTTACCTTCGGGGGCACAGTTGAATATTATCAAACTGCCTTTGTTTACATAAACACACCTTACTTCACAGGGAATGTTCTTGCTTGTATGTTGGAAAATCCAGTCAGCGAGTTGATTCTGGGGAACCTCCCTTCGCTGAAGGAGTGCTCAGATGATGATATTAAAAGTTGGGAAAACCAGCATTTAGTGACTGCTAATGCAGTTACTATACGGGCACAGGCTCAGGCAGAGGCCAATGATAGTACGGCATCAGAGAATGAGGATGATGACAATTTACAAGTTTCACTTGTCAGTAAAGAGTCATTCATTACTATGCAACATAATGATGACTCATTGAAAAAAATTTTCAAGGTTGCTAGAAAAGATGATGTTGTGTACAACGAGAGGGCGATTCACTGGTACACCATCAAAAATGGTATTCTAATTAGAAATTTTAATGATGCTAATTCTGAGAAAAAACAGATCATGGTGCCAACTAATTTTAGACCTTTTATTTTGCAACATGCTGTAAACTTTCTTTCCCACTGTAAAGTTTGCTTGCACACACTGTTACTGTAAAATGTCAGTCTGTAAAGAAGTATCAGTTGTATACTGTAAACCTTCTGTAAAGTGTGGTGTGTTCTCTTTCTTCTGTAAAGCTCCACTATCAATCACTGTAGCATGTTGTTTGTGGTGCCACTACTGTATGTGTCCATGGTAGTGTACAGAGTTGTCGAGATCAGGCATGCTCCAGTCTACCCAGCTGTAAATGGGTAACTCACCCTAGTCCTAAGTTAGGGAAGGCAAAGGCAGCTGTAAACAGTATTTCCCTCTAAGGCTCCAGGGGAAGCAGGCCCTAAACTTGGTCACTTCAACCGACGCAGGATGGTGTAGATATGGGTAGAAGTGTAGAGTGTGTTTACCGCGAATGGTGTACTGTTCGTGTTCTGACCAATCTAAACACTCATTCACTTGTGTCTACAAGGCACCAATGCAGACTGCTGGAATCTTTGTTTACACAGTTTATTTGGACGCTCACACTGGGACATAACGAGTAAATCATGGGTATGTTGACATATCAATTTGCAGGCATACATAGTAGATCCTATGTCATGGCACATTCATAAATAATAGGTAGTACATCAATGGCCGCATCCCCTATCTGACTAAGCGCGTCAGTGAAGGCGGATCGGTAAGTAACTAAAGTTGCTTTATATTCACAGTTTATCATATTGTGAAACCACGATAAGGGGTTTCTATCCAAATTGAGATCTCCTTGCCACTGTCCGAATAATAAGATACATGCCCCGTTCTTTAGACAGTGATCCAAAAAATGCGATGACAGGAATGTAACATGGCCGCCTACCTGAGTTGTCGCTCACTCGCTCACAGGAGGATATATATATAAGCCAAAGTTAATTTGCAATACATATGCATAATTTCATAAAGTTCCTCCACACAGATCTACTGTAATCCAGTTACCTCACGTAGACATAATTACAGTATGGAGCCTGTCATCTCCGTCGATACAAATTTGACCCTAGCGTTGCGAAGCACAAAATTCCCGCTAGGCCTAACCGACCTGAGATCATCAAAACAGGGACTGGAATTACCTGGAGTCCGAATCATACATGGTACCGTACATTAGGAAAGTCTATAACACAACTCTAGTAGAGACACAATCTCCTATAGAAGAAAAACTACTTCGTAAATCATTTTTACTGAAGAATATACCAGCCCTGGAAAAAATGCGTACCCGCCATTGTCACGGTACATCGGAACTCATCACGACTAGACAAGACAACTCCTACTTCCGCTAGAGCGGTGTAACAAGAATATAGTCCTGCCTACCCATCCAAAATATACAATATAGGACTGATTCTACTTGTACTAATAATATGTAATACATATGAATTCAGGCCATAAACATAATAAGCAAATTAATCTATTTTCTGGCCCTAAGAAATAGGTACAGACAAGGGTGTCATATCCATGCGCCGAATTAATATCAAGAACGATTACTCCTATAATCAACAGGGTAAAACAATTATGGATTATCTAGCCTTCCCCATAGACAGCATTTTCATACACAAATGAATGAATGTCTATATCTTTTCCATATTAAATAGCCATATCGATTTTTGTAATATGTGCGTCAAAATATGCACGCAACACATGCCCATGATGTCAACTGTGCAGGCCATTTGGGGATAGCTCGTACTAAACAAAGAGTGCTGTCCAATTTTTTCTGGCCTGGGGTCACCAAAGATGTGAAAACTTTTTGTAGAACTTGCAAGACATGCCAAAGCGTGGCTGCGAAAGGTGCATATCACAAAGCACCTATACAGGCCTTTGATATCTCTAACAGACCATTCGCTAAGATGGCAATTGACATCATAGGACCATTACCAGTAGTATCAGCAAGAGGCCACAGATTCATTCTTACGTGCATTGACATGTGCACACGGTGGCCTGAAGCGATACCACTTAAGAACATCACAACTAGAGATGTTGCTGATGCACTCATGATCATTTTCAGTAGATTGGGGTTTCCGGAGGAAATACTATCAGACATAGGTAGACAATTTACATCAGAAGTTATGGCACAGGTTATGAAGGATTTTCAAATTGAGAGGTCTCTAAGCAGTGCCTATCACCCAGAAGGTAACGGCACAGTAGAACGATTCAATAAGACACTCAAACAGATGTTGGGTAAGGTTACCTCAAAATGTCCACAGGACTGGGACATAATTTTACCAGCTGTTTTGTTCGCCTATCGGGAAATCCCAAACGAACAAACTGGGTTTTCGCCATTTGAATTAATTTTTGGGGCAAAGCCTAGAAGTCCCATGTCGATCTTAAAACAGCTTCTCGTGGGCTCCGAGTTGTCAGAGGAGGTTCAATCCTCTTATGAATATGTTGTAAATCTACGAAAAAAGATTGTGGAAGCATGCCTGATAGCAGTGGATGCTTCTGAGAGAGCAAAAGAAAAAACCAGACTATTCACTAATGAGAAGAGAAAATTACGCTTATTGTGGCCTGGGGATGAAGCATATGTGCTTCTCCCTACAAAAGAGAATAAACTATTAATTGCATGGAGAGGACCGTATAAAGTGGTTTCACAGTTAACTGATGTTATTCATATTGTGGAACTTAAGGGTCAACATAGAAACTTTCAACATCAACATGCTCCAAAAAATTCCATTCTCGAACCTGGTAATCTTCAACCAATTTTCGAGGCCATTGATGCGTCTAACTCAAACTATTCTCTCACTTGCTGTAATTCATGATGAGGAGTCTCTTCATTCGAAAGTGTCTCTCTGCCATTATCTTTTGTTCCGCTTCAAGCGTCAGAATCTTGGAGGGACGTTTTCTATATCTCCAGATCTATCAATCGACCAACACACTCAAATTTATACTCTGTTACAATCCTATCAGGATTGTGTTGACTGAGATCCAGGTAGTACTGATGTCATCGCTCATGACATTCTACTTCAAGATCAAACACCTTATCCGGATAAAAGCCATATCCCCATACCAATTCATTTTCAGGCTCAAGTGGATAAGGAAATTGATAACATGCTTAAAATGGGTATTATAGAACCATCTCAATCACCTTACTCATTTCCTCTAGTGATTGTTAGGAAAAAAGATAAGTCCATTAGAATCTGTATAGACTTCCGTCGTCTTAACGGTATAACTTCTACTGATGCAGAACCTATGCCTGTTCTTGATTCCTTACTGGAAAAGATGTCTGATGCCACATATTTCAGTAAACTTGATCTTTCAAAAGGCTACTGGCAGATTCCCTTAACAGATAGATCTAAGCCTTACACTGCCTTTGCCACTCCTAATGGATTATATCAGTGGACTCATATGTGTTTTGGGCTAGTGAACGCACCGGCAACGTTTGTCCGGATGATGAGATTACTATTTGCTGGTCGGCCTGATATCATAACATATATCGACGATATCTGTCTCTTCCACAATTCTTGGCAGGACCATATCTTAGGTCTTCAATCCTTATTGGACATTCTACGCAGTCACCACCTCACAGCTAGACCTTCAAAAGTCCAGATCGGATATAAAGAAATTTCTTTTCTGGGACATAGAATTTCTCAAGGATTCTTGAAAACAGATGATGACACTGTCTCAAAAATTCTTAATCTTGAGGTTCCTAAAACAAAAAAACAAGTCATGAGTTTGTTAGGTCTAATCAACTTTCACAGGAAATTCATTCCTCGTTTCTCGGAAATAACTTCCATTTTGTCATCTTTGCTGAAAAAGGGATGTCCTAACAAAATAGTCTGGACCCAGCCATGCCAAGATGTATTAAACCGTATTAAATTTTCATTTTCAAAGGCACCAATATTGAAACTGCCTAATCCATTTATCTCCTTTACTCTCAGGTGTGATGCATCTCAATATGCGATAGGAGCGTCTTTGATGCAACTCCACAACAATGTTTTGCATCCAGTGTTGTACGTGAGCCGCAAGTTATCTTCAACAGAAGCGAAATATCCCATTCTGGAAAGAGAGCTCCTAGCAATATCATGGAGTGTTTCCAAACTACAAAAATACTTGATTGGGGCTCCATTTGTCATCGAAACAGACCAGAGGGCTCTAGCATATCTACAAAATGCTAATTTTTCAAATCAAAGAACAGCTAGATATGCCCTAAGTCTATAGCCATACTCTTACACCATCCGGGCGATCAAGGGCTCTGAGAACAATCTTGCAGACGTCCTGTCACGCTGTACAACCATCTAGTCTAGTACTGGTTTGATACATCACGGAATTACCCCAGATGGAGAAAATCTGAGAATCTGTCATATTCAAGTTAGTTGTCTTCGACAATCTACAGGTACACTTATATTTGCCACATTTGACTATCTTTATGTTCATTCCATGAGACTGTTATTCGCATAGTTCAAGGACTTTGTTTACAGCAACTAGTATGCATGGATACTTGCATTATGTGTTGGTATGAAACTTTATCGGTGATAGAAATTCAGGGAAAACTACCTAGTGTATAACTTTTTCTCCAAGAGACATCAATCATACTCAGGATTCAGGTACATCTCAGTACACATTGTGAACCAAAGAAACTATTCCGGGATAATTTATTACCTTTTATTTGATAACCCATGGACATGAATCGTGAACTTGAATTATCTTCATGGATTTATGAATACTCACAATTTTGTGCTCAACAAACTTAATAGTTATATTTACCTAATATATTCTTCTTTTTTGGACACAATAATTTTTATTACTACCTTTGTGCTTAGACTTTGATTAATGGACACACATTGTTTAATTAGGAGTATCTATATGCACTGTCCCTGTCTTCTGCTTTACTAAACTTTTTGCATATACTGAAGTCTTATACCAACTGAGCATGTTGTTGCTGTCATTTTTGACGGAGTCATCTGTCAAGTTATTTGCTTATGTTTTTATCATAAGAATAATTGTGTCTTTACCTGCGATGTCAGGTTGATTAGGGGTTGTCTTCCCTTGTTTATTCATTCACTGTGTTTGACCTTTAGGGTCAAAGGTAGACAGTTCGGGCGTATGCCCATGGGCAGGTTTTTTTAAGCGGGAGTTGAGTTAGACTTCCGGCAAGCCGGGGAGTGTCCTGGTTTCTGAAGGGACGAGAGTCCATTGTGTTTTTCGGGAAAAATCTTCGAAGTGACTGCACTGGCAGTTTTCCCCAGTGAATCTCTGTGCGTTGGAATGACAGCAGAGTTCCTTGTTAAGTTCTGTGGACTCGGTTACAGGTAATACCGACTTTTTCCATTACTATGCTTTCGGTAGCAGAACATGTTAGAAGATTGCCTAGTCTGTGAACTGCAGCTCACCGGTCCTCCATTACAGAACATATATGTTGTGCTCAAGGTAGCCATCCAAGACTATTAGTCTTCATACCATCCAGAAATCCAGTGACGAAGATATATTGTGGGAGCCGCAGATTGGCGGCATATTTATGTCTACAATAAGCATTACTGCAGGGTTGATGGTAACCAGCTTATCAGAAGTACACAGCCGACGTCAGAACGAGGCCTGTGTTTTCGGCTATTATACTACAGCCTGATAATGTGCAATTGGCGGGGAATGCCAAGTTGCACCTATGTGTCAAAGTGATTAAGGGATCTGACGCGTTTAGTCAGTAATCCCAGGGCGACGCCACGAACTGTCCTTATTGAAGAACATTGTATTGACCATGCACGAATATTCAAATGTTTACCAGCTTGCTGAATGCCTAATGTATACCTATCGATTTCCGGTCAGCATGACCTTGTTACACTGACTGTTCCTGTTGATACCATGTGTGTTCTCGTCAATAAATGTTTTGAAACGTGCCTGCAGTGTCCAAGCATCCTTGACTACTGCATGTGAGTGTATGGGTTGCAGGGTCTACATACATACGAGCCTAAACACATTCGCGCCTTCATTCGCACCCACACTCAGTTCATCATCCGCTCGCACTACACACCTAACAACATGTATACTGTCTTGGGCTAGTGATCACCTCAACAAGAAAAAAGTACAGTTACATTTTTGGTGGACCAGTTACGTGGGCTCTTCTGATACATTTCTTGTGGACAGAGCGAGCAATTAACATTATTGATGACATTAATGTGGTCCAGAAATTTACATTTCATGGGGCTATTTGCGTGAGAAGGACAAGTACACATTACATTTCTGATCTGTGGGTCTAAGCTACACACTGGACAGCTGTATCACACATCGCTAATTCTACACTTGCAAGTTTTGGCTACAACAGGACAGAAATAGGTCATCAACTGTTGACCCAGATAAACAGTGCTAGCATTTATGTTATAATGCTACATAAACCACAACAGGACAAGTACTGAAGTTAACATCTAGGCATTTGCTACGTGGACCACAACTGCAAGTCGAGTCCCTTTTTGTAAACGGTACCGCTGGTCGTTTACACGTTTCAGTCAACAACAGACTTTTCTACGCCCGAGCATTCAAGCTACATTGTTCGTGGTCAAGTGTTTGTAAACAGTACGTGGATTGTAAACATTCTATGTGCAAGTCCTAAGTCGAGAAGGTCATAGTAACTTTTGTTCGTGAATACCACTTTATGCTACAGTGGATTTGACATTCAGTGCGCGCTTGACATTTTGTTTCTGTGTTCGCAAGGAGCAAGAAATTTACTTTAGTTTCAGCTGTGACTGAACTTGTTTTGCAACACATTGAATTGATTGCTATTTATGTTAATTGTACTATTTTTGTGTATTTTTCTTGTGTTCTTTTGCGGGTTTTCGGTTGGTGGGTCTTACGGTAAATATGCCACTTAATCGAGGGTTACTGTAAGCGTTCTGTAGGGATTGCAATTTTCTTAATTGAAATGTGCTAGCGACTTTTGTTGCAATTTTTTTTTTTAGCTGTGACGACATCAGTTAGTGTTGTTTTCGTTATTTTTCCGTTCTTTGATTTTCGATTAATTTTGTTTGTATCTGTTCTTCTCTCATTCCTTCCGTTTATTTCTTTACACCTTTTCGTTTATAACAGTGTTGCCATTTGTCTTGTTTATTTTTCGCGGTCATCATTACACATTTGTGTAACATTTTTTTTTACTTTTTGCTGTATTGTTTATTTGACTTCCGCGAACGTTTTCGGTCATTGTTCTGTATCTTTGTCTTTGTATTTATGATTGTTCTACATTATTGTCATACACAGTCTACATACATATACTTGGTCATGTATTATTATTGTTATTGATAAGGTACACTCTTCATATAGAGATTGTTAATAAAATATTATTATCTAAGATATTTATACAAGTTCTTTGGTAAAAGACTTGTTATCCACAAAGATTGAGACAAGGTGAAATACATATTCAAGTTCTTTATTAAAAAAAAAAAAAAAAAAAGACTTGTGCCCATAGTGAGTGGGATATAAAGGAATTATTTTCCACAGGTACTCAAGTGATTTTTTGTTACATTATAAACAAGATGACCATACAAGGTCTTTGTCTAAGACTAAGAGAGTGAAATAAAGTGAAGTGAGTATACAAGTCTAGCATTTCAGACTTGTCTCCCATTGAAGTTGGATAAGGTAATTGTTGAATTTTTCAGGTTACTGATCTCATTAGACAGAATGTCTACATTGGATTTCTTCATCCAGCAAGGGTTGACTCTTGGTAAGTCTGGTAAAGAATGGGAAGAATATTCATCTGCTCTATTCGCCACTGCATTAAAGTCAGAAGAAAAGAAACAAAAAGAGGAAATTAAATTGAAAGCAGAAGCTGAACAAAGGAGAGCAGATGCTGAACTAAAGAAGCTAGATGCTGAGAATAGAAGATTAGAACTTGAAGAGAAAAGGTATCAAAGAGAAGCTGCTGCTGAGGAGAGAAAAGCTCAGGCTGATGAAAGAAAATTCCAGATGGAAATGGAAGACAAAAAACTTCAAGCTGCTGCAGAGGAGAAAAAAGTTCAAGCTCAAGCTGCTGCAGAGGAGAGAAAACTTCAAGCTGCTGCAGAGGAGAGAAAACTTCAAGCTGAGGCTGAAATTAGGAAAATGGAACATGAGGAAAGAAAACAGAAGATGGAACTTGATGAAAGACTCGCAACTTTGGAGTTAGAGAAATTGAAATTGGCGAGTACGGGTGCTCAGCAAACAACTTCGAGTACGACAAAGGAGTTTGTTAATAGGATTAAATTGCCTCATTTCAATCCTTTAAAGGATGACGTAGCAGATTATCTAGATAGATTCCAATTTTTATGCGATACGCATAACATAAAAAAGGAAAAATATGTTGAACAACTGATGGAATTTTTTACAGGTGACACATTGACTACTCTTATGACAATAGACTAACATGACAGGACTAATTATGATGTTGTCAGAGCAGCATTGCTAAAAAAATACCAACTAAAAGAAGAAGACTATCGTCTTCGTTTTAGGACAATGTTGCCAGAAAATGGAGTAGATTTCTCTGATTTTGTTACAAAAATACGTCGTACATTTACACGATGGGTTGAGTTGTCTCAGACTGAGAAAACATATGAAGGTCTAATGGACTTATTATTGCGAGATAAGGTTTTGTCATCTGTTAATGATTCTTTTCTTGCATTCCTTCATGAGCGTAAGCCTAAAAACTTAAAAGATATGGAGGAATACTGTTGTCAGTATGCCACCGCGCATCCCCATGCTACAGTTAGCAATTCTAAAGTGAAAGAAGGGTTGCCAGCTGCTTCGGCAACACCATATGGCCCTAATTTCAAAAAAAAATTTCAGGGTGCTCAACAAAACTGGAATAGGGGAAGTAATCAGAATTACACTCAGAAGCGGAGTAATCCAACACATGATGGTTCTTCGTCTATGAATTGGAGACAAGATGGTAGTTCTCGTAATTTTAATGGTAATAATCTTAGACACTTTCGCAAGGGTATCGTAATAATAACCATTCTCGACGTCAAGATTATGACGATGGTGAATTTAGAAACCGGGATTCAAACCGGAATGATGATTACAATAGGCAATATGATAACAATTACAGGGGAAATGATAGTCGAAATAATTACAGGGGAAATGATAATCGAGGCAGACCTAGGTTTAACAAAAAAAGACCTTTCCAACAGGCAAACTCTGCACAACAAGAGTTTGATGGAGCCTGTAATACAGTAAATGATAGTGGTAACTCTAGGGCTATCACTGGTTGTGCTTTCGATTTTGGGAGAGCAACTGAATGCCCCCAATGCTTAACATTGTTCGACTCATCGACTGTATCTACTCTAAGTTGTGGTCACCCTCTTCCTGCTCTACCTGCTACAGTTGCGCATGATGGGAGAGGATCTCTCATCTTACATAAAGGTCTAATAAATGATAGGCTAGTCTCAGTACTTTTCGATTCGGGATGTACTACCGTCGGGGTTAGGAGTCTCTGATAGATCCTTGCTGTGCCACTGGAAAAACAATCAAATGTGTTACATTTGGTGGTACTATGGAAAGTTATCCTACTGCTATTATTAGGATTGACACTCCCTTCTTCACAGGAGATGTCCATGCATGTCTTCTTCCTAATCCTATTGCGGATCTTATAATCGGTCGTATTCATGGGGTTAAGGAATGCACCCCGCAACAAATTTCTAGTTGGGAGAAAAAAAACATTCAAACGGTCAATGCAGTGGTGACAAGAGCTCAAGCTCTTAATCCCCCAACTTCATCGGATAATAGTAATGAAGTTGATAGCCAAGACGAGCACTTGGTGATTTCCCATGACTCGTTTGTTAAACGTCAAGAAGAGGATCCTTCTTTGAAGAAATTCTTCCTTCTTGCAAAGAAAGGGGATCCCAATCAAAATACGAATCACAAATCGTATATTACTATGAAGAATGGTATATTGGTACGGATGGTACAACACTCGGACAAGTCTATGCACTCGCAAATTCTTGTGCCTAAGTGTATGAGAGCCTTAATTCTTCAGCATGCACACGATTCTCAGTGTGCTGGACATATGGGTTTTTCCAGAACTAAAACTAGAGTCCTTGCGTCTTTCTTTTGGCCATTTGTTAATAAAGACATACGAATTTATTGCCGATCTTGCAAAATTTGTCAAGAGGTCAAGTCTAGAGGTCCGAGACATGCTGCTCCTATTCAGGCTGCAGATATTCCGATTCGGCCGTTTCAGAAAATGGCTATAGACATCATTGGTCCGTTCAAAATTAAGTCAGCCAGAGGACACCAATTTATCCTCACTTGCGTGGACATGTGCACGCGTTGGCCAGAGGCTATTCCTCTGAAGAGCATATCAACTGTCGATATCGCTGATGCTCTTTGGCTCATATTTTCTCGTCTGGGATTCCCCGGAGAAATACTGTCGGACCACGGCACTCAGTTAATTTCGGACGTTATGTCTCAGGTAATGGCTACGCTAGACATTAAAAGGTCTCTCAGTAGTATTTATCATCCAATGTCCAATGGATTGGTAGAACGTCTTAACAGGACACTAAAGAACTTACTTGGCAAGATAACGGAGGATCATCCGGAGGATTGGGACAGGGTTTTACCTGCAGTCCTCTTTGCCTATAGAGAAGTTCCCAACGAGCATACAGGGTTTTCTCCTTTCGAACTTGTCTTTGGTGCGCAACCGCGCGGTCCGATGTCCTTGTTACACGATTTGATAACTTCTGATAATATTGACGATGATACACAATCGTCATATGAATATGTCATTGCTCTTAGAGAAAAGATTATCGAATCGTGCAGGTTAGCAACTTCATCTTCCGAATTTGCGAAAGAAAAAGCTAGGCGATTTGCTAACAAGAAAAGACGCCTACGTCAACTTTGTCCTGGAGACAAAGCATATGTCTTACTTCCCTCAAGAGAGAATAGACTTCTCATTTCATGGAAAGGTCCATACACTATAGTCTCCAAAATTTCCGATGTCGACTACATCGTCGATGTGGATGGAAAGCATAAAACCTTCCATATAAATATGCTAACAGAGTTTATTGAACGTCCAGACTATTTGCAGCCTATTTTCCAGGCGACGGACGACTCTCCAGTCCAACATGGTCACATCTCATCCCTGTCCGTTATACAGGATGAGGAAACTATTTTTTCTGACGTTAACTTACCTCTTCCTGCGATTCCACTGAATTCAACGGAATCGTGGAGGGACGTTACAATCTCTTCGAACTTGTCTTTTGAGGAGCAACGTCAAGTATCCTCTACGCTACAATCATATCAGGATGTCCTTACCGACATTCCTGGACACACAGATGTCATAGAACATGACATCATACTTACTGATCGTAATCCGATCAGAGTAAGACCATACCCAATACCTATTCATTTTCAAGCACAAGTCGAGAAAGAATTGGATGAAATGATTCAACTGCAAATAATTGAACCATCCACTTCAGCTTATTCTTCGTCGATAGTTATTGTTCGAAAGAAAGACAATAACATACGTCTTTGCGTTGACTATCGCAAATTAAATCAAGTTACGAAGTTCGATGCTGAACCTATGCCATTATTAGATGATCTACTTATTAGACTTTCTAAAGCTAAATTCTTTACTAAACTAGACTTGTCGAAAGGTTATTGGCAAGTCCCACTGACGGAACACGCCAAACCTCTCACTGCTTTTTCGACACCTAGGGGTCTGTTTCAATGGAATTTTATGCCTTTCGGGCTTATGAACGCCCCAGCGACTTTCGTGCGCATGATGCGACGAATTCTATCAGATCGTGCAGATGTCATCGCATATTTAGACGACATCTGTCTTTTCAGCGATACTTGGGAAGAACACTATTTGGGTCTAAAGGAATTGCTATCTACTCTACGTGAGCATAGTTTGACTGCAAAACCCTCTAAAGCTTTTGTTGGGTTTAGTGAAATTTCCTTCCTAGGTCATCGAGTTGGTCATGGTCTGTTGAAGACAGAGGACCAAAACATTTCGAAGATATTAAATATCTCGGTTCCGAAGACAAAAAAGCAAGTGCGTAGTCTCTTGGGATTGATACAATTCTATGGAAGATTCATTGAGAATCTGTCCTCCATTATGGCACCACTTTCATCGTTATTGAAAAAAAGGTTCTCCTAATATGGTGCGTTGGTCCCAGGAATGCCAATCTTCATTGGATCAGGTTAAGAATTTGTTCTCATCTCATCCTATCTTAAGACTACCAACGATTGATAAGACTTTTGTTCTTCGTAGTGATGCCTCTTCCACTGGGATTGGAGCGGCGCTAATGCAGGAATATTCAGGAACTCTGCATCCTGTAATGTATATTTCTAGGAAGCTAAATGCGGCAGAAAGGAATTACTCGGTTTTAGACCGTGAATTGTTGGCTATGGTTTGGTCCATTCTTAAGCTACAAAGGTTCCTTCTGGGCGCGCATTTCTTTATGGAAACTGATGGCGGACATATTGTCCAGATGCCCACATGATTCCAGTTAAATCTTGTGTCCTAGTTTTTCCTGATACACTTTCAGACTTAGGTCTGTCCTTAATATCCTAATATGTTGTAATACAAATGTATTTGGATGATGTTTAGATAATTTAACAAATTTCATTTTGTCCATCCATCAATGATATGTTGCTAATATAGCAAATAATTCATGACATTTGTATATTGCTATAATTATAGTATTTAGTAATGATTGATATATGATTGGTATTGCCAGCAACTTAGGTTTCTTTAATGGTACCCCCTTAGTTTGTTTGGCTTAAAGGAGATATTTTCTCCTATGTTGGGAGATGATTTGTATCCTCTTCAGACGCTTTGTTTATGCGTCTATTGTACCTGATATTAGGTTCATTTTTTCATGAGCACATAAGTGATACTTGTGCAATCTTGCTCATGGACATATTAAAAAAAAAAAAAAAAATTTCATTTTTTTTTTACAGGGGGGTGGTAGTAATATGTTGCTGTCATTTTTGACGGAGTCATCTGTCAAGTTATTTGCTTATGTTTTTATCATAAGAATAATTGTGTCTTTACCTGCGATGTCAGGTTGATTAGGGGTTGTCTTCCCTTGTTTATTCATTCATTGTGTTTGACCTTTAGGGTCAAAGGTAGACAGTTCGGGCGTATGCCCATGGGCAGGTTTTTTTAAGCGGGAGTTGAGTTAGACTTCCGGCAAGCCGGGGAGTGTCCTGGTTTCTGAAGGGACGAGAGTCCATTGTGTTTTTCGGGAAGAATCTTCGAAGTGACTGCACTGGCAGTTTTCCCCAGTGAATCTCTGTGCGTTGGAATGACAGCAGAGTTCCTTGTTAAGTTCTGTGGACTCGGTTACAGGTAATACCGACTTTTTCCATTACTATGCTTTCGGTAGCAGAACATGTTAGAAGATTGCCTAGTCTGTGAACTGCAGCTCACCGGTCCTCCATTACAGAACATATATGTTGTGCTCAAGGTAGCCATCCAAGACTATTAGTCTTCATACCATCCAGAAATCCAGTGACGAAGATATATTGTGGGAGCCGCAGATTGGCGGCATATTTATGTCTGCAATAAGCATTACTGCAGGGTTGATGGTAACCAGCTTATCAGAAGTACACAGCCGACGTCAGAACGAGGCCTGTGTTTTCGGCTATTATACTACAGCCTGATAATGTGCAATTGGCGGGGAATGCCAAGTTGCACCTATGTGTCAAAGTGATTAAGGGATCTGACGCGTTTAGTCAGTAATCCCAGGGCGACGCCACGAACTGTCCTTATTGAAGAACATTGTATTGACCATGCACGAATATTCAAATGTTTACCAGCTTGCTGAATGCCTAATGTATACCTATCGATTTCCGGTCAGCATGACCTTGTTACACTGACTGTTCCTGTTGATACCATGTGTGTTCTCGTCAATAAATGTTTTGAAACGTGCCTGCAGTGTCCAAGCATCCTTGACTACTGCATGTGAGTGTATGGGTTGCAGGGTCTACATACATACGAGCCTAAACACATTCGCGCCTTCATTCGCACCCACACTCAGTTCATCATCCGCTCGCACTACACACCTAACAACATGTATACTGTCTTGGGCCAGTGATCACCTCAACAAGAAAAAAGTACAGTTACACATGTCTTGTTTGCATTGACATTAACTACTTTTACCAAACTACACAGGGTCGTGGGGACTTATTATGCTTGTCTTAATCATCATGGTATATCATCCATTGAGATTCTGAATAAAGACTCATGTGAGAGAAGAAAACAAAACATAATATGAATGAGAAAAAAAACAGAAAACATTATTCTCTTATCATGAAGGTATTACATCATGTACTTCATTGCATGTGTCTTACAACTTTCATATATATTATAATTACTTAATGGTCATCTATAGCATAATTACTTTGCAATTGTATTAAGTGACAATATTCACTAAGTCTATAACCTGACAGGACTTAGACCAAAAGTATGTGACATTAGAGTGAAAATGATTGACAGGTATGGATGAGTTCATATAACACGTAGTCTTAGTTACTGGAAGGCAGGTCATCTACTTCTTATGTGTCATATTGTCTCGACTTGAGTAAGACTTAGGCTTTGATATTTTCATATCAATGTCCTCACTTTGTGTTAAATTTGGCTTTCTCATGACAGACACAGGGGTTGGAGTACTTCCTGGTCTCCGCTCGTATTATATTTGAACTCTCTACTTGGGGGCACTGGAATCTCACTTTATATTTTGTTTACCTACCTCTGAAGTAGAAAAATTTCATTTTTCTCCTCAGACAGGGGAGGGGGGAAGATGTGACGTACATTTTATATGCTGTTACTTATGTTCTTATATCTAGCTATTAAATAGCTTCGTCCACAAGTTTTTATTACCGTCCGTCGCATTGCGGCAGAGACGACGTCACTAATCAGTATGCAAGAGAGGTCAAAAGGTGGGCGAATGATAGCGAAGGGTTCAGGGGGCATTAGTGGATGTGTTGTTGAACAGGGAGGATGCATGTGTGAATTGCTCCGAGATATTTCAGATGTCGGTGTGTTTGATAGATATGTTTTGAAGTAAGTCGGTTCATCCTGGAATGACAGAGTGCCTGATTCATTCACAGGATAGGTAGAGGAGTGAATAGAAATGATGTAGTGATGTTTAAAGACTGAAGACGGGCGATGTTCCCGGTTCTTATATATTCGTATGTTCATAGAGATACAGCTGATTATAGGACTGGATCTCGACATTTACTGACAGACTGTTATATGCCAGAATCTGCATTTTCCCTATGCCAGGGGAGTTAGCGATGTTTAGTGAAAAAGGTCTTACAAGTAATACTTCATTGGAGCATACGTTTTATCCATAATAAACATGTTCGTGTTGTGAATAAGCTGGACGTTTCTTCAATTCTTGTGCGGATGTTTATGTAGCAAGTAATTAAGAACTCTTGTATGATCACTTGGCTACTGCAAATATGTGTTACTCTGCCATGAATTAAATCATTAAACCTAAGAGCAAGTTGGAGAACGCCACAATCTGTAAAAATTAATTTTAAATTGTTCTTCTTGCAGATGTTTTGGTTATTATGGACTTGATGAAGGCCCACCTTCCAACCCTCCACCCTTTTTGCCTGTGAGGGTTCCAGGTCTGCAACTTTCAGAGGTAAAGACCAGAGAAAATACAAAGCAGTTTTTGAGACCCATTGACTTTTTCAAACTGTAACTTTATGAAAGAATGGTTATAAGAAAAGAGTGTTTTCTTTTTAACAGTATGTTAGAGACTAGCCAACAAAATGGGGGATGAAGTTATGGGTTCTTGCTGATGCTGTTAGTGGATATACTTTGATGTTTATTTAGGTAGGAACACTGCAAATGGACCATTTGGTTTAGCTTATACTGTAGTTAGTTATGAATCATATGAAATCTTTGGTGAGTCAAGGATATAGGGTATATTTTGATAATTTTTATACATCCAATCAGTTACTGAAGGATTTGTGGAAGTTAGGGGATTGAAGCTTGTGGCACATTTCTTAGAAACAGAAATAAATTTCCAGCTGCACTTTCACATATAAAGGAATTTGAAAAAAAAAATAGTATCAGAGGTGCAATGAGGTGGGTTAGAGATGAAGCAAAACTATAACACTGGTTTCAAGCATTCAAAATGCAAATGGCCACAGGTTCGCTAAGCGTAGAACTAAGGTTAATTGGAATTTTCAAGAACTTAATGTTATACAGCCAAATCTTGTAAGGGATTACAAAATATACATGAAAGGAGTGGACAAGAGTGACCAGCTGATTAACAAGTACAAGGTTTTGAGAAAGACCAATAAATATTGGAAAACCCTTTTTTCACTTTCTGGATATTGCTATGGTACATGCTTACATTTTATTTCAAGACTGGCAGAAAAAACATCCAGATGTAGAAGACCAGCTAGATATGGTCAGCTAGATTTTACAGAACTAATCCGGGAATTGGGGAACATAAGTTTGTATGATGATGCACTACTCGCTTCAAAGCCACCAGTTTTTTCTTGGCACACCATGGACCCCGAGTTTACAGAGACAAAAAGAAATTGTAAGCTTTGCTATCAGACTGTAAAGATTGAAAGAAAAACAAAAGTTAGATGTAAAGTTTGTGATATTTTTATATGTTTTCATGCAGGTAGGAATTGTCTGTCAGAATACCACAAGCCTTAGTAGAAAATATATAAAGATGTGTTGAGTCTTTATAATGTCACCCTCATAACTGATTTTACTTATGTGTTAGTGATCATACAGTGTTACACTAGAAATATGTCTACTGAAGTCATATTTCATTATTTTAACTAAGATGTTGCAGCTACCTATAATAACTGTAATGTATTCAGCGGAAGATTTTTTTTTTGAATATTTATTTTTTTAAAGCCTAGTTATGTAACATTTGACAAATTTGCATAATTTTATTATTTAATGTTGAATTGTTTTGGAAATGTGACATATAATGCAGAAATGGTCAGACTACAATAAAATATGACTTTTTAATTGTTCTGATAATACTTTTTTGTGTGTCTTCTTTGTGAAATATCATGTTTATAATGTTTGTGTATTTTTCTTGTTGACTTTCCTTCAATTTTTTAAAACTCACATCAATATAAATTTTTAAAATATTAATTTTACATCTAAATATGGTAGTCGGTTCAATTACAAACAATCTGATGTATAACACTCTTGGGTAGACTTCAAATTAAAATGTATCAAGGAACATCAGAAGTCAGAAATGTCCAGAGTATGAGAAAATGATACAAAATATCAGGTATGTAATACTCTGACGCAAGCTTCCTGCTCAGGGACGAGCTGCAGAAATGGCTCCATAATTTTTAAGGAGCGAACACGAAACGATAACGACTCACTTAACAATAAATTTGTGCAGCTCTTTTCTCGTACTTTTTAATTTTTCCCATTCGCATATCGCAAGTTGTGTATATCATGTTCACCGACTGATAATCTTGTCGCATCTCCGTGGATCTCGTTATATTTTCACTACAACTTACATTTTAAATGTGAAATAGTTTTATTGCTTCCGCTCTCTCTCTCTCTCTCTCTCTCTCTCTCTCTCTCTCTCTCTCTCTTTCTTTCCTTCACACACACACACACTCTCTTTCTATCTATCAATCTCTGTGTGCATGCATGCGAGTGTGAATGTACGTGCGTGCTCTCAATTACTGAATGCGATGGTAATATTGATTACTTATTACTGAAGTTAAGAATATTTTAATTTAAAACACTTGGAGAGTTATATAATTGCAGGGCAGAAATGTAAAAAGGGAATAATGCTTATTTCTTTACCCTCGTGAAATAAATATTTCGTTCGTTGGTTCGTCACCCCCCTTTTTTTTAAATCTATGAACTTATTAATGTTACATCAATTTATATCGCATAAGCCGGACACAATTTTGGAATTTTTTTAATGAAACCAAAAAGAAAAAAAAATTACAAACAAACAAAATACAAGCAACAAATAGAATAAAATAAAATACTCTTTAGAGACGGAACGACCACCATAATGTGCAATCCAGGAACAAATGACACGCACAAATAGTTCGTAAAAAAAAAGAAAAAAGACTCGCCAAGACAAACATTTGGCAACGTGAAAATATCGATCCAGTTAAGACAACCGAATAATCCTTGAATAAGTTTGCTAATAAGGGAAATGATTACAAACGTTAAACGAACTTCAAGCTAAACAAAGCGAAACACAACTTAAAGGACATTTTAAAAACGTTGTTTCAAAGAAGCATGCATCATTTGAAAAATAAAGCTAGCAAAACAACTTGTGGAAAGAGCATTAGGCACTGTTAAAAAAATTAATGGAACCAAAAAAAAAAAAAAAATACGAACAGCATGCAATAGATTAACAAGAAACCTGGCAACGCGTGAGGAGGAACACAATCTTCGTGCTGCATGTCTACGACAGGTGCGGTTTTTAAAAAGTGTTTGGCTTCAAACGAATGAGGCACACTTCTTTCAACCTAGACAGTAGTCCTTTGGTTATATTGCAGCGCAATCGCCAGGCAAAACTGTGAATTCTAAATATAAACACGAAGCCCTGAAAAGGACTTAATAATATCTATCAAATGTTATGGGGAAGCACTGATAAAGACTTAGTTCTGAGAAGGACTGCTAGCTATGCCGGCTGCCAGCTCACATGTGTAGCAAAAACGGTACAAACCATTATTAACTTTTGGACTAAACATTATAACAACACTAAACATTATTGCCTTTTGGACTAAACATTATTACCTTTTAGACTAAACATTATACTTTTTTGGCTTGTCACGGGTTGCCTCCCCTTAGCTCTGCTGTAGTGGTCCAACAGTGGCCAAAACTCAAAAGTGAATGATGTGGGCCTTCAAATGTGTCTACCTTTGCACAAGATTACTCTTGGCAGAGTTGTAGATAGAAGGATAATGATGCTTCTACCTCCGTGGAATATTCACAAGATATTCAGAAAAGCGAGAACAATGCTGCATTGGCTGAGCACGTTAACTCTAGTATCTGCCGTCAACTTCTGTGAAGGATAGGGTTATCTTATAATTCGTTAGCTCGTTCAAGCCCCCCAGCTGAGTTAATTCAGCGAATTCCTCTTATTATTATTGTGTAGTTCTGTTAAAGTGTATTTAAGAAATTGTCTAAGACAAGCGGATACAACACATTAAAAATGATTAAATCAACTTTAAATTTGGACAGATATAAATAACAAATTTAATAATCAATTAGGTTTAACAGTTATTAAAAATTTAATAATTCTTTGACAAAAATTGGTCATCATCATATGATGTTAATGGGGATTAATATAAGGGAAAGTTTCACTTGGCAGCTTTTATTTAGCTGCTGGGGTTTCTGCTCCCGGTGGTGTTTTGGTTCTTCGCAGATAGGTGACTGGATTGCTCGCGTCCCTGGTCAAGATTAAGATTAAGACTAAGAGTAGCAGCACGTTCCAAGTAGAATCAGGGAGTAACTGCAAAGCTGGTCCCACATCCATAAGACCCGTCTGATGATGGTGTCTAGCGTCGACTTCAGGCCACTTATACCCTCACTTGTTCCAAAAATAGTACCCTCAACTGGTAGCACCAACTAGTATGGCAAAAGAAGAGAACAAATACCCTCTGAGTTTTGAGTTTCCCGACACATACTTATGTGCCCCGCTCTTTTCATTCCACCATCCCATCTACCTCAGAATTTTTACCCTCGCTGAGAATTAATATTAATCCCAGTAGGCGAAAAACTATCTTTACATTTAAAATGAATAGTTTTATACTTAACTTTAGTTGAAAATGTTAACACTATAGTTTGAATATCTTTACATCGGTTGAAAAGGTTGTAAACTTTCATTACAGTTAGAGTGAATATGTTTTACATTTACACTGGTTGAAAAGGTTAAAACTGTCATTACATTTAGAGTGAATATGTTTTACATTGGTTGAAAAGGTTAATAATATAACAAGTATGTACATCATTTCTTTTATAATTCCCTCCCTGCTCTATATGGAACTTGGGACTACCTCTGCTTTTGGTTCTTTATAAAAAACTCGCTATAAGCAGTCACCAACCCTGGCAGTGGTGGTTCATGAAATCATCATTCTATATGCTGAGATTGTCAGCCTCAAATGACTTGGACATCCACTAGCAATTTTCACATATTAATATTCACGTCAATATATACGTATTAGTTCACATGTTAATAATGAAAAAATATAGAATTCAAAATGTACAACTTACGCCAATCTTTAGGCTCACAGACTGCTGGCTCAGAGAAATAAAGACACTTGTAGATGCCTCTTACAATTGGTCTGGGGTGTTGTTTCTTTAGCAATAAGTTCCCACTTTGATTTGTGTTTCAGTTCCCTCGGATTCTGGTTTTCAGTGTTAAAATAGTAGAGTTTTCCTGGGCTATAAGTCCTCAAGATGCTCAAACAAGGGTCTGGTCCGATAAATAAAAGCTGATTTTAGTTTTAACTCTGGCAAGGTCTGGTTGTCTTCTTGGCGCGATGTAGATTTTCACAGTGTTTTCAACCGACTAAAGTGTCAGGTTATATTGCACTTGTCTACTTTGTTACGATTTAGGCAGGGTCTAATCAGGAATTTGGTTGTTGCTCTATTTCGAACCCCCGCCAATTGTTTCAAAACTTGCGTGTTTTGTAGGGTAATTCAAATTATTTCCACATGGAAATTTCTGCACGTTACTGCAAATGTCATGTCTCTCAAATATGGAATGAAAACATCCGATCCTCTCGGCAATGTTTTCTCAAATACAACATCTTACTTTCATCTAAAGTAATGTCTTTGTAACATGGTGTACAGGAAATGATTATGTCATTCGTTTCCGCCGAGTGCACGCCGACAGGTCGATAGTTTATCGCGGGGAACTCCTAGGTAAACATGACAGCGGTCACTATACGAAAATTGACCTGCCCCATCTCGGTTTTACCTGCGTCTTAATCTTAGCAAAGACGAGAAAAACAAACATGATCAATTATAACTGAAGGGAGTGTAAAATTGATAAGAAAATAGCTAATATCTGCTTGATAGCAGAGAAAGAAATGTTGGCGACCACGGAAATGGCACGTAATCAGTACTCACAACAAATGTAACTGGCTACTGCCGGAGAGGAGAAGAGATCGACCCAATATTTATGTGACAGGGCTAAACATTATTACCTTTTGAGCTAAACTTTATATTTTTTTGGCTAAACAGCATTACCTTTTCGGCTAAACATATACTTTTCGGACTAAACATAATTGCCTTTTGGACTAAACATTATTACCTTTTAGGCCGCTTACACACGAGCGTTTCTTGACGCGCGTTTCTCTCGCGTGACTGTCATAAAATTAACAAGTGATACAACGTAAAAATATCTCCAAAGGATAAAATGTAAGGATAAAAACATAATGCGTAAGCTGCTGATAGTACATGATCGCCCTGACCGCGGGTCATCACCCTCCATAAAAATTGACTTGCTAGACGGGAAATCAAAACGGTTACCATTTGAACGGGATGAGAACGGCGGATCAAAAGGAAAAAAAATATGACTGAAAAAATTGCGTGAGACTAGCAAGGCTAAGGAGACGGGGGGGAGGGGGGGGGCGGGGGGGGGGTGGGGGGGGGGGGGGGGGGGCGGGGGGGGGTGGGGGGGGAGAGGGGAAACGGAGAAAAAGTCACGTTTCCCAAGTTGACATAAAGTAAGGAACTCGACAGAAGGGACCTTGGATATGATACGCCACAGTCATTTATTGGACGCTTTTGCGATACCAAGCCTTTTATTTGAATTCAGCGGCAAACGCAGATGCTTGAAATATTACAAAATTTAAAAAGTAAGTTTTTCTTAATATTAATGTTAGGAATATAAAAATTAGCTGGCCGGATGGCCCATTCTGAGCAGTGAAATAATATGCTTTTATTTATACAGACGGATAGATAATAATGAAGACAATGACAAAAGACTGTTGTTCACATCAGCGAAAGACTGCATTGAATCAAACAAGTCACTATTTGCACAAAAATCGCGACCTTGAAGACTCAAGTGTCCAAATCTAGTTAGAATGAAAGAGAAGGGGAATTGGTGGGAGCTGTGGCTAAAAATAACTTTTCAGGCAAATTTGTAGAGGGGAAGGATAGGTTGGTTCAAAAACCAAGTACGTTTTTGTGAAAACGCAAGTAGAGACGGACGGACTAACAGATAAAAATCCATACTTGACTGAAGCATGACTGAAATGACTTTAGTGTAGGAAATTTGAATTTAAAAAAAAACCAAGGCATTGATTGGCCACAGACAATCATATTATCCGCGCTCAGACGAGCTTTTTTGCCATTCCTCAATAGTTGTCCAGTGATAGACACAGTAAATTTCAAGTGTGGTGATTTCCAAATGAAATAAATTGAAATAAGTTCAGGGACGCCATACTATAGCCAGCAGCTCAGCTGAGTTTTGCTAGCATTTCTGTGTTCTTTATTCATAATCTGGTAAGATTGAAATTATTTCTTTGCATATTTTGAATATTGTTTAATGTTTTGAGTGATTTGATACTGCCATATCGAAATCTAGCCTTACAAACAAGTAAGGATTTGCTCTAGACCCCCCGCCCTAGTTCAGGGTCTAGGGACAAACAATATATATATACTCCAGCAAAGATTAGGAAGGACAGATCAAGTGTTGAGATCAGTGGAACGTATCACCTATCCTATTCTAGGGCAAGAAGCTAATAAACATATTTATGAATATGTAGTCTGGGAGAACTTATCCTATGGGAAACCAACTTGGTAAGATGTGTTGTATGGTCAGAGAGATCTGACCCTGTCTAAATGGTGTTATTGTAAATTGTTACGTGTAGAAGTGGCTCCTTAGGTAAGGTTCTGAACCTAAACCAATACTTTATTTCAGAGCTGTGAGTTTTTTATGTTGCCACCAAAAGGCGGTGTCAAATGCTGGGTAAATAATTGACAGTGAGGACCCGTGCAGTGTCGCATCTCGGCAGAACAGCCTTGTATTGCCCCAAGCACGGAGAGGTGGGGCCACCAGATTCCAGCACCAGCGCTACACCTTCAAAGTTACGTAAGCAGGCTGGTCTGCTGGATTTACACCAACTTCATAGACATAACACCCAAAGTGAATTACTACTAAAACATCCCATTTACTTCCATCATTAATGGACAATGTTTGGTAAACTTAGACAGGGAGGGATGAAGCCACCCCAACAGCACATCTGTTCATCGTTCTCCCAGGGAAAATAAAATTTTGAACTGTAGAAACCTTAACTACTCGTGAAAATTGTATACGTACACACCTTTGATTTATCATGTCATTTATTTATGCCATTCACTCATAAATTCCAAAATTTTTCACATGTTCTGGCCAACATAAAACCTTGGTTCAGAACAAATAAATTTAAAAAAAGATTTACTTTCTAAAAATTCACCAGCTGAATTTAGTTCATTGTGTTCTAAATTTTATTGATAATATTATATTATTTAATATCTGTGTGTGTGTGTGTTTGTATATGTTAATACAACACATTTCATTCAGTACCCTAGATTGTAACGTAGCCACATTTATTAGAAAAAAGATAGGTGTGAGGTCGTAGTGGTAGCAAGAAAGGCCTTCTGAAAATTCACAACTACATTTTATCTCAGGAGCCTTCACAGCTGACCTCATACATCACACTTAGTAATATCACCATCATACAATACCATCAAAACCACAACATATATTGGGGTCTTGTCCAGGGATAATTAGCATAAACAGTAATATAAGGATCTCCTGGTGGGAGAAATAAAATTAGGGGAACAAAATTGTAAAATTCCCTTAAAATTAAAAGTGTCCCTTTAAATTAAAAGGGCAATTAGAAGTTGGTGAATCTTCACAGCCAGTGTTAGTTAATTAGTTAATTAGAATTATTTTGGTCTAGAATAATTATAATTACTTTAGAGATTGGAAATTTTACTTTGCTTATTGCTAGATTTGTTTAGAAAGTATGGCGGAGCTAGCAAAATTTAGATCAGCTGCTGTGCTGACCGCAAAGGAGATGGGAATGGATGGTCAGATTTTAATTCAATACGTAACGGCTGAATGTGATAAATATATTGAACGGGAAGAAAGGAGATTAGAAAAAGAGGCTGAAAGAAAATTAGAGTCTGAAAGGTTGGCTGAAGAGAAGAGGTTAGAGGCGGATAGAGAAATTAAGAGGCTGCAGATGGAGGCAGAAGACAAACGACAGCAAAGGGAGGCAGAAGATAAAAAGGCCGAAAGGGAGGCAGAAGATAGAAGGTTGCAAAGGGAGCACGAATTACGACTAAGGGAGCTGGAATTACAAGGCCAGGCTCCTGAAAATGGTGCCAGCCCTTTTGCCTCAGATGCTACGCCCAGTCTGGGAGCCTCAAACTCAGCTATGGGGTTTCATTTAGACCATTTTGTTGAAAAAGACGATGACATAGAGGGGTACCTAGGACGTTTTGAGTTATTAGCTACTACATATGGGTTAGAGAGAGAGAGGTGGAGTTTAAAGTTATCACAAGGACTGAGAGGTACTTCTTATGAAGTCTTTGCTAAAATGAACAGGGAAGACCAAGACAATTATGACATGTTAAAGCAGGCTTTGTTATTAAGGTACGAGAAGAATGGTGAATTTTATCGTAAGAAATTTAGAAATGCCAAACTGTTGTCTGGGGAGACATACCACCAATTCTCTGCTAGACTGGAAACCTATTTGGAGAAATGGACTGCTCTGGGGAAGACCCAAGATCTTAAAGAAATGATCATGATTGAGCAATTGAGAGAGTCCATGGCTCCAGACATGAGAAAATTTCTCATGGAACAAGGTGTAGAGAAGTTGGGAGAGGTTTTAAATGTCGCTGAGAGGTATCAGGCAGCCCAGGCAGAGGTAAGTGGTGCTAAAAAGAAGCACATAGATAATTTTAAAGCTCCACAGCAATTTAATAAATTTGATAATAGAGAGCAGGGAAATAAAGGTAGGACAAACTTTGAGCGGCCAAGAAATGACTATCGCGACAGAAACTCACAGTTCAATGACCAAAAGTTCAATGAAAGAAAACCGTTGAACCAAGGAAAAAGATGGTGTAAATGGTGCAAGAAGGATAACCATAACACCGAATTTTGTAGAAGGAAACCTTCAAACATTGCTGCAATGAAGTCGGAGACGCAAAGATTAAAGGTTAATCCTAATGGACAACAGGAACCTTATCACCCCCCAGTTTGTGAGGATGTTATTTGTAATGGGGTCACCATAAGGTGCCTTTATGATACAGGTTTGGATTATGATTCAGTTGTGAAGTCTAGCCTAGTGGACCCAAGTCAGTATACCACAGAAACAGTGGAAATACAAGGGGCGACTAAGGACATACCACTCATAACACTTCCCATCGCAAGGATAACGGTGAAAACTCGCTATGTGGAAGGAGAAATCAGAGCAGCAGTGATAGATGAACCAATCTACCCTCTGATATTGGGGTGTAGATACGTCTTCTTGGGGAATCCCGAGAAACCTGTGATCATGGCGACAGTGCAGACCAGGTCACAGAAGAAGGAGGAAGAAGGTGAACCTATAAATGCTCATCCAGAGGAGATGAGAAAGGCGCAGGCTGAGGATAGGACACTCAAGCCATGTTTTAAAAAATTGCCCAAATGCCACACACCTCCGAGCAAGGGGGAATATTTCATGAAGAACAAACTATTATACAGGAAGGCCGGAACTGGAACAAATGGTCACAACCAGCTGGTTCTTCCCACCTCATATAGAGATAAAGTGATGGAACTCGGGCATGCGATTCCCTTCAGTGGTCACATGGGGATCAGCGCCACAGGACAGCGTATAGCTTGTCATTACTTCTGGCCAGGGATAACGGAGGATATAAAAAGATATGTCAAATCCTGCCCTGAATGTCAAAGGGTAGCTCCAAAGCACTGGACTGCTCCTGCAACTCTAGGGGAAATGCCCATAGTGGGAACACCTTTCGAGAGGGTTGCAGTGGATATTGTGGGACCTCTCACTCGGACCAAGAGGAGGAACAGTTACATCCTTACTCTGGTGGACACTTGTTCTATGTGGGGAGAGGCGGTAGCCCTGCCATCAATTGATTCAAAACATGTAGCAGAGGCACTACTTACAATATTCACCCGATTAGGATTCCCGCATCAAATCTTGACGGATAATGGATCTCAGTTCAAGGGGAAACTAACGGAAGAAGTTTTTAAACTATTTCAAGCCAGACACTTTCATTGTAGTCCGTACCATCCAGAAGGGAACGGCCAGGTAGAGAGGTTCAACGGGACTCTCATTTCTATCCTGAGAAAGCTGGCACATGAAAAACCGGATCTGTGGGATCAATTCCTGCCCGCCGCATTGTTTGCGTATCGGGAGGTACCACATAGTTCAACCGGGATGGCTCCCGCAACTCTGCTATTTGGGAGGCCAATAAAAGGTCCTTTAGAAGCTTTATTAAGGACCTGGACGGATGAGAAGGCGGAAGAACCTGTTACCTCATCTTATCAATACGTGAACGAACTGACCACTCGTTTGAAAGCTGGATGGAAACTGGCAAATGATAATTTGAAACAAGCCAGGAAGAAACATGCAGCATATTTTAATAGGAAGGCAAAGGACCGAGAACTAGCTGTGGGAGAGAAGGTGCTTCTTCTACTACCCGGTAGCCAGAATAAATTACAAATTGGTTGGCAAGGTCCATATACGGTTCTAGAGAAGGTGTCTAGAACAAACTACAAAATTGACAAAAAGGGGAAGGAGAAAGTTTATCATGTAAACTTATTAAAGAAGTATCTGGACAGACCACTCCAGGAAAGCACCCCCTAATTGACCTTGGCTATTGCAACCCAGATGCAAAAGGAACCACTCACCTCACATGAATACCCATTACATCCTTGTGAAACAGCAGCACAGGTAAAAGTCAGTAAGCACCTGACTAAAAACCAGAGGGAGAGAGTTCAACAGGTTCTGGAGGAACATACAGATGTATTAACAGATATACCAGGCCATACAAATTTGCTACAGTATGACATGAAACTGGTAGACTCAAACCCAATCTGTATGAGAGCCTATTCTATTCCGTTCGCGAAGGAGAAGGCATTGAAGGAAGAAATAGATTATTTGTTGAAGGAGGGGATTATTTCGCACAGTGAATCATCTTTTAGTTCTAGTGTCGTTTTGTTGAGGAAACCGTCTGGGGAACACAGACTGTGCATAGATTACAGGAAACTGAATGCTGTCACAGAAGGACAAGTGGATCCATTACCAGACACAAAACAGTTATTTGCCAGACTGAACAAGGCAAAATACTTTTCAAAGGTGGATCTTAGTAAAGGCTATTACCAGATCCCAGTGAAGCCTGAAGTGAGACCTTATTTGGCTTTTAGCACTTCGGATGGACATTATGAATTCAATATGCTACCATTCGGACTGAAAAATGCTCCGAGTGTATTTTCAAGGATGATGCGCAAATTGTTGGATCCCCTGAATAACCCATGTATCACGAATTTCATGGATGATATTCTCGTCGCCACAGAGACATTTGAAGAACACATTGAAGCTCTAGAGATGTTATTTAATAGACTTCGGGAGGCGAACTTAACTGCTAGGCCAACAAAATGTTGTATTGGATGCAAAGAGTTGGAATTCTTGGGACACACTGTATATCAGGGTAACATGACCCCTGATCCTAAGAACTTGGAAAAACTGCAGAGAGCACCTAGACCACAAACAAAAAAAGACGTGCGATCATTCGTGTCGTTATGCGGATTTTATCAGAAATACATCAAAAAATTTTAACGCTATTTGTGCTCCTCTGACTGATCTGACTCGCAAGGGACTTCCAGATAAAATTATTTGGACTGCACAATGTGAACTAGCGTTCCAAGAGTTAAAGGAAAAACTCACTAGCAAGCCTATTCTCAAACTGCCTGATTTGACACAGGACTTTGTCTTAAGAACCGATGCAAGTAATGTAGGACTCGGAGGGGCTTTGTTGCAAAGATCATCTTCACCTGATGGGGAACTGAAACCAGTCGCTTATGCAAGCCGCAAATTGAATAAGGCGGAACAAGGATACTCCACAAGCGAAAAAGAATGTTTAGCGTTAATCTGGGCAATAAAGAAGTTTCAAATCTATCTGTATGGTAGGACTTTTGTGGTCGAGACGGATCATCAGCCTCTCGTATTCTTATCTCAGGCTAAGCATGAAAACGCAAGATTGCTGAGGTGGTCTTTATTACTTCAACCTTATCAGTTTAGTATCCAATATATCCCAGGCAAATTGAATGTCGGTGCAGATTTCCTCAGTCTTCACCGCTGTGATCAAAATTAGAGTAATGGCAGACGTGAGGAGAGATTTTATCTATGTGTATCACTGGTTTTAGAACTTGCTGTAGGCATGTTTTCAAGTGGGGAGATGTGTCATAAAATTAACAAGTGATACAACGTAAAAATATCTCCAAAGGATAAAATGTAAGGATAAAAACATAATGCGTAAGCTGCTGATAGTACATGATCGCCCTGACCGCGGGTCATCACCCTCCATAAAAATTGACTTGCTAGACGGGAAATCAAAACGGTTACCATTTGAACGGGATGAGAACGGCGGATCAAAAGGAAAAAAAAAATATGACTGAAAAAATTGCGTGAGACTAGCAAGGCTAAGGAGACGCAATGGGGGGGGGCGGGCGGGGGGGGGGGGGGGGGACGGAGAAAAAGTCACGTTTCCCAAGTTGACATAAAGTAAGGAACTCGACAGAAGGGACCTTGGATATGATACGCCACAGTCATTTATTGGACGCTTTTGCGATACCAAGCCTTTTATTTGAATTCAGCGGCAAACGCAGATGCTTGAAATATTACAAAATTTAAAAAGTAACTTTTTCTTAATATTAATGTTAGGAATATAAAAATTAGCTGGCCGGATGGCCCATTCTGAGCAGTGAAATAATATGCTTTTATTTATACAGACGGATAGATAATAATGAAGACAATGACAAAAGACTGTTGTTCACATCAGCGAAAGACTGCATTGAATCAAACAAGTCACTATTTGCACAAAAATCGCGACCTTGAAGACTCAAGTGTCCAAATCTAGTTAGAATGAAAGAGAAGGGGAATTGGTGGGAGCTGTGGCTAAAAATAACTTTTCAGGCAAATTTGTAGAGGGGAAGGATAGGTTGTTCAAAAACCAAGTACGTTTTTGTGAAAACGCAAGTAGAGACGGACGGACTAACAGATAAAAATCCATACTTGACTGAAGCATGACTGAAATGACTTTAGTGTAGGAAATTTGAATTTAAAAAAACCAAGGCATTGATTGGCCACAGACAATCATATTATCCACGCTCAGACGAGCTTTTTTGCCATTCCTCAATAGTTGTCCAGTGATAGACACAGTAAATTTCAAGTGTGGTGATTTCCAAATGAAATAAATTGAAATAAGTTCAGGGACGCCATACTATAGCCAGCAGCTCAGCTGAGTTTTGCTAGCATTTCTGTGTTCTTTATTCATAATCTGGTAAGATTGAAATTATTTCTTTGCATATTTTGAATATTGTTTAATGTTTTGAGTGATTTGATACTGCCATATCGAAATCTAGCCTTACAAACAAGTAAGGATTTGCTCTAGACCCCCCGCCCTAGTTCAGGGTCTAGGGACAAACAATATATATACTCCAGCAAAGATTAGGAAGGACAGATCAAGTGTTGAGATCAGTGGAACGTATCACCTATCCTATTCTAGGGCAAGAAGCTAATAAACATATTTATGAATATGTAGTCTGGGAGAACTTATCCTATGGGAAACCAACTTGGTAAGATGTGTTGTATGGTCAGAGAGATCTGACCCTGTCTAAATGGTGTTATTGTAAATTGTTACGTGTAGAAGTGGCTCCTTAGGTAAGGTTCTGAACCTAAACCAATACTTTATTTCAGAGCTGTGAGTTTTTTATGTTGCCACCAAAAGGCGGTGTCAAATGCTGGGTAAATAATTGACAGTGAGGACCCGTGCAGTGTCGCATCTCGGCAGAACAGCCTTGTATTGCCCCAAGCACGGAGAGGTGGGGCCACCAGATTCCAGCACCAGCGCTACACCTTCAAAGTTACGTAAGCAGGCTGGTCTGCTGGATTTACACCAACTTCATAGACATAACACCCAAAGTGAATTACTACTAAAACATCCCATTTACTTCCATCATTAATGGACAATGTTTGGTAAACTTAGACAGGGAGGGATGAAGCCACCCCAACAGCACATCTATTCATCGTTCTCCCAGGGAAAATAAAATTTTGAACTGTAGAAACCTTAACTACTCGTGAAAATTGTATACGTACACACCTTTGATTTATCATGTCATTTATTTATGCCATTCACTCATAAATTCCAAAATTTTTCACATGTTCTGGCCAACATAAAACCTTGGTTCAGCACAACTAAATTTAAAAAAAGATTTTGTGTAAGCGGCCTTAGACTAAACATTATACTTTTTGGACTAAACTACCAAGCACTTGCATTGATCTCTACCGAAAGCTCAGTGAACATTACATGCGAAGTACACACTATATACAAGGTACACACCACGTATATGGTGCAATATGCGTACACAGTACACTCTACGCAGTCTCCCCTGCAAAAAAAAAAAAAAAATGAAGTTGAACCATAGTATTCATGTTCTCTTGCTGGGTTTGCTTCTATAGCAATTCCTTTTAGCCAGTGAGCTTGCTGCACCCACGCACAACGTCATATTGGTCGTCACTATCACGTACCGGAAGGAGCAGTACGCTGTATTCTTTATCTCCTCAGACAGACACCACCCAACCCCCCCCCCCCCCCTTTTTTTCCCACCACAAATAGGGAAACTACACAGGGCGACGCCGCTGATACACATGTTACAAATACGAAAAAAAAAAAAAAAACAACTATGTTGCTAATACACACTGACAAACAATGGCTATAATATTTCTTCTTCTTCTTCTGCGTTCGGCCTGAAAAGGACGTTGGTTGCGTTGTGTCGCTGTTTACGGCAAAGCTGCGATATCTGCACTTTCGGCCCGACACATCCGACTTCGGAAGGGCATTTTTTGGGACCGGGTTTGCCTTCCCACTTCGATCCCTACTCTCTCAGCCAGACTGCAGTGATGCAGCCTGTTTCCAGGACCACCACTTGGAGATGGAGTAGAGTCTTGGTCAGCGCTGGTTCGCTGACCCTGACGCAAGCAATCAGCTATGGGTCGCTGACTGCATTCACTTTTGATGCTATAATATTTGATAATGGCAACGTTTCTTGTCTGACGTATCTAAGTCAAGAGTTACAAACCCACTGTTTTTCTCCCTATGGAGACGACACTGCATCCTTAATGTAGGATTCTTAGGCTCTCCCTTTTGTCTTGTCAGTAAATAACTAATATAATGTGTTAATGTCTGCTTGCGACAACTAATATGATGTGTTAATGTCTGCTTGCCACAAAATTTTGCCTTGGCAAAATTTAAATATTGGGAAACCTAACCAACTCCGCCAATGCCGGTCCCAAGCCCGGATGAAAAAGGAGGAGGGCGGCCTGCATGGAGGCCGTAAGGAGGCAGCCCCTCCACCATGCAAAGGCACAACACGCCAATCACCTGTTTGCTTTAAATCACGATTACTAGCAACACAAGAGAGAAAACTGGACTGATTCTAAAGGCGACGAACTGGAACGGACTACGGACTACGACTTATGGAACTTGGAACACAAGAAGTATAAATGGGAAGGAAGAGGAGCTGGTGGAAGAGATGAGGAAAGCAAAACTAGAAATCCTGGCTATAACGGAAACAAAGAAAAAAGGACAAGGAGTCATGGATCTCGATGGCAACACGCTGCTCTACAGTGGTGTACTCATGTCTGAAAGAGCTAAAGGGGGCGTGGGTTGCATTGTGGCCCAAAATCAAAAAGATAGTATCAAGGGATGGAACTTTGTCTCGGAGCGCATTATGGTTGTTAAACTAAAAGAAGGAGAAACCATAGTCAACCTGGTCATAGTGTATGGGCCAAATGAGGATGAGAGAGCAGAGGTCAAGGAGGAATTCTTCGAGCTGCTTCAAAGGACAGTGGATGACTGCCTAGATGAAGTTATCATGCTCGGAGATTTTAATGCCAGAGTTGGAAATGACCATGCTAGATGGGGTAGAGTTATCGGAAGATATCCAAGAATGAGAAGTCAGTGATCGACTATGCCATTGTTCGGAGAAGCTCATTCAAATATGTCCGAGATGCTAGAGTCTGGAGGGGGCCAGAGATTGGAAGTGATCACTACCTGCTAACAATCAAAAGAACAACTGAAAGAGTTGCTCAGCCTAGGAACTGCCAAACATCACGCAAGAAACCAAGTAAACGAGCAGGAGAAATGAGCATTAGGACCTACAAGCTGAGAGAGCCAGAAATTAAGACCAGATATCAGGGACTTATTGCTGCAGCGGTGAGCAACACAGAAGAACGACCTGATGACTTGGAAACCCTCTGGATTAAATTCAAGGATATCATAAAGACAGCTGCTGCAGAAGCATGCGGTGAAGTCCGACTTGGGAACAAGAGAAAGAGGACACCTTGGTGGACAGAGGAAGTCAAAGAGAAAATAAGAGAGAAGAAAATGGCATGGAAACAATACTTAGGAGCTAAAAACACAACAGGGACAAATGGAAAAATATAGAGAATATGTGACACTCAGAACAGAAGCAAAGAACAAAGTGCTAGCAGCAAAACAGAAGTCCTGGGAAGAATTTGGAGAAAAGCTAGAAAAAGATGCACAAGAAAACCAGAAATTGTTCTATAAGACCCTAAAGAACACGAGGAAGGAAAAACAATGCCCTCTCAAATTTTTAAAGGACAAGCAAGGCAAATTGCTTACTGCCCCGAAGGAAGTAATGGAAAGATGGAAAGAATATTTCTCAGAACTCCTGGATGGTGAGCATGGTGAAGCATCAGAAATGATAAACACTAGCACAGAAGAGAAAACCAATGATGGTGAAGATGACATAAAGATGGAAGAACTGAAGGTAGCACTGGAGAAAATCAAGATGGGCAAAGCAGCAGGGCATGATGGTATAACACCAGAAATGGTTAAGTTCATGGGAGCATCAGGCGACCTATCACTCTTAAGGGTTTTACAGGCAGCGTGGTACAACAAGACCATACCAAAAGATTGGGAGATTGCCATCATAACACCAATTTTCAAAAAAGGGTGACAATCGACAGTGTGGAAACCATAGAGGCATATCCCTTCTCAGTGTCCCTGGTAAAATCTACTCTAGAATCCTAGAGCAGAGACTCCGACGCCTAGCTGAGCCACAATTGGATGAGGTCCAGTGCGGATTCCGAGCAAACCGAAGTACTCAAGACCTAATCTTCACACTCAGACAGCTGAGTGAAAAGGCCCTTAAGTATAAGAGTGAGATGCATCTTTGTTTCATAGATCTGGAAAAGGCGTTTGACAGGGTCCCCTGGAGCAAACTTTGGGACTGTTTGGCAAGGAAGAATATTCCAGCACCTCTGATTCATGCTATACAGAGCTTCTACAAGTCTTGCAGAAATTATGTGAGGACAGCAAACCATAAGTCGGAAGAGTTCAGGACCACCACTGGTGTAAGACAAGGTGATATCCTATCACCTTACCTCTTCATACTCCTTATGGACGATGTCATCAAGGCATGTAAGGAGAGAACAAGAAAGTATTCAGTGGGGTACTGGAAGATGAGACAGGTCTATATTTCGGAGCTGGCATTTGCTGATGATGTTGCCCTGATTGCTAAATCAGAGGCACATCTCCAATCCAACCTGCAAGTCTGGAAGGAAGAGCTGGAGAAGAGAGGGATGGTCATAAGCAGCTCTAAAACAAAATCCATGGTGATATCACGAGAAGAAAGAAAACATCAGATTAAGCTGGGAGAACAGGTCCTGGAGCAGGTCGACCACTTTAAATACCTCGGAGCTATTACAGACCGAAAGGGAGGCATCAAAGAAGAGTTGGCCACTCGAAAAGCAGCAGCTGGGAGACTTTTTCAGGCCATAAATCGAGGATTCCTCAGCAAGAGAGAGGTTGGTAAGAAAACGAAGATGGCTGTATACCGCTCCACCTATGTCCCAGTCTTGACATACGGATGCGAGTCATGGGCAATGACTACAACCCATAAAAGCCAGATCCAAACCTCAGAAATGAGGTATCTGAGGAAGGTGGTTGAAGTAACAAGAAGAGACATGGTACGCAATCAGACGATACGTCAAGGCCTTAAATCCTACCCCCTGCAGACCCAAGTAGAACAGTCCCAATTAAGATGGTTTGGCCATGTCTGCAGAATGGGAGAAGATCGGATACCACGACAAGCATGGGAAACAAAGAGCCAAGGATCCAGACCCCGAGGACGACCCAGAGTCCGCTGGGAGGACAACATTAGACAATCTTTGAAGGATCGAGGACTAGAATGGAACCACGCCAGGAGGAAGACAGCCGATAGGATAGCCTGGCGCTCTCTCTTCCAAACCTCTACACCTCACGGTAGAAGGGGAATGACTAAGTAAGTAAGTAAGAAACCTAACCACCATAAAAATATTTATAGAGTGTGTGATTCCTGTATACACACTGGGATCCTCGCCGAGTGCACTGTGCTGAGATCCTCCTTGTGTGACCGTAGGAGATCGGAGCACTGATGGAGTTTTCAGTGTGCAATGAAGATTGTCCTTAAAACCAAACGAACCTGATTACGACATCGAAAAATTGAAAAAAACAAAAACATTTTGGCCACTGGAAATCGAAAAGAAAACTCTTGGCTCACAATCAATGAAAGTCAGTAGTTTAAAGAGAATAAAAAATTGCGTAACAACAAACATTTTATCCAATAAAAACACACCGATTTCTGCTCGATTGTGCAGTGAACATAAATCAAATCAATTGAAATCAAAATATTTGTTCTTTGGCCTTGAATTATGAGCCCAATTTTTTATTACAAATTTTAAACCACACTTACAGGACTTTCATAGATTACAGAGATCTTAAGGATTTAACTCTAAAAAAATTCACGATTTTAAGAGCGAATTAATAATTGTCGTAGATTTCGATAGGTGATTAAAGACCAATGTTAGGTCCCTTCTGAATAGAACTGACAAAGGTGATGACTCAGTGTGAGATAAGGTAAACAGATAGATTTCACTAGCGAGTTGGTGAAAAGGTAAAGTCTGTCCCTGGATTTGAGAAAACATCTCTAGCCGAGCCTATCGGTTACGACTAAAGTATATTGTTGTTTCGACAGATCCCGTTCTATATATTAATATAGATATATATATATATATATATATATATATATATATATATATATATATATATATATATATATATATATATATATATCCACCACTCACATACACACACACAGATAAGTGACGACAGCTAGACGCACACACGGGAAAACTATACTAATGGAATGTGGATGTTGGGACGAACTGACCAACACAGAAAATACAGTTTATGTAAATTTTATTTACCATAAAGAAAAAAAACTTCACAACATATATATATTATCATATATCGAATATAAAGAAAAATCATAGGGGTACAGAATTAATACAGAAATGGACCCATAAGTACTATCTCTCCCTGTTGATACAAGATCCCACAAAGAGAAGTTAATTAACCCCCAAAAAGGTCAAAAGGTTAGCACTATGGTATAGACGTTGACTATACTGTAAAGAACAAAGTATTTACGTTATTCTGTTCTGAAATTTAACAGTATTAGCAAAACACAGTAAGAAATATACGCAGTGAGTACATGGATTATACAATAAAAGAGTTACTCATTCCTGCTTTCTTTCTTTCCATACAACCGTGGCCACGTTCATTCGTTCTTACCTAATACTTGATTTGCAACTTTTGGAACAATCTTTAGGACACATGCACACAGCAAATCCAGTGTTATTTTGGCAAAGAAAACCCCAGCTCCTCAAAGACAGATTAAATCCACTTCTCCAGGGAACGTTCACTTTGTTACTTTTATTTTAGGATTTCTGTTTATGTCACATTAATTAGTCCATGTAAGAAATTTAACAGTGCCCACAGTGTCAGTAGCTTGAGCTTTCCAGTACATAGGAATGTCAGGTCGGTAACTTCTCTCAGTATAAAAATTCCTTGTCACACCACAAATGGTCAAACGTCGTGAAATGTTAATGTTGGTGATGCCGCCATAACGGGCTGAATGTAAATGAAATTGAGAAAAAGAAATCTGGATCTATAGGCCCAGTTACAAAGTCACTCTTACGGTTCTTTGGGTTGGTACTCTGTCTCTTTCTGGGTGTAAACACGAAGCATGACAGGTTTATCGTGAAGACCCAGATTCTAAGTAAAAATGTTCTTTTATATGGTTATTCTCAGATTTATATGGAAGCCGCTGGTAAGGTTTTTGGGTTTGACCCAGTACTGTGTATAGGAAGAAAAAAGACAAAATACTTAACCACCATATAGTATTCTCAATCCTATCCTCACCCGCGTAAAATATAATATATTTATCCACTTCAGTTATTTAACTTTAATTGAAAGCTACAAGTGTATCTCATATTTTATCGTTTAATAAAAGTCCCCGTAAAATAAATTCTAGTCATCTATAAAATTAATCATCATGAATTAGAAATAAATATATATTTCGTCAATACTCATAATGAACAGTGCATGTACTAGTTGATTAAATATCTTTTACTGGTTAAATCGGTTAGATTAGCGCTACAGCCGGAACAGTTTAGCTATAGATTATATTTAGTTCGCTAGTCAATTAGCACAAAAAAGAAAAAAAATCCTAGTGAAATAAAATGATGGACTTAGCCATTAAATCACTCTACACAGAAAAACCTTAGTGAAATAAAATGACGGACTTAACAATTAAATCACTCAAACTTCTATTATAGTATTTACCACAAACACAGAAATAAACGATCTCCAATCGAAAACGAAGTAATTCCACTGTTATAAGGGATCTTAGAATTCGAAGCTACATGTTCTCTGAAATTCTGTCAGTACTGGATAAATTGAGTTTTAAAGGCAGATATATATATATATATATATATATATATATATATATATATATATATATATATATATATATATATATATATATATATATATATATATATATATATATATATATATATATATATATATATATATAGAATTGGAAGAAATTCACTAACACTTGCTAATTCTGACGCCTTCGCTCAGATTTCGGGCTTTTCTTCGCTCAGTTCTGAATCAGAGGAAAAATTCACACTTTTACCGCTCGCAGACTCTGGCAATCGAGCGAAACCCGTCCTTTGATCTTGCGATTCTCACCGTGTTTAATTACCTTCCAAACGAACGGATTCAGGGGGAGTAACTGTGATTATCTGCCCTTGGTTTCAGATTAAGTTCCCCCTGACCAATGTCTACCGAAAAATACGTTTCAACTTATCGCCCCCTTGGTTTTTCTTCATTTAGCTTATCTACCCTTTCTCTACAAATCCACCATCCCGTCCCCTCTCTACGCGTTCCGTTTACCTGTCTGATTGCAAACATTCCTCGTAGTTTATACGACATAGAGAAAAAATGTGCGTGGCCAAATTAAGAGTTTGACATATATAGAGAAGTGAAGGGGTCTGCGTTTAACAAATAGGTCTGTTGGTAAACATTCCTAAAACAATAGAGAAAAGAAATTAAAAATAGGGGTGCTAAATTAAGAAAGAGACAGATATCTGAGTGTAGGAGGGTTTTACGTTAAGAAACCGTGCATGGCTCATAAGGAAGCCGGTGAAAGACAGGTGGAAGAAAAATGTAGATGTATGAAATCTATTTTCATAATATCCTCTGCCACAATAATATACTAGCCATTTTTTTTCCATCGATCGATCCCGTCGTTCTCTTTGGCCATAAAATATGGACTCAGTTTTCTATAACAAATTGTAAACCGCACTTACCCCGGACTGTCATAGATTTTAGACATCTGAAGGATTTCCAGAAATCTGGATTTTATGAGTGAATTAATACGTTACTTTCCTGTTTCCTTTTTTTTCTGTGTGTGTGTGAGGGATAGTGTGTGCGTGTGATAAACCACCACAAAATCTGTACTATGTGATCACTGAGACTTCTATCAACAGTGACTGAATGGAGACGCGCTCATTTTCTATGTGTGTGTGAGGGAGAGAATGTGAGGAAGAATGTGTGTGCCAGTGACAAACCATCATAAAAGCAGTCACGTGTCTCTGTTTTGGGTGATGACTATGGGGATTGATATGAACAAAGACTTTTTTAGACAGCCATTCTCAGTGTGCTTGTGTGTGTGAGAGGACGAGTATGCGTGCGTGTGTGTGAAGAGGGGTGTGTGTGGGTGTGATAAACCACATTAAAACCAACTCATATCTATATTTTATTATCACTGTGAGACTCCTATGAATAAAGTGCTTTGAGAAACTCATTTTCTATGAGAGAGAGAGAGAGGGAGAGAGAGAGAGAGAGAGATTGTGTCTGTGTAGGTGTCATAAACCATCATTAAAAACACGCTCATATCTGTGATAAACTACTCTGTAACAAACTCATTGGCGCATTAAAAAAATAATAAAGTCGAGCAGGAGTGAATAAGTGAAAGTGCTTAACAACAAATGATGTGAAATTATAAGTTGCGCGGATCGTATTAAAATAAAACATTTTTCTTGCACTCTTTGCCGTTAAAGGTAGCGGGGAGATATCCTACTCCAGTTTACTTTACAACAATAAGTTTACAGTGCCTACTAGCACAACCTGTACAATTCTGATTATTCTTTCAATGCTGGTTGAGAATGGATTACGACCATCAAATACATTTTATATCATGATATAGCTCTTGCTTCTCGAGACAAAGGGACCAGGTTAGAAACCAGGTCGCAGCATGGTCCAGCCTATCCAGCTGTAAAAATGAGTACTTGACTCTTGGGTTAGGGGAGGCAAAGGCAGTAAGGACGGAAAATGGTCACGCCATCTCATACAGCTGAAACCTGGTATAAGCCATCCCCTGTTTTGTCACCAAACATAATAGAATTATTCTCAAATCACCAGGTCTCTAACACTTAACATACACCTCCCCTCCCCTGCCCTCAAGGTAGTATCTGGTATGGGACTACTTTTAACTTCTTTTCCTCTTTTAGCGTCCGATTGGCAGAGTGGTTAGAGCGCTGGTCTCTCGCGGCAAATGTGCCAGGTTCGAATTACGGTACCGACACGCTCAAGTCTACCCAGCTGTAAATACGTACCTGACTTTAAGTTACGGAAGGAAAAGGCAACGAGGAAGGCAACTGATCACCCCACCTCTCGACGCTGGTCCTAGTATAGTGAAGTCTCTAACCCTTCCCCCCCCCCCCCCCCCTTACGGCAGTATCTGCTATGGGACTACCTTTATCGTTTTTTTAAACAACTAAATAAAGAGAATCTGGTTTATTTTTGGCGCCAAAATCTAAAGATAAACATTTTAGCCATTTACAGATCTTCTCAAAAGCAGACCAGTTGGCATAACCATGAGTTTGTTGTGATGTATTAAGTTCTTGCTGTTTGTGTGTGGGCTTGCTTGACAGTTTATCCGTATGTATACGCAAGTGTGGATACTGTGAATGTGACATATTATGATAATAGCTTTCATATACCTTGTATCTATTTCATCATCTACATTTTTCTTTCACCTATGCATGTTTTGTTAACACTAAACCCTCCTACACTCAGAGATCTGTCTCTTTTTCTAATTTAACACGCATATTTTATTGCTGTTCGCTATTTCCTTGAAGGTTTACCAGCAGACCTAATTAGCTAACGCTGCGCCGGTTACCTGTAATTTTTAACGCCAGCGATTGAAAATCGTTGTAATAGATCAGACAGTGATCAGGGGAAATAATTTGAGTAGATAATTTTGAACCAAGGGGCAGACAATTTCTATTACCTTCCCCTGCATCGTTCGTTTGAAAAGTAATTAAACACGGCGAATCGCCAGATCAAAGGACATTGATCGCTAGAATGGCCCATACGAGCAGAGACGGGTAAAATTTGCACTGATTAGCAAATTGCCGATGCCTGATCTAAGCGAGACTGTAGGTTCTGGTTTCGGTTCTAGTGTGAATAATGGCTTTGATTTCACATATTCCCCAAGATCTGAGCGAAGGCGTTAAAAGTAACAAGGCTGAGCGAAGTTCTGAAAATTTAATATATATTCTCCAGCTTTTTAAAATCCATTATTCAGTACTCCACAGATTCAGAAGACATCTAGCTTCGATTTCTAGAATCCCTTGTATTAGTGAAGTTTCTTAGTTTTTCGTTGGAGATAGTCTTAGAAGTTTGTGTGAAGGTAATTTTATTTACTAGTATTTTTGAGTGATTTAAGTGTTAAAATCGTCAATTATATTTTACTAGATTTTTTTCTGTGCAGAGTGATTTACTAGATAGGTCCGTCATTTATATTGCTCTAGGTTTTACTGTGTTACAGTGGTTAGCAGAACAAATAATAATTTCTAGCTAAACTATGCCAGCTATAAAATAAATTTAATCATTTGCTAGTAACCAGTCAGATAATATTTTAACAGACTAGTAAATGCACTGTACATTATGAGTATTGACGAAATATATAATTATTTCTAATTCATGATGATTAAGTTTTTTTTTAAATGACTAGAATTTATTTCACGGAAGTTTTAAACGATAAGACAAGCTCTAAGCTTGTAGTTATAATTTAAGTTAAATAACCAAAGTGGATAAACTTATTATGTTTTATGCAGGGTAAGGATAGGATTGAGAATACTATATTATGGTTAAGTATTTGTATTTTTTCTCCTTTACACAGTATTTGGTCAAACCCTAAACATTACCAGCGGCTTCTATATATATCTGAGAATAACCATACGAAAGAACATTCTTGTACTTAATACCTGGGTCTTCAAGGTAAACCTGTCTGGCATCGTGTTTTGCACCCAGAAAGAGACAGAGTACCAACCCACAGAACATTAAGAATAAATATTGTAATTGGGCCTATAGATCCAGAATATATTCTTTCCCAACTCTCAGTTACATTCAGCCCGTAGTGGCAAAATCACAAATATTAACATTTCCCGACGTTTGACCATTTGTGGTGTGACAAGGAATTTTTATACTGAGAGAAGTTACCAACCTGTCATTTCCTATGTACTGGAAAATCTCAAGCTATTGACACTGTGAGCGCTGTTAAAGTTCTTACCTGGACAAATTAAATGTGACATAAACAGTAATCCTAAATAAAAATAACAAAACTAACGCTCCCCGGAGAAGTGAAGTTAACCTGTCTTTGATGAGCTGGGGTTCTCTTTGCCAAATATAACACTGGATTTGATGTGCGTGTGTGTCCTAAAAATTGTTCCAGAAGATACAACACAAGTATTAGGTAAGAAAGAATGTTCGTGGCCACGGTTGTCTGAGAAGAGAGGAAGGATGAATAAATAATTCTCATATATCTCTTGTAAAATCCATGTTCTCACTTTGTGTAGTTTTTTATGCAAGTTTTTTGCTAAAGCTGTCCCTTTCAGAATAGATTAATGTATAAACTCTGTTCTTTACTGTAGAGGGAAATCCTAGACCATCGCATATAAATCTTTGACTCTTTGGGGGTTAATAACTTTCTTCTAACGGGATCTTGTCTCAACAGAGGGAGGGAGGATTACACCTATGAGTCTAACTCTATAATTAATTCATTAACTATGTTTATTGGTATTTGATTGATATTCAAAATATTGCTGTTGTGAAGGTTCTTTATGATAAATAAAATTTACATAAACTTTATTTACATGTGTTGGTCAGCTCATCCCAACATTTCCCTACATCCATTAATATAGTTTTCAAGTTTCTGCATCTAATTGTCGTCACTTATCTGTGTGTGTAGAGGTGAGTGGTTGAATATATATATATATATATATATATATATATATATATATATATATATATATATATATATATATATATATATATATATATATATATATATATATAGAAAAACTGTCTGATCTAAAAATCTCAGTCGTAACTAATAGGCTGGATAGATTATCTCTCAAATCCAGGGACAGACTTTACCTTTCACCATTTCACTTGTGAAAAATCTATTTCTTTACCTTATCTCCCACTGAGCTATCACCTGTTCTATACTGTTCTTAAAAAGAAACGCATAGCTACTGAAGGCACACACATAGCCATAATTTTGACATTCAATAACTTTTTAAATTTAATGAGTTAATAGTTCAAATTGCACACAAGAATACCTTAGGTTCAACCAATCAATTGACAGTTGTTTTGCATCTGGGTCACGAGAGTTTTTTGGCGTACGGGCTTTCCCGTTAGTATGGTGTGTGGCCTCCTCTTGCATCGATCAGCGACTGGCATCTCCTGGGCATGGGTGCGATCAGACGTCTGATGTGGGCCTGTGGGATGGCTGCCCACTCTTCCTGGAGTGCCTGGAACAGATCACGACGACTGACTGGAGCAAAGTCTCGGCGACAAACACGTTTATGCAGCTCATCCCACAGGTGCTCAATCGGACTCATGTCTGGAGACAGGGATGGCCAGGGAAGGGTGAGAATGTTGTTGGCAGTCAGGAACTGCGTGGTCAACCGTGCACAATGGGATCTGGCGTTGTCCTGTTGAAACACAGAGCTTTAGGCAGCCAAAAGTGGAAGGACATGGGGTCGAAGAATTTCATTGACGTATCGTTGCGCATTCAAGCCTCCTTCAGTGTGCACCAATTGACTCTTTCCGTTGTAACTGATCATTCCCCACACCATTGCACCTCCACCACCGTACGGCGGAGCTTCATCAAAGCAATTTTGGGCAAAACGTTCATTTCGCCTACGGTAGACCCTACGCCATCTATCATGACGCTGCAAGAAAAAGAAAGATTCGTCACTAAACCAGACACGTCTCCATTGATTGTCAGCTGCCCAGGGACGATGCTGGTTGGCTCAAAGAAGTCGATTTTGGCGATGGCGGCGCGTAAGAACAGGTCCTCGGTGAGGTCGTTGTGCCCAAAGTTCAGCGTCATGCAGTCTATTCCGGACAGTTTGATCAGACACATGACGTCCTGCAGGCAATGACTGGGCAGTTGAGGAAGCTGTTGTAAACCTGTCTCTGAGGTGACGAAGCCGAATAAAGCGATCCTCCGCTGCTGTTGTCACTCTGGGTCGTCCACTGCGATGCCGGTCTTCAACTGAGCCAGTGGCTTGGAACCGGTGCCAAAGTCGACTGATGGTACTCTGATGCACGTTTAGATGCCTGGCAACCTGACTTTGACTTTCGCCTGCATGCAGTCGGCCAATAGCAATGTTCCTTAAATTTATCGATAGAGACGCCATAAATGTCTGCTTGAAAATGAACTGAATTTTTGTGTGTGTAGCGTTATCCTTTTATAGGGTTTCAGTTGCGTAGTTAGTGAATAGTGTTCACTCCAAATTTTGTTGCTTTCACGTGCGCGCACATGAGCTGTGGTCAAAAATTGCGTCATAAACACTATTGACCACTGCGTTGTAACGATTACAAAAACGAACGCAATTCAGGTCAACACGTGCATTTGACACTGTAAAGAACATTTGAGGCTGGTTTTTATATACCCTAGCACCAAATTTTACTTACAAACTCATAAAAACGCGCCCTCGGATAGCTATGCGTTTCTTTTTTTTTTTTTGAACAGTATAGTTATATTCAGACGGGACCATAATTGATCTTAAATATCTATCAAAAATCTACGACAGTGAATAACACCAACCAACAGCTGACATGACCTCTATCCTACTGTGATGAGTAAGGGAGGTTGTGAAATATTCCTTGCTTGACTTCCTTCCAGAACAGAAGTCCAAGAATTCTGGGAATTATCCCGCCATGCACGATGCAGGAAAAGTTAGCTAGCCGTCTGCTGCCTGTAGTAGTGCAGGTGTCAGACGAGAGAAATGCGCGTCAGATGATCGCTTTCACTGGATGATGGTGTCTGCTACGACTTGGAAGTTGGAGGAGGTACTGGCGGTGGAAAAGAGTGAGGTGCAGTCTGTATGGTGGCAGCAGCTGCGGCAGCTGCAGGGTGTCCGAACATGGCTGAAACATAAAATAGTATCATGTTACCACAAGCAAAAACAGAAAATAGTATCATGTTACCACAAGCAAAAACAGATAATAGTATCATGTTACCACAAGCAAAAACAGAGAATAGTATCATGTTACCACAAGCAAGAACAACGCTTCCTAAAATAAAACAAATGACCTGCTAAAATAAAACAAATGACCTCAAATAAAACGAGTGTTTTAAACAGACATAACTACACACACACAGTGCATATATATATATATATATATATATATATATATATATATATATATATATATATATATATATATATATATATATATATATATATATATAATGTACCTTATTCTCTGGTCTGTATCATTTGTTCAGAATACATTTACATAACTTTTTTGTTTCTCAGCAAAAGGGTAGTCTGTCTTTTGTTTTATGCATTTTAAATTCTTTAAGTGGGACTTTTCATAATTGGAGCAACTGCTTAAATGGGCCAAAATGTTCTACCCAAGATGTGTCCCAATTAACCGGAATCTACTATACACACGAACACTCGTATATACACACACATGAGATAGAGTGCGAGAGAATACAAAGCTCCTCTAATGGGCATGTCATAACCTGTCTGATCAACAAAGAAACATGACACATCATCTCGAGACAAAAGATTAACATCTATTCCCATTTATTTGTTAACGAGTCGAGAATCAGAATATACAGACAACAATTAACTCCAGAGTCACGTTCCCATTCCAAGACACCAAGAAGGGGGGACAATTAGCTTTCAGACAACCCTGGAAGAACAATGATCCCGCTATTTCTTCTAGCCGAAGTGGTATGTAGCAGACGATAAGGCTATAAATAAAGTTTCCTTAAATACATAATACAACCGACTTATTAAAGAAACGAGTGAAAAGGTCGACAGGCTAGGTCGGTACGACAGGTAATGACTGGCAGGCACAAGCGAACCCATCTTAAATTAAGAGACGTGAGATAATATCGTTGTTTTTTGTGTTTCTTTCGCTAGCTACTTCCGGAGCAAAATGGCGACAAGAAGTTTGGTTGGCCCGTTTGCTGTAAATCTGCCTCAATGCTCTTATGTTAATTCAGTGGCAGTTTCTGCAACACTCTAGTTACACGATGAGGCTGCTAGACTCTAGCGTAACAAGCTTGGCTAAGAGGTAACACATAAGGAAGGGAAACCCGAGGCCTGTAAACAGTAAATAAATATTAGACAAACATAAAGGTATGTTTTCAGGCACTCGTAAGAAATAAAGAAGTAGAAAACTAGACAACAGAAAAACAACAGACGTGAGTGGCTTACGCAGGACTCGAACCCAGGACCTTCCGTGCGACAACCCCGCCTAGCTATGCAAGCGAATCACACTATCCTCCCTGCCATCTAGGCATCATCCGGACTCCATTCCCAGTACAGGGAATAAAATTTATGAAATTTTTTTTTTTTCAGAACCAGTGGTCCTAATGATGTCGTTCTCCCCCCTGGTCTCTTGAGCAGTGAGATCGGATGCCTAGCCTTCTTGGATAAGGGCGAAAAAATAGGAAGTCCCGTGTGCAAGTTGCGCACGTTAAAAATCCAACAACAGTTGGAAATCGTAAAGAGTAGGCCATAAGGCCGCTGCCCTTACAAAATTTAAAAATTAGAAACCTACCCCCCACAAAAAATATTTATAGAATGTGTGATTCCTATATTCACACATTGGGATTCTCGCCGGTGCTACGGAGTTTGTGCAATGTGATGAGATCCTCCTTGTGTGGTCTAAGGGAAGAGATCGCAACACTGATGGAGTTGTCTGTGTGTAATGAAGATGGTCCTTAGACCAAAACCAGCCTTAGTCAGTTTAACGACATGTCTGGTACAGTTTAACGACATGTCCGGTACAGTTTAACGACATGTCCGGTACAGTTTAACGACATGTCTGGTACAGTTTAACGACATGTCTGGTACAGTTTAACGACATGTCTGGTACAGTTTAACGACATGTCTGCTACAGCGCAATGGATCAATTCGCTGATCCTCAGTACTGCGCCCAAGGATTTACTTGGGCAAGATCATACAGCTACCCTGTTACGATGGTCTGGCCATGTCTGCAGAATGGGCGACAATGCCTGAATGAACGAGGACTGGATTGGAACCAGGCCAAACGGAAGACAGCTGATAGGAAGGATAGCATGCCTCTCTCTCTCTCTCTCTGGCTAAGCTAAACACCTCAAGATAGAAGATGAACGACTAAGTAAGTAAGATAATATAGCGCCCCTCGTGTAGTTCCGGGGGGGGGGGGGGGGGGGGGGGGGTCTCTGAAGTCACAAAGAAAGAACAGAACTACTAGCACCTGAGGTATGTTGAAATAAAGATGACTAAAGGTGAGGGTATGCATGCGGCTCACAACTCATCATGTACAACAATTGTTACAAAAACTACTCCTGTATGAACGAGTGCTGTTTACGCAGGTTTCCTGAAATAACAGCCAGCTGCAGTGGTGAACCCATGCTCCGTAAAGTTCTCACGAGATGGATTTGGGGCGACCCCTTCTCGATCTCTCTTTCACTCCGACAGTACTCATTTTCTTCTTCTTCTGTGTTCGTCATGAAAAGGACGTTCGTTACGTTGTGTCGCCGTTTACAGCAAAGCTGCGATATCTGCGCCTTTCGGCCCGACACATCCGTTTTCGATTTTAAATTGTTGTACTTACTGATTGCGCGCTTGTCCATGGTCCGCAATTTTTTCTTTCTCTGCTATATAGCCGATATTTTCTACTTTCATTCTTACACTCCTTTTAGTAATAATTCGTCTTGTCTACTCTGTCAAAAGTAATGTTGTGCGAACGTAGACACCTTTGAAGGCCCATATTAGACACTCTTGAGTTTTGGCCACTGTTGGACCACTACTGCAAAGCAGGGGAGGCAATTCTGTGACAAAGGTGTAAGATTGAGATAAATGAATAAAGGAGGATAATGCTGAAACAATAAACAGATACTATTACAAAGAGAACATTCAAAATTAACTACAGGAAGATGGTAGTACAAAACGTGCTTGTTTCGAGAATAATCCATACACAAACAAGGTGCTGGAAAACTGGTGGGAAATAATGTAAATAAATCTTGACGCGATATGATTTCGAACCTGGTCTTTTTTGTCTAGGAAGTAAAAGCTCTAACGCTCGATTTTATTTAATATTATCTTCATAATTATTGTTATTATTCTTTTTTTAGTCCCGTATTCGGAGGGCTGAACTTTAATTACTGCCATAACGTGTAATCACAGCTAACTGAAGTGCCGAAACCCCGTTGTCTTATTTGCAGTCTACACAATGTGAGCTGCTCTCAACTGGTTTCTTTGTTATGTCTCCGTGTCTCTCGTGTAACATTTGTAGTTGTTTCTCAGGCATCTCACATCACATGTACAATCCGCGTCTAACCTTCTCAGGTAACCATGAAAAAATGTCCATGTCTCGTGTGCTAAATCTCTTGCACTTGAAATAACATACGGTCAAGAACAGGCTGCGACCGCCTATCAGGGTCAGACAAAAGAGCTTACACAATCCTAGAACAGCGTCACCACTAAGTAACTTTTGTCTACTTCTCCTTTATCTACACTGTTTTTGCCTCGTGTAGCGGGGGTCCCTGTAGAGAAACAAAAAATAAGACTACTGCCCCCTCAAGCATGTCGTACTAGGCGACTAAATTTGAGGTTGGACATGGGACTGGCAATCTCATCATGCATACCTAATTGCATAAGAAGCAGCCGCTGCAGGAGCATGTAACTGCTTGATGCAGGCTTCCTAAGGGGCTAGCTACAGGTGATGATTACATGCTGCGTAATTAACGCAAAGGAAAATGATGATGATGATGATATTGTTTATTATAGTGACATCATCGACCTAGATTTGTGACAGAGTAATGTCCTGAACCTGGTGAATAGAGACAGGCATGACCTGGGTTAAAGTCAACAGGACAAATCTGCTCAGAAATACATTCATTAATTCACCTTTCTACTCCTTATGGTGATCTTACTGAAGGAAGCAAGCACCAAATTATTCGTGATCATAAGCTATCGCATCCGTGGTTTCTGTAGTTATGTGTTTTACACGCTGAGGTTGCCAGCCACAAGTAAAACCTCATGTTAGCCACCTCTAACAATATGCCTGAGGGTACAGAAGCCCTATGCTTTATTTACCAGACCACACGCTCCGTTATATTTGGACATGTGCAGTAATATAACGTATAAGATGGTATACTAGGGTGAAAGATACGTACCTCGCCAAAAGGATGCTATTTTTTTTCTTTACTTTTCTCCTTTCAGACCTCGGGATCTACACAAGCTCTGAAAATATTCACATATAATTACCGAGCACTATCTCCCCATAACAATAATTACCAAGGACTATCTTCCAATAACATAACTTACCGAGGACTGTCTCCCCATAACAGTAATTACCGAGGACTGTCTCCCCATAACAATAATTACCGAGGACTGTTTTCCCATAACAATAATTACCGAGGAATGTCTCCCCATAACAATAATTACCGAGGACCGTCTCCCCATAACAATAATTACCGAACACTGTCTCCCCATAACAATAATTACCAAGGACTGTCTCCCCATAAAAATAATTACCGAGGACAGTCTCCACATAACAATAATTACCGAACACTGTCTCCACATAACAATAATTACCGAATACTGTCTCCACATAACAGTAATTACCGAACACTGTCTCCACATAACAGTAATTACCGAACACTGACTCCCCATAACAATAATTAACAAGGACTGTCTCCCCATAAAAATAATTACAGAGGACTGTCTCTCCATAACAGTAATTACCGAACACTGTCTCCCCATAACAATAATTAACAAGGACTGTCTTCCCATAACAATAATTACCGAGGACTGTCTCTCCATAACAATAATGACCTAGGACCGTCTCTCCATAACAGTAATTACCGAACACTGTCTCCCCATAACAATAATTACCGAGGACTGTCTTCCCATAAGAATAATTACCGAGGACTGTCTCTCCATAACAATAATTACCGAACACTATCTCCCCATAACAATAATTACCGAGGACTGTCTTCCCATAACAATAATTACTGATTACTGTATCTCCATAACAATAATTACCGAACACTGCCTCCCCATAACAATAATTACCGAACACTGTCTCCCCATAACAATAATTACCAAGGACTGTCTCTCCATAAAAATATTTACCGAGGACAGTCTCCAAATAACAATAATTACCGAACACTGTCTCCACATAAAAATAATTACCGAACACTGTTTCCACATAACAGTAATTACCAAGGACAGTCTCCACATAACAATAATTACCAAACACTGTCTCTACATAACAGTAATTACCGAACACTGTCTCCCCATAACAATAATTACCAAGGACTGTCTCCCCATAAAAATAATTACCGAGGACAGTCTCCACATAGCAATAATTACCAAACACTGTCTCTACATAACAGTAATTACCGAACACTTTCTCCACATAACAGTAATTACCGAGGACAGTCTCCCCATAACAATAACTACCAAGGACTGTCTCCCCATAAAAATAATTACCGAGGACAGTCTCCACATAACAATAATTACCGAACACTGTCTCCACATAACAATAATTACCGAATACTGTCTCCACATAACAGTAATTACCGAACATTGTCTCCCAATAACAATAATTAACAAGGAAAGTCTCCCCATAAAAATAATTACAGAGGACAGTCTCCACATAACAACAATTATCGAACACTGTCTCCACATAACAATAATTACCGAACGCTGTCTCCACATAACAGTAATTACCGAACACTGTCTCCACATAACATTAATTACCGAACACTGTCTCCCCATAACAATAATTACCGAGTAGTCTTCCCATAACAATAATTACCGAGGACTGTCTCTCCATAATAATAATTACCGAACACTGTCTCCCCATAACAATAATTACCGAGGACTGTCTTCCCATAACAATAATTACCGAGGACTGCCTCTCCATAACAATAATTACCGAGGACCGTCTCTCCATAACAATAATTACCGAACACTGTCTCCCCATAACAATAATTACCGTGGACTGTCTCTCCATAACAATAATTACCGAACACTGTCTCCCCATAACAATAATTACCGAGGACTGTCTTCCCATAACAATAATTACCGAGGACTGTCTCTCCATAACAATAATTACCGAGGACCGTCTCTCCATAACAATAATTACCGAACACTGTCTCCCCATAACAATAATTACCTAGGACTGTCTCTCCATAACAATAATTACCGAACACTGTCTCCCCATAACAATAATTACCGAGGACTGTCTTCCCATAACAATAATTACCGAGGACTGTCTCTCCATAACAATAATTACCGAGGACCGTCTCTCCATAACAATAATTACCGAACACTGTCTCCCCATAACAATAATTACCAAGGACTGTCTCCCCATAAAAATAATTACCGAGGACAGTCTCCACATTACAATAATTATCCAACACCGTCTCCACATAATAATAATTACCGAACACTGTCTCCACATAACAGTAATTACCGAACACTGTCTCCACATAACAGTAATTACCGAACACTGTCTCCCCATAACAATAATTACCAAGGACTGTCTCCTCATAACAATAATTACCGAAGACAGTCTCCACATAACAATAATTACCAAACACTGTCTCCACATAACAGTAATTACCGAACACTGTCTCCACATAACAGTAATTACCGAACACAGTCTCCACATAACAGTAATTACCGAACACTGACTCCCCATAACAATAATTAACAAGGACTGTCTCCCCATAAAAATAATTACAGAGGACAGTCTCCACATAACAACAATTACCGAAGACTGTCTCCACATAACAATAATTACCAAACGCTGTCTCCACATAACAGTAATTACCGAACACTGTCTCCCCATAACAATAATTACCGAAGACCGTCTTCCCATAACAATAATTACCGAGGACTGTCTCTCCATAACAATAATTACCGAACACTGTCTCCCCATAACAATAATTACCAAGGACTGTCTTCCCATAACAATAATTACCGAGGACTGTCTCTCCATAACAATAATTACCGAGGACCGTCTCTCCATAACAATAATTACCGAACACTGTCTCCCCATAACAATAATTACCTAGGACTGTCTCTCCATAACAATAATTACCGAACACTGTCTCCCCATAACAATAATTACCGAGGACTGTCTTCCCATAACAATAATTACCGAGGACTGTCTCTCCATAACAATAATTACCGAGGACCGTCTCTCCATAACAATAATTACCGAACACTGTCTCCCCATAACAATAATTACCGAGGACTGTCTCCCCATAAAAATAATTACCGAGGACAGTCTCCACATTACAATAATTATCCAACACCGTCTCCACATAATAATAATTACCGAACACTGTCTCCACATAACAGTAATTACCGAACACTGTCTCCACATAACAGTAATTACCGAACACTGTCTCCCCATAACAATAATTACCAAGGACTGTCTCCTCATAACAATAATTACCGAAGACAGTCTCCACATAACAATAATTACCAAACACTGTCTCCACATAACAGTAATTACCGAACACTGTCTCCACATAACAGTAATTACCGAACACTGTCTCCACATAACAGTAATTACCGAACACTGACTTCCCATAACAATAATTAACAAGGACTGTCTCCCCATAAAAATAATTACAGAGGACAGTCTCCACATAACAACAATTACCGAAGACTGTCTCCACATAACAATAATTACCAAACGCTGTTTCCACATAACAGTAATTACCGAACACTGTCTCCACATAACAGTAATTACCGAACACTGTCTCCCCATAACAATAATTACCGAAGACCGTCTTCCCATAACAATAATTACCGAGGACTGTCTCTCCATAACAATAATTACCGAACACTGTCTCCCCATAACAATAATTACCAAGGACTGTCTTCCCATAACAATAATTACCGAGGACTGTCTCTCCATAACAATAATGACCGAGGACCGTCTCTCCATAACAGTAATTACCGAACACTGTCTCCCCATAACAATAATTACCAAGGACTGTCTCCCCATAAAAATATTTACCGAAGACAGTCTCCAAATAACAATAATTACCGAACACTGTCTCCACATAAAAATAATTACCGAACACTGTCTCCACATAACAGTAATTACCAAGGACAGTCTCCACATAACAATAATTACCAAACACTGTCTCTACATAACAGTAATTACCGAACACTGTCTCCCCATAACAATAATTACCAAGGACTGTCTCCCCATAAAAATAATTACCGAGGACAGTCTCCACATAGCAATAATTACCAAACACTGTCTCTACATAACAGTAATTACCGAACACTTTCTCCACATAACAGTAATTACCGAGGACAGTCTCCCCATAACAATAACTACCAAGGACTGTCTCCCCATAAAAATAATTACCGAGGACAGTCTCCACATAACAATAATTACCGAACACTGTCTCCACATAACAATAATTACCGAATACTGTCTCCACATAACAGTAATTACCGAACATTGTCTCCCCATAACAATAATTAACAAGGACTGTCTCCCCATAAAAATAATTACAGAGGACAGTCTCCACATAACAACAATTACCGAACACTGTCTCCACATAACAATAATTACCGAACGCTGTCTCCACATAACAGTAGTTACCGAACACTGTCTCCACATAACAGTAATTACCGAACACTGTCTCCCCATAACAATAATTACCGATTAGTCTTCCCATAACAATAATTACCGAGGACTGTCTCTCCATAACAATAATTACCGAACACTGTCTCCCCATAACAATAATTACCGAGGACTGTCTTCCCATAACAATAATTACCGAGGACTGTCTCTCCATAACAATAATTACCGAGGACCGTCTCTCCATAACAATAATTACCAACACTGTCTCGCCATAACAATAATTACCGAGGACTGTCTCTCCATAACAATAATTACCGAACACTGTCTCCTCATAACAATAATTACCGAGGACTGTCTTCCCATAACAATAATTACCGAGGACAGTCTCTCCATAACAATAATTACCGAGGACCGTCTCCACATAACAGTAATTACCGAACACTGTCTCCACATAACAGTAATTACCGAGGACAGTCTCCCCATAACAATAACTACCGAGGACTGTCTCCCCATAAAAATAATTACCGAGGACAGTCTCCACATAACAATAATTACCGAACACTGTCTCCACATAACAGTAATTACCGAACACTGTCTCCACATAACAGTAATTACCGAATTTGGGCGGTTTGGGATGTCAGGTATTGGTAGTACCTCTGGTGAAGGAGCTGTCATGCCCTTTTCAGGGCAGCTCGGCCACCTTTGGTCCAAACCTGGCATCCAGCTCTCACCTGTGGCTCCTCGTAGCTGTTAGCATGCGACAGCGGCCATCCCCCGGGCAACGGCTTTGACAGGCCGGCTAAACTAGATGAGGGTAGCCGACTGGTTATAAACCTTCGGTGAGTTAGGGTCTGTCTACCCATGCATGCGAAGACTGGATTCGATAGACTGCGCGGAAGAAACCATCTATTGGTTCAACGGGCATGACGGCGATTACCAGCAACGCGCTGTGGAGCGTAAGGAGCACGGCGAGGCACGTAGAAAGCCCTGGTCATCCACTGCACCTGACTTCATCTCCAGTCGTCTTGACTTGTCTTGCCACTGGATTCAGATGGACCCAGGCGAGAGAGTGAGGTCGACGAATTGCGCAACTCTTCCTCACTTTAATCCAAATCACTGCGCAAGTCACTATTTCATCCATTCATCCATACACTCACAACAAGTCCTGTGGCGATGGGCGAGCGGCAAAGCGGCAGGCGTGGGTACGCTGGCAGTCGTAGTCGCAGACCTACACACAGGCGGCTCAGGCCATATGGTCGTCTTCCACTGATCGGAGCAGCAGTGGGATTCGGCAGCCCCCTGAGTGTCTGAGCAGCCCTCTTTAGAAAAGCACTGCTCACCTCCATGGCATGAGGAAGGGGCTAGAAAAGGTGCCCTAAACATTGCCTGCTCCACCATTACCTAACCAGCTTACCGCGGTTGGTGGGTACCCTACTTCAGCGGGCGACACATAAGAAAAAGAAAGGACAGATTTTTCCCCCTCATTCTAGGTGCATGGAATGTGCGCACTCTCCTTGACAAAGACTTTAACGCAAACAGACCTGAGAGGCGAACTGCCCTGATTGGGAGAGAACTGGCCAGATACAACATTGACATAGCAGCACTGAGTGAAACTCGACTTGCAGGCGAGGGCCAACGTTGCGAAAAGGGTGCAGGTTATACATTCTATTGGAGCGGAAGAGGAACTGAAGAAAGACGAGAAGCAGGGGTTGGATTTGCAATCAAAACAGCACTTGTTGGCAAGTTAGCGGGGCCCCCAAAGGGAATAAATGACCGACTCATGACAGTCAAGATCCCCCTGCTTTATGGAAGAAAACATGCCACCATCATTAGTGGTATGCACCAACTATGACAAACCAGGATGACGTCAAAGATAAGTTTTATGAAGAACTACATGCAGTCATTGCATCAGTTCCTAAAGCAGATAAGCTCATAATTCTTGGTGACTTTAATGCAAGAGTAGGCTCAGATAACATCTCCTGGAATGGCACTATTGGAAAGTACGGCGTGGGTCGCTGTAACAGCAATGGACTTCTTCTCCTCCAGACTTGCGCAGAACATGACCTCCTTGTCACCAACACCATTTTTCGACTTCCTACCCGCAACAGGACCTCCTGGATGCACCCTCGCTCAAAGCATTGGCACTTAATTGACTATGTAATTGTTAGGAAGAAGGACAGGCAAGATGTCCGGGTGACCAAGTCCATGTGTGGCGCCGAATGCTGGACTGATCATCGCCTCATTGTGTCTAAACTTAAAATTCGTATCCAACCAACTAGGCGCCCTCAGGGAAAGAAAATTCATAAAAGGCTGGATGTCACCAAACTAAAGAAGAGAAAGGTTTTCCTAGTATGATAGTAGTGGTAGAGCAGAAGTAGAATCTCTCTCCAGAAAGTATGAAGTTCCAGTGCCCGAGAAGTACACTGGTATCACAAGTGAGTTACAGCTGTGAATACTCTGAGCTGGACAATAGATTTAGGCTTCAGAAGTATAAGATGCTACTTCGCTATCGTAACCCTATGTGATATTATAATTAAATTAGAAAAAGTAACTCAAAATTTAACAGTTAAAAATTTAACAAGTCAAATGAGTACAATTATCCAATTTATTATGTACATCTATATATATTCTTGTAATGATAAATGGGTGTTGGAAGATGGTAAAATGTATGATTATTTACAGTTACAAATTAAAATAACTAATAGAAAAAGTCTTGGATTTATCTTCCACTGAATTTATAAAACAAGTTTGTCACATTATCTCTTGCCATCTAGTTTTCATCATTAGAAAGTCGTTTTAGAACTGCTCACAGGATTTGTTGGATGGAAATATATAAACTCAACTTTATCCACGTCTGCTCGAGGTTCCTCCGACACACTGGAGTACGGAAGACTTTCCTTCAGCCCGCCCTATAACTACGGGGGACTAAGGTGTTGAAGTTTGGTTGACCTCTAGGCTTCAGTGAGCTGGATCAACTTCTTCAAGTCTTTAGTTTCTCGATCAGGAATGATCATAAACATTGATCATAAAAACCTGGAACAAGAAGTAATAGGTGGCCATTGTTCTAACAATCTCACCACCCTCTGCTGTTCATGATGCGACCATGTCTTCAGTGTTTGTATGTAAATGAATGAATCATGGTAGTATATTACAGAGATAGCATGATAAGATAATGTATAAGGTGCAGAATTAACAATATACATGAATAAATCACATGTTATGATACATGGGTACGATATAACCTTTGCCTTCCACTTATGGATGTCAAGTCACTTATGTACTTGCTGGTATGTCGTAAGCTTCCAGGCAAGAATTAGCCATAATATATTTGGCTAACCAATTAATGGTTATGCTTCCTGACAATGCCGGTGAAGGTTATCTCTGGTTAGCGTCATTCCCTTTTTTATTATATCTGCTACAATCAATCAGAAATAAAATCTGAAATAAAATGATATTAGTAATACATATATTTTTAATAAACTTACATACCCTCTTAGGATTAATAAGCTCACGGTGAGACTGTATTGGCTTAACTTAATCTGCCCTGCATGCAGCGTGAAAATAGAACTTTTCTTGCAGAGGCTGTCCTCCAGTTTCTCACTCTGGCTTCTGGATTTGGTGTGTGATTTACAATGCGCCGCTCTGTCCTTATATTTCAGTCTCTCGCGCGTACGAGAAAGCAGCTCCCAAATTCCCCAAAAGATTTTAGTTTCATCTCCTGTTTTGAAGCTATTTGAAACAATCTGTGCTTTTCCTGTACTCGTTTTTCTCTTCTGTCACTCACACACTTATCTCCTTCCTTCCTTCCTATATATCATTTCCTTTTCCCCATATGGGGCTTTCATTACATATAAGTTTTATACAATTCCGTTGAGGCTTGTTAGTGTAATAAATTTTTAAAGATTATTAGCTAACTTTTAGCCGATGTGATGAAGGTGAAAAATATTAATTATCTTTAAAACTATTTATATTTGAATAATATCCTTTTGGATATAATTCCTAGCCTATCTCCTTTGTTGAGTTATATTTATTTAATATTATTCCAACCATGCGTTCTCCTGTAGTGAATAATTTAATGTCCAGTAAATGCAAACTTTTAAAGTCGGCCATACATTCCTATATAGCTATTTCCTCATTCTTCAGTAATACTGTATGGCTTTTAACCGTAAGTCACATTTCCGCTGTCTACCAACTTCAAAGAAAGACCGCAGCGCTGACCGTGCGCTGGTGTGTGTGGGTGTCGCGTGGGCGTGTCGCGCTACAACCAAGCAAGTGTTTACCAAATCTCGCTACAGAGCCCTCTTCTTTAAAACAGTGCCTGCACGGTTAACTTTTTGGTAACACATGCTGCAGTTCCTCCTTAATTTTCTGTTTCTCTATATCTCCTTTGATAGGATGCCTACTTAAAAAATCGGGTCCAAGATTGTCCCGTCCTGGTATGTATCTCACATTGAACGAATATGGAGATAACAGTAAACTCCACCTTAAAAGTCGTGAATTTAATTTTTTAGACACTGCTAAAAACATCAAAGGCTGGTGATCACTTTCCACAATGAAGTGTTTCCCGTAAAGAAAAGGGGCGAATTTGTTGATCGACCAGACCAAAGCGAGGCATTCACGTTCAACGGTAGAATAATTTCTCTCAGCTGTATTTAACTTTCTACTGGCAAAAGCTACTGGTAATAGCATATGTGGCGGTGTGTCTGCCCGCTGTAGTAATGTTGCTCCGATGCCTACATTGCTAGCATCCGTTCTTAGTACGAATTCTTGTGTGAGATCGGGAAGGGCAAGGATAGGTTTATTTGTCAGCTTATTTTTCAACTCTGTATAAGCCTGTTCACACTCCACAGTCCATTGTATTTTATCCGGCTGACCTTTTTTGGTTAAGTCGGTTAATGGCGCGCACAATGAGTTAAAATGGGGTATATATTTCTGATAAAACCCGCACAGTGACACAAAGGATCTTACATCCTTCTTAGTTTGTGGTCTTGGTGCTTTTCTCATTTTCTCTACATTCTTTGGGTCCGGAGACATTTGCCCTGTAGAGATAGTGTGACCTAAAAATTCCAATGTCTCACATCCAATATGACACTTAGTTGGGCGTGCTGTCAATCCCGTTTCTCTTAATCTACCTAACAACATGGAGAGTGCTACTACGTGTTCCTCGAATGTAGTGGTAGCAATCAGAATATCATCCATGAAGTTGGTGATATGAGGATTTTGTAATGGTTCCAACAATTTCCTCATCATTCTGGTGAAGATACTTGGAGCATTCTTTAAACCAAATGGGAGTACATTGAACTCGTAATGTCCATCCGGTGTACTAAAGGCTAACAGTTTCCTAACTTCTGGTTTCACTGGTATTTGGTAGTATCCCTTGCTTAGATCTACTTTTGAAAAATACCGAGCCTTACTCAATGTAGCAAACAACTGATTGGTGTCAGGTAATGGGTCTACCTGAGATTCAGTGATAGCATTTAGTTTCCTATAATCAATGCATAACCTGTGTTCACCACTAGGCTTCCTTAATAGCACCACACTTGAGCTGTAGGGAGATTCAGACTTTGAAATAATTTTCTCTTTTAAGAGATAATCAATCTCATCCTTGAGTGCCTGTCCTTTAGCATAAGGTATAGGGTATGTCCGCATACAAACTGGTGTAGGGTCAGTAATCGTCATGTCATACTCTAACAGATTAGTACACCCCGGCTTATCTGTGAGTACATCAGCATGGATTTCTAACACCTCCTGAACCTTTTTCCTCTGCTCAAGAGTTAAATGTTCACTCACATTAACCTGAGCATAGCTTTCCGTAGTTGATAGGGGGTATTCCATGGAGGAAATTGGTTCATCCTGCATTTCTGTTGCAATGGCCAGGGTCATGATATGGGCAACTTCTGATGCTTCCCTGTCATAATACTTTTTAAGAAGGTTGACATGATACACCTTCTCCTTTCCTTTCTTGTCAATCTTATAGTTGGTCCGGGAAAGTTTTTCCAATATGACGTAGGGTCCCTGCCATCCAATTTGCAATTTATTATTGCTGCTGGGCAACAGTAACAGAACCTTTTCTCCCACCTCAAGTTCCCTATCTTGCTGTTTTATTGTAGTAAGCAGCCTGCTTCCTCCTGGCCTGTCTCAAGTTATCATTTGCCAGTTTCCAACTTGTTTTCAATCGAGATGTCAACTCGTTGACGTATTGGTATGAAGAAGTCACGGTTTCTTCTGCTTTTTCATCAGTCCATGTCCGCAACAATGCTTCCAGTGGACCTTTGATTGGTCGTCCAAACAACAATGTAGCTGGAGCCAATCCTGTGGAGTTATGTGGGACTTCCCTATAGGCAAATAGTGCTGAGGGTAAGTATGTGTCCCAAGTTTCAGGTTTCTCACTAGCCAACTTTCTAAGGATTGAAATGAGCGTGCCATTGAACCGCTCTACTTGACCATTCCCTTGGGCGTGGTACGGGCTACAGTGATAATGTCTAGCTTGAAATAACCTGAATACTTCTTGTGTTAGCTTTCCCCTAAACTGAGAACCATTGTCAGTCAATATTTGATGTGGGAAACCTAATCGGGTGAATATTGTTAACAGTGCCTCTGCCACATGTTTCGAATCTATCGATGACATTGCTACTGCCTCTCCCCACATAGAGCAAGTATCGACCAAGGTTAAGATATATGCATTTCTCTTCTTGGTCCTACTGAGGGGTCCAACAATATCCACGGCAACACGTTCGAAGGGCGTTCCCATGATGGGCATTTCTCCCAGTGTTGCTGGTGCAGTCCTATGTTTAGGAGCTACTCTTTGGCATTCTGGACAGGATCTCACATACCTCTTTATGTCCTCTGTGATCCCTGGCCAAAAGTAGTGACAGGCTATCCGTTGTCCAGTGGCCCCTATTCCCATATGTCCACTGAAGGGTATAGCATGTCCTAGCTTCATAACCTGCTCCCTGTATGATTTTGGCACTACAAGCTGTCCATGTCCTTTTGGTCCTGTTCCAGCTTTTCTATATAGTAGGCCTTTTTTCATATATAAGTCTCCTTTCTCTGGAGGGTTATGGCTTTTAGGTAATTTGCCAAAGCAAGGCTTCAATGTACTGTCAGCAGTTTGAGCCTTTCTCATCTCTTCTGGATGAGTATTGATGATAGTGTCCTCCTCTTTCTTAGAGCTTGCCCTGGTCTGGACTGTTGCCATCACTATGGGTCTTATAGGTTCTCCTAGAAAGACATATCTACATCCCAGTATTAATGGGTAGATAGGGTTGTCCATCACTGCTGCTTTGATCTCTCCTTCCACATAGCGAGATCTTATGTTGATTCGGGCTATGGGCAGTGTCATGGTTCCTGCTCCCTTGACTGGTCCTCTGATTTCCACTGTTTCTGTGGTTATCTGTTCCGGACTCACCAGAGAAGAGCACACTACTGAGTCAAAGTCCAAGCCTGTATCATATAAGCACAGTACTTGGGTGCCATTCAAGGTCACTTCCTCACAGACAGGGGGATGATGGAGGTCATTCTGACTATCTGCCAGGTCCTTCCTTCCCTTGTTCTCTGTTGTAAGGCATGCAGCGTGATGAGGAGGGTTTTTCCGTCTGCATTCCGCAGTATTGTGGTTACTCATTTGGCAAGATTTACACCACTTTCCTTCCTTTCTTGGAGGTTTCTTTTCTGATCCTAGAGGGTTTTTGTCTTTATAATCAGTTCTGTGTTTGTTCTTGTTGGAATTGTCCCTGTGTTCATAGTTGGTAAAGTTTTGTGAAGGTTTGAAGTTCTCACCCTGCTTCTTCTTATTTCCTGATACTTCTGACTGAGCTGCTTGATATCTTTCAGCCATGGTTAAAATATCTTCCAATCTCTCAGCTCCTTGTTCCATAAGAAATTTTCTCATTTCTTGAGGCATGGATTCTCTCAGTTGCTCCATCATGACCATTTCTTTTATATCTTGACACTTTCCTAAGCTAATCCATTTTGTCAGATAAGTTTCCAATCTGGCAGAAAACTGGTGATAGTTTTCTCCTGGAAGTAGCTTAGCAGTTCGGAATCTCTTTCTATAAGATTCAGAATTCTTTTCGTACCTGACCAGTAAAGCTTGTTTTAAGATTTCATAATCTTCCTGGTCTTCTTTTGAGAGTTTTAAATAAACATCGTATGAAACTCCCCTCAACCCCTGAGATAGCTTAAGGCTCCATTTTTCCTTTTCCAATCCATAGGTAGAGGCCAGTCTCTCATATCTATCCAGGTACGACTCAATGGCGTCCTCTTTTTCAATAAATGGATCCAGGTGGAAACTCATGGCTCCATTTGCCGCGCTATGGTTGGAGCTACTCTCAGAGTGAGGTGAGCTAGCACCATGATTGCTAGCTGCTCCCTGGAGTTCAAGTTCCTTTAAACTTAACTCATGCGCTCTTTGTAACCTTCTTTCTTCAGCTTCCAAAATTAGTCTCTTTTCTTCTCTTTCCAGTCTTTTGGCTTCTCTCTCTGCTTCTAATTTCTTAGCTTCAGTCTCAACTTCCATTCTTTTAGTCTCTCTTTCTGCCTCTAATTTCTTAGCTTCAGCCTCAACTTCCATTCTTTTGGTCTCTCTTTCTGCCTCTAATTTCTTAGCTTCAGCCTCAACTTCCATTCTTTTGGTCTCTCTATCTAAATATTTATCCACTTCAGTTGTGATATATCGAATTAGAGCATCTCCTGTCATACCCAAGTCTTTTCCTTCCTGCATAATCGCAGCTCTAAACTTCACCAATTCAGCCATGATGCTTACTTACCAGAGGGTATATAATTTTATCTTCACTAACAAACTAACTTAATTAAAATCAATTAATTACTTTGAACAAGACAAATCCTTAAAACCTTGTGAGCGTTTCCTATTTACTTCGTACTCAATGGTACTACTATTACAAACAAATTTCTAAGTTTTTAGAATTTTTTCCAAAAAAAAAAAAAATTTATTTTTACAAACTATTTGTGGCTCAAGATAGAAGAATACATAGATAGTGGCCCAGGATACAAAATAATATCCCGCGAAAGAGCCCCCAATGTAGCGAAAGGTTTTCCTAGTATGATAGTAGTGGTAGAGCAGAAGTAGAATCTCTCTCCAGAAAGTATGAAGTTCCAGTGCCCGAGAAGTACACTGGTATCACAAGTGAGTTACAGCTGTGAATACTCTGAGCTGGACAATAGATTTAGGCTTCAGAAGTATAAGATGCTACTTCGCTATCGTAACCCTATGTGATATTATAATTAAATTAGAAAAAGTAACTCAAAATTTAACAGTTAAAAATTTAACAAGTCAAATGAGTACAATTATCCAATTTATTATGTACATCTATATATTCTTGTAATGATAAATGGGTGTTGGAAGATGGTAAAATGTATGATTATTTACAGTTACAAATTAAAATAACTAATAGAAAAAGTCTTGGATTTATCTTCCACTGAATTTATAAAACAAGTTTGTCACATTATCTCTTGCCATCTAGTTTTCATCATTAGAAAGTCGTTTTAGAACTGCTCACAGGATTTGTTGGATGGAAATATATAAACTCAACTTTATCCACGTCTGCTCGAGGTTCCTCCGACACACTGGAGTACGGAAGACTTTCCTTCAGCCCGCCCTATAACTACGGGGGACTAAGGTGTTGAAGTTTGGTTGACCTCTAGGCTTCAGTGAGCTGGATCAACTTCTTCAAGTCTTTAGTTTCTCGATCAGGAATGATCATAAACATTGATCATAAAAACCTGGAACAAGAAGTAATAGGTGGCCATTGTTCTAACAATCTCACCACCCTCTGCTGTTCATGATGCGACCATGTCTTCAGTGTTTGTATGTAAATGAATGAATCATGGTAGTATATTACAGAGATAGCATGATAAGATAATGTATAAGGTGCAGAATTAACAATATACATGAATAAATCACATGTTATGATACATGGGTACGATATAACCTTTGCCTTCCACTTATGGATGTCAAGTCACTTATGTACTTGCTGGTATGTCGTAAGCTTCCAGGCAAGAATTAGCCATAATATATTTGGCTAACCAATTAATGGTTATGCTTCCTGACAATGCCGGTGAAGGTTATCTCTGGTTAGCGTCATTCCCTTTTTTTTATTATATCTGCTACAATCAATCAGAAATAAAATCTGAAATAAAATGATATTAGTAATACATATATTTTTAATAAACTTACATACCCTCTTAGGATTAATAAGCTCACGGTGAGACTGTATTGGCTTAACTTAATCTGCCCTGCATGCAGCGTGAAAATAGAACTTTTCTTGCAGAGGCTGTCCTCCAGTTTCTCACTCTGGCTTCTGGATTTGGTGTGTGATTTACAATGCGCCGCTCTGTCCTTATATTTCAGTCTCTCGCGCGTACGAGAAAGCAGCTCCCAAATTCCCCAAAAGATTTTAGTTTCATCTCCTGTTTTGAAGCTATTTGAAACAATCTGTGCTTTTCCTGTACTCGTTTTTTTCTCTTCTGTCACTCACACACTTATCTCCTTCCTTCCTTCCTATATATCATTTCCTTTTCCCCATATGGGGCTTTCATTACATATAAGTTTTATACAATTCCGTTGAGGCTTGTTAGTGTAATAAATTTTTAAAGATTATTAGCTAACTTTTAGCCGATGTGATGAAGGTGAAAAATATTAATTATCTTTAAAACTATTTATATTTGAATAATATCCTTTTGGATATAATTCCTAGCCTATCTCCTTTGTTGAGTTATATTTATTTAATATTATTCCAACCATGCGTTCTCCTGTAGTGAATAATTTAATGTCCAGTAAATGCAAACTTTTAAAGTCGGCCATACATTCCTATATAGCTATTTCCTCATTCTTCAGTAATACTGTATGGCTTTTAACCGTAAGTCACATTTCCGCTGTCTACCAACTTCAAAGAAAGACCGCAGCGCTGACCTTGCGCTGGTGTGTGTGGGTGTCGCGTGGGCGTGTCGCGCTACAACCAAGCAAGTGGGCACAGTTTATACTGAGCCAATCATCAAGGTAAATGGTGAGAAACTGAATGTTGTGAACAGATTCACATACCTTGGTAGCACACTTTCCCAGAACATCGTCATTGATGATGAGGTAAACACCAGGATCTCCAAAGCCAACAGTACATTTGGCAGACTATACACCAACGTTTGGCATCGAAGTGGCATTAGTCTACAGACAAAGCTGAAGGTGTACAGAGCTGCGGTGCTTCCAGTGCTGCTTTATGCATGCGAAACATGGACTGTATACAGGCGCCACGTAAAGAAGCTAAACCACTTCCATACAGTCTGTCTCAGGAAGGTAATGAACATCAAATGGCAAGACAAGATCCCGGATACCGCCGTTCTTGACAGAGCTGGTATCCCTAGCATCCATACTATTCTGATGCAGTCACAGATTCGCTGGGCAGGTCATGTAGTCCGCATGCCAGACCATCGACTGCCAAAGATACTCTTTTATGGTGAGATGCAGAAGGGTAAACGCTCCCATGGTGGCCAAAAGAAGCGCTTCAAAGACACGTTAAAGACGTCATTGAAAACCTTTGACATAAACCCAGACACATGGGAAGCTGCTGTGCAAGACCGAACTGCTTGGCGCACATCTCTTCGTAAAGGTGCAGCGGCATGCGAATCATCCAGAAGAGCAGCAGCGGAACAGCGGAGACAAGCTAGAAAAGACCGTGAAATAAAACCTTCACATGAAGCAAACATTCCCTGCCCACACTGTCCAAGATCTTTCAAGGCCTACATCGGGCTCATCAGTCACCTTCGTACCCATAGAGTAATCTAACATATTCCTAATAATTGGATGAACAGAGTGGTCTTTATCACCTGTGATGGACGAACAACAATTACCGAACACTGTCTCCCCATAACAATAATTACCAAGGACTGTCTCCCTATAAAAATAATTACCGAGGACAGTCTCCACATAACAATAATTACCGAATACTGTCTCCACATAACAGTAATTACCGAGGACAGTCTCCCCATAACAATAATTACCAAGGACTGTCTCCCCATAAAAATAATTACCGAGGACAGTCTCCACATAACAATAATTACCGAACACTGTCTCCACATAACAGTAATTACCGAGGACAGTCTCCCCATAACAATAATTACCAAAGACTGTCTCCCCATAAAAATAATTACCGAGGACAGTCTCCACATAACAATAATTACCGAACACTGTCTCCACATAACAGTAATTACTGAACACTGTCTCCCCATAACAATAATTACCGAACACTGTCTCCCCATAACATTTGGTCACTATAGCACGTTTCACTAGCTTTGCCCAACTTCAAAATGCTATATCTCAGCGAATATATAACGCATATAAGTGAAATTTTGTGTGTAAATTTGAAATGGTATAGACCCTATGAATTAAATTTTTCATTAAAATGCGGCCATTGGTTTCAATTTTTGTTTCTTTGTGATATAATATAAAATCCTACTTGCCAGCACACATCACACACACACATATTGAAATGTCTACAGTAAATTATACGACCTCATTTGCACATTTTTGGTTTATCAAGAAATTGGCATGATTTTTGCGTGAAATTGCGTGAAATTGCACTTCTTGAACATAAAACAGTTTATTTCCGGTTTTCCGCACACATTGTCAATCAGTGGCGTGTCTACAAAAAGTATTGTGTGGCTAAGTAGGAAAAATGAGTCTGCGAGTACATGTTATGACATTACAGCAAATCACAAATAGGATTTTAAAGTATTTCTGCAATGAAGCTACTCGAGGAAAACTATATCATTCCATTTCAAACCCACAAAAGAGGACTATTCATGCCTTGGGGATAAGCAAACGATCATTGCACCGCTGGATAGCAACATCTGAAATTTGTAATTCCAGTGTTTTACACACGAAAAATAGGCCAAGAGTGGTGAATAATTTTGACAGAGAATTGATCCGCAGAGAAATTTGCAATATGTTTCACAATAATGAGGCAGTGACTTTAAGGAAATTGAAAATTTGATTAAGAAAGAATAATGACATTGAAATTTCCAAATCTACGCTATGGAGGACTATTAGAAGTTTGGGATTCCATTTTAGAAAATATGTTGGTGGTAGAAACTTTATTTGTGAGAAGCCTCATATAGTTGCAATGAGAAGCAAATATTTACGCGAGATCAGAGAAATGAGAAGAGATTGTTATGATTTTGTGTATTTAGATGAAACTTGGATCAATGCGCATCACAGTAATGAACGAGAATGGCAATCATCTGATGGGACAACTAAGAGACTAGTACCAAGCAGCAAAGGACAGCGCCTAATAATTGCACATGCAGAAAGCAGCCATCATGGTTTTCTAAATAATACTGAACTCACATTTGTTTCAAAATCTACAGATAATAGGGATTATCATACAGAGATGAATGGCAAGATATTTCAAGATTGGATTGTGAATCATGTACTTCCTTCCTTGGATAGACCGTCGTGTTTGATAATGGACAATGCTTCATATCACAACGTTGTGGCACCAGAAGATAAAGTTCCTAATTCATCAAGTACTAAAGATGTAATAAAGATTTGGCCGACCAAAAACAACATTCCATTCAACGAAATGTCCCTGAAGCCTGAATTACTTAGAATTGTAAAAAAGACACAGCATACAAAGATATTTCACATAGACAAGGCAATCCATGAACATGGTCACAGATGTTTAAAATTGCCTCCTTACCATTCTCACTTAAACCCAATAGAACTAGTATGGGCTAAAATTAAGGAACAGGTAGAAACAGAAAATAGAACGTTCAAATTAAAAGATGTTGAAATATTTATAAAAGCCGCCATGTCCAATATAGCCAGGGATTATTGGAAGAAATGTGAGAATCATGTGTTACAAGAGGAAGAGGAATATTGGAAGAATGATGGTTTGTCCTTCATTCAGCCGAGATTGATTATCAATTTCTCAGAGACATCTGATTATGATTCGGATGAAGTTTAATTTCTTTAAAGATGACCTTACCGTTATTTACAAGCACATTAGAGGAGCAACGTTCCATTATGATATTTATGAACCGCAAAGAGGTGATACCTATTGAAATAATTAGATCAAGGAAGGACCAGTTTGGTAGCGCATTAAATGTCAATGACAAACAATGTCACGAGTATCTCGCATGCAGATCATTTAAGAAATCAGCTTCAACAGGTATTCATATGCAAACGTGATGGCCACATTATTGTAATAGTAGACACGCCTATGCCTAATCAATTCACAGAATCTGTGCATGAAGTGGTAAAATTTCTTTTCTCGATACACAATAATTAGTATGCCGACAAAGATCAAAGGATTTCATCCGTTTATGGGAACTAGACAAGATGCACAGATATAAAGTATATATTTGTTGGGTCTAACCCAATATAACATCGTATGCAAAAAAATGGCATTAATACGTTGGACGGTTAATCAGATAATTACATTTGTTTGAGGGCAAAGCTGGTGAAACGTGCTATAATTATGTTCGCCATCACCATCAGTGTTCAGCTCCCCAAGGAGCATAGGCCGTCAACAAACTTATACCAAGGCCGATTCTGTTGCTGTTTATTAATTAAAATGATACTTGTCTTCTACGCCGTGTCGTCTGGCAGGCCTTATCTTTTCTTTTCTTGCCGTCCTCTATTTTCTCATCACTTCTGCTAGTTGTGAAAATGTCTTCAAACTGTACCTGTCTTCAAACTGTACCTGTCTTCAAACTGTACCTTTCTCAAAACGTGTCCTTATAAAAGCAGACTTATCTTCTCTTTACACACCCCCCCACACACACCTCTTTCATCTTTTAAGCAATTAGTTTACAATCCACGGTGACCTATTTCAGCCGATCATCATCATGCCCAGTAGATGCCAAAGGGATTCTTAACAACTTCTGTAAAACTATGTTCTCCTAATTACGCCCTAGTTACGTGGAGTAATTCTAATGCGATCGCTATTTACGCGTGTTCCATTTTCTCGAACAAACAACACGCTATTTTAAGTTTTACCCATGTGAAAAAAAGATTTCTTTACAGTATATATAATTACTTACATAAAAACGGCGCGAAAAGCGCAAAATAAGTAGCATAAAAGATAAGCAAATTGAATAGAAGCCATACTCCCATAAAGAAAAGAATAATAATCAGCCAGGCGCAACAGTGTAGCACACAAGGAAAAAGATGGAGATGATCAAGAGAAAGATGAAAAAAAAAAAAAAAACGATATCACGGAAAGTGAAGAAGTAACTGTTCAGAAAGACTACACCGAAAAAATGCTTGTGAGACACAGCACAATAACTAAAACATGATTATATCAAGTAAGAAAATGATACGTTCTACACAGGCATCTACCTTGACTATTATTGAATCTACTTGAAAACGTAGTTTGTATGACTGCGACAATCTTGGAACGGATTACTCCAAAACATTGCTTTATATTAGTGAGACAAACTAGAGCGAGATCTACTCCATTCACTGCTTGTTTCAATGCGACATTCCAGGAGGGGATGGATTACATCCATCATTGAATCACTGCAACAATCTAGGAAGGGATCTAATCCAAAACACTGTATGACTCTCCAGTCTTATAACAGTTCGGGTAGAAAAAAGAATTCGTTGTGGGCGAAAATAAATGACTCGAATGAAGATTTGAAGTTATTCAGCACATTTGTACAAGCGAGCATGATGTCTGCATAACGTACACATTTGTATGTACGCAAGTCTTCTTTTACGCACGTGTATGTATGTACGCTCACAATGACGTAAGCTCACCTACATGTTTTATATACACATACGTACGTGTGAAATTAAGTGCGTTGCGTATAAAGCAAATATTTATAACACATAAAGAAGGGAAACCCGAGGCCTGTAAACAGTAAATAAATATTAGACAAACATAAAGGGATGTTTTCAGGCACTCGTGAGAAATAAAGAAGTAGAAAACTAGACAACAGAAAAACAACAGACGTGAGTGGCTTACGCAGGACTCGAACCCAGGACCTTCCGTGCGACAACCCCGCCTAGCTATGCAAGCGAATCACACTATCCTCCCTGCCATCTAGGCATCACCCAAAAATGATGCTTCGATGACGGGTCATTAGTGCGACTCGCAACACATAACACCGGAAGTTTACCATGAACGGTCCAGCCTATTAATGACGCAATCACTTCTGTTGTTCCACTATTATACAGTATAGGTCAGTCCGCACAAGACAAAGACCTTAATACTGTGTCTAGTAAATGATAGAAGACTAAGAACAGTAAGTACAGGACAGAGGGTAGGTTTTGGTATTGTATAAACATTTATAACACATAAGGAAGGGAAACCCGAGGCCTGTAAACAGTAAATAAATATTAGACAAACATAAAGGTGTGTTTTCAGGTACTCGTAAGAAATAAAGAAGTAGAAAACTAGACAACAGAAAAAAAACAGACGTGAGTTCGCTTGCATAGCTAGGCGGGATTGTCGCACGCCTATTTTCTTTTCTTTTCTCTATTTCCTTAGGAATGTTTACCAACAGACCTATTTAGCTAACGTTGAGCCGGTTACCTGTAATTATAAAGCCAGCGACTGGAAATCGTCGTAATAGGATCAAACAGGGAGAGACGGAACGCGTAGAAAGGGGAGACTATTTCAAAAGAGTCGTAATTTTGGCTCAGGGGAAGATAAGCTAATGTAGTTGTAACGTATTTTTCGTTAGACAGTGATCAGGGGAAATAATTTGAGTAGAAGGAGTAGATAATTTGGAACCAAGGGCAGATAATCACAGTTACTCCCCCCTGAATCCGTTCGCTTGGAAGGTAATTAAACACGGTGAGAATCGCCAGATCAAAGGACGGGCTTCGCTCGATTGCCAGAGTCTGCAAGCGGTAAAAGTGTCAATTTTCCCTCTGATTCGCAGATCGACCGAGGAAAGGCCCAAGGTCTGAGCGAAGGCGTTAAAAGTAACAAGTCTGAGCGAAGTTCTGCAAATTTAATATATATATATATCTCTGCCTTTAAATTCAATTTATCGAGTACCGACAGAATTTCAGAGAACTAGCTTCGATTTTCTAGACCATTGTTATAGTGGATTTCTTAGTAATTTCGATTTGGAGTAGTTCTAATTCTGTGTTCGCGTATTGGGTCAAACCCAAAACCTTACCAGCGGCTTCCATATAAATCTGAGAATAACCTTACAAAAGAACATTTTTACTTAGTATCTGGGTCTTCAAGGTGAACCTGTCTGGCTTCGTGTTTACACCCAGAAAGAGACAGAGTACCAACCCAAAGAACATTAAGAGTGACTTTGTAACTGGGCCTATAGATCCAGATTTCTTTTTTTTCCATTTTTCATATACATTCAGCCCGTGGTGGCAACAAGATCAAACATTTGACAAAATCAAACTTGTGACATTTTCCGACTATCGACCATTTGTGGTGGGACAAGGCATTTTTATACTGAGAGAAGTTACCGACCTGACATTCCTATGTACTGGAAATCTCAAGCTATTGACACAGTGAGCACTGTTAAATTTCTTACCTGGTCTAATTAATGTGACATAAACAGTAATCCTAAATAAAAGTAACAAAGTGAACGTTCCCCGGAGAAGTGGATTTAATCTGTCTTTGAGGAGCTGGGGTTTTCTTTGCCAAAATAACACTGGATTTGCCGTGTGCGTGTGTCCTAAAGATTGTTCCAGAAGGTGCAAACCAAGTATTAGGTAAGAACGAATGCACGTGGCCACGGTTGTCTGAGAAGAGAGGAAGGGTGAATGACTAATTCCCATATATATATATATATATATATATATATATATATATATATATATATATATATATATATATATATATATATATATATATATATATATATATATATATATATATATATATATATATATATATATATATCTTGTAGAATCCATGTACTCACGTTGTTTATTTCTTTTAGTAAGTTTTGCTAATACTGTCCCTTTCAGAATAGATTAACGTATAAACTCTGTTCTTTACTGTAGAGGGAAATCCTAGACCATAGCGTATAAATCTTTGACTCTTTGGGGGTTAATAACTTTCTTCTAACGGGATCTTGTCTCAACAGAGGGAGGGAGGATTACACCTATAAGTCTATTTCTTTATTAATATCAGTAACTCATGTTTATTTGTATTTGATTGATATTCATAATATTGCTGTTGTAGAGAGTTTCTTTATAGTAAATAAAATTTACATAAAAACTTTATTTACATGTGTTGGTCAGCTCGTCCCAAAATATCCCTATTCCATAAATATAATTTGTCACGTCTGTGCGTCTAACTGTCGTCACTTATGTGTGTGTGTATGTGAGTGGTTGATATATATATATATATATATATATATATATATATATATATATATATATATATATATATATATATATATATATATATATATTGATATTGATATATTGATATATATGTAGGTATACTGTCTGACTAACAAAGTTCTGTTGTAGAGATAGGCTGAACGAGAGGATCTTCTCAAGTCCAGGGACAGACTCTACATATTTTTCCACCATTTTCACTCGTGAAAATCTATTTCTTATCTTATCTCTCACTGAGTCACCACCTGTCTAGTTCTACTCAGAAGGGACCAAACTATGTCTTAATCCCCCTATCGAAAATCTACGACAGCCCAGTACTTATTGTACTTAGTCTTCTATCATTTACTAGACACAGTATTAAGGTCTTTGCCTTGTGCGGACTGACCTATACTGTATAATAGGGGAACAACAGAAGTGATTGCGTCATTAATAGGCTGGACCGTCCATGGTAAACTTCCGGTGTTATGTGTTGCGAGTCGCACTAATGACCCGTCATCGAAGCATCATTTTTGGGTGATGCCTAGATGGCAGGGAGGATAGTGTGATTCGCTTGCATAGCTAGGCGGGGTTGTCTCACGGAAGGTCCTGGGTTCGAGTCCTGGGTAAGCCACTCACGTCTGTTGTTTTTCTGTTGTCTAGTTTTCTACTTCTTTATTTCTTACGAGTGCCTGAAAACATGCCTTTATGTTTGTCTAATATTTATATAAAGCAAATAGCTTTGTGTTAACACCTACACTATATTTAATTTATAAATGTATGTTCGCTGATATGTATGCAAACATGTAATTTTACGTACGAATATCTTTGTTACGTAGGAGCATTGTTTGAACACAAGTACAGGTGTAAGAAATAAATATTTTATGTGCAAACCATGTCCTCTAAACGGATAGAACCTTTTACGTTTACATCATGAGAGAACACGGAAAAATTAGAGAAAGATAAGACGATAGAGAACGAACGAACTTTATTTTCGAAGGGTTAAATAAGAATTGGGCGCGCAGGCCCGTCTAACATTCTGCCCTTCCACTCTCATTTATCTTGCATACCACGAGTCGTATATCCTTTCATTCCCACTTGTCACTTTAAGCATTAGTTTAAAGGCATGCAACATTATAATGTTAACATAACAGCATTCAGCTTACTGTTTACAGTGAAACGTGTGCTGTATTTTAACTTTTTCAGACGGACAGTGATAAAATACACTACCCTTTCCCAGAGTTAGGTTTATAAATCATAAAAAACTCTTATTAGAAAAGATAACATTAGATGGGTTTACGGTTGAGAACATAACAGTACCCAGACAGAACATCTTCGAAACAGGAGGTAAAAGAAATTGCATATTTTGAACGCAGCCACGTAGCTCCTTTAAATTTGTATTTTTGGGTTCCTTAGGGCTTGCTGACAAATAATATGTAAAACGTTACGCAAATAGTCCAGGAATTAATAAATTATACCCAAAATAAAATATTGGGGGTGCCTGACAGCATAAAATCATTTCTGCTCATAAGATTTTTTTTAACGTGTTTGAAAAAAATTTACGTTACAGAAATAGCCTACCATGTAAACTCCAAATTGATTGGAGCGCAACAAATGAAAGCCTAACCACGATTGGTCGGGCTATAAATACTATCTTGGTTGTTAGGGGAAACGGGGAAAGGTAACATTTTTTCAAACACTTGTCGAAACGGGGCTCATTGGTCAGACTCGCTGATATACACACTTGGGAGCGTTAGTTCGAAACCACTTGTTTAAAATAGCTTGATAAAGCATCAGTGCGTTGAAGCCAGCATATATTTTGCTCAATAAAAGCCTGGAACATAGGCAGATGGAAATTTGTGCCAGTTTGTGCCAGAATTCATTGCTAATCAACGTATCTGTGTTATTCGTATGAATTGTGGGACAGTGGTCTTGATGGTACTGAGCAGCACCTGGTCAGAGCTTTGCTGAATCCTGAGTCGGACAGCATACTCCTTGGTCTTTTTAGCTATCAGTGAGGTGTCTCCTGAACCCAGAGGAGAATTCGAGCAGAGGAGTCCTTTCCTGCCGCCATCATGCCAGATAAGCGAATTGGCCAGCTGAGCTCAACATTATGTCCCCTCATCTTGAACTGACTTTTTAAAATTAACATTAAGAGGGGAATTTACTTGTCGTAAAATCAGGAACTGTGAACATCTCCAATACTGGTCCCTAAAGACAAACTATTGAAGTCATGATGACAAATACCAACAGAGCTTGAACAAAATAAAACCAGTATTACCTCATTTTACTACTACACAACTGACACACATAGAACATTTGTAATAATATATGTCACTACAATATTCATATTAAATACATTCTGTACATAACTTGTAATTTAAATTGATTGTGATTCCTGGTTCCCTTGTAGTTGAATCAGGACACATATTCATTCATGCCAGTAATGAATACATATTGTTATTCGAAAGTTTATCAGTGACTCTTTTAAGATATCTTTGTAGAGTGTTATATGTATGTGAGTGTCACAGTGTTGTCAAGAGTAGTGGATTAAATTAAATTGTTTATCTGTCTGTTGTTGTGACTTACACTTCCTCATACACATACCCTAGACACATAACGTAGCATCACACTATTCCAGAATAATTCTGACTGAGATATATAGATATGTGGTAGCAAGTAAGGTTATCTATAATACACTACTCTTAATAGATATAGATACCTTCACAGCTGATCTCAGTCAGTACACTAAGTTCCCTATAAGTATTTATAACATCCCACTTCACCACATATATTGGGGTCTCGCTCTTGGGATTTTGAATCTTTAACTATTAAAAATATTGGGGGTAATTCACTTCAGGGAATATAAGAATTAAAAGGTATCCTTGGGTGGAATTAAATAAGGTTGAGCTCACGGTGCCTGTGTTGTCCATTAGATATATAGTTAGAAATTGAATTGTTGGGTAGACATTATAAAAATTTACCTGATAGACAATGGCGGACCTGGCCAAATTTCGATCTGCTGCGGTTCAGACTGCAAAAGAGTTAGGATTAGATGGGCAAGTTATGGTTGCCTATGTCACAACGGAATGTGACAAATTTATTGAACGCGAAGAAAGAAGATTAGAAAAAGAAGCCGAAAGAAGGTTAGAGGCTGAAAGGGAAATTAAGAAGTTACAATTTGAAGCTGAGGCTGAGACTAAGAGGTTGCAGATTGAGGCTGACAAAGAGGCTAAAGCATTGGAAGCCGAGGAAAGAAGACAAGCTGCAGAAAGGGAAGAGAAGAAATTAGCTGCAGAAAGAGAAGAGAAGAAATTAGCTGCAGAAAGAGAAGAGAAGAAATTAGCTGCAGAAAGAGAAGAGAAGAGATTAGCTGCAGAGAGGGAAGCAGAAAAGGAGGAGAAGAGATTACAAAGGGAACATGAGTTACGACTAAGGGAGTTTGAGTTTCAAGGCCATGCTCCTGAAAATGGTGCCAGTCCCTTTGCCTCTGATGCTACGGTTACTCAGGGAGCCTCAATCTCAGCTATGAACTTTCATTTAGATCATTTTGTTGAGAAAGACGATGATATTGAGAGCTATATAAATAGATACGAACTATTAGCCACCACGTATGGGTTAGAGAGAGAAAGGTGGAGCTTAAAGTTATCTCAGGGACTTCGTGGGGCAGCTTATGAAGTTTTTGCAAAAATGAGCAGAGGTGATCAGGAAAATTATGACATGCTAAAGCAGGCTCTTTTGTTAAGGTATGAAAAGAATGCAGAGTTTTACAGGAAAAAATTTAGGAATGCTAAACTACTGTCAGGTGAAACCTATCACCAGTTCTCTGCACGAATCGAGACATACTTGGAGAAATGGACTTCTCTGGGGAAAACCCAAGATCTTAAGGAAATGGTCCTTATAGAGCAACTAAGAGAGTCCATGGCTCCAGACCTGAGAAAGTTTCTCATGGAACAAGGTGCAGAGAGGCTGGGTGAGTTGCTAAATGTTGCTGAAAGGTATCAAGCAGCTCAAGCAGAGGTAACAGGTAATAAAAAGAAACAGGTGGATAACTTTAGGGCACCACAGAACTTTAATAAATTTGATCCTAGGGATCAAAATAAAGGTAAGCACCAATTTGATAGGCCACGGTATGAAAATAAAAATAAATTCCCACAATTCGATGAAAGGAAATATAATGAAAGAAAATCTTTCAACCAAGGAAAAAGGTGGTGTAAAAATTGTCAGATGGACAATCATGACACTGACCGTTGCAGAAGGAAACCTGTGTATATGGCAACCCTTCAGGTCAGGTCGACCTCAAGACAGGAGGAGGATATTATGTTAGATACCACTCCAGAAGAGATGAGGAAGGCACAGGCTGGGGATAAAACACTCAAGCCTTGTTTCAGAAAATTGTCAACTTGTCATACAACTCCAGGCAAGGGAGATTTTTATATGAAAAACAAGTTGATGTATAGGAAGACTGGAGCTAGATCCAATGGTCACGGACAGCTGGTTCTTCCAAAAAGATACAGGACAGAATTAATAAGGAGCCTACATGTGAAACCAGATGGGGACCATGAGAAGATAGGTACCATCATTCAAAAGGTGGCTCACAATTATTATTGGCCCAAAGCAAGATGGGACATTGAGAATTTTGTAGAAAGGTGTAGCATAGCACATGAGGGAACACCCACAAGTGGGAACATGGATCAGGACCTGGACACGCCATGGGGCAAAATCAGGCCTGACAATAAAAAGAAAAATAGATTTGATAAAGTGGACCAAATGGAATGGGAAGCCCCTTTTCACGGACAAGCTTCACTTAACTGTTTTACAATGGCCACTATGCGGAGAGTGCAAAAAGATGTCTTACCCCAGGATAAGCCGAAAATCCCTCAATCGGACTTAAACAAACTGGAGGAAGAGGATGTAGAGAGGAAATCTCTCATCAAGAATTTTAAGTGGGGAGAAAGCCCCAAAAGAAAAATTGGTAGCGGTCGTTTTGTGAATGATAATTCTGGGAGGAAAAATCATCACTATAAAGCTTCGAGTGGAAGAGACCATACCGGTGCATGGACAAATAGGTCCACACAATTAAAGGTCCATATGTAGCTTTGTTAAGAACGTGGACTGATGAAAAGGCAGAGGAAAACATTACATCTTCATACCAATATGTGAATGAGCTGACCACTCGGTTAAAAACTGGCTGGAAACTTGCCAATGAAAATTTGAAACAAGCCAGGAAGAAACATGCTGCCTATTATAACAGGAAGGCGAAAGACAGAAATTTGGCTGTGGGAGAGAAAGTACTGCTTCTTTTGCCTGGGAGTCAGAATAAGTTACAAATTGGATGGCAGGGTCCATATACAGTTCTAGAGAAGGTGTCTAGAACAAATTATAAGATAGATAAGAAGGGGAAAGAAAAAATCTATCATGTGAATCTCCTGAAGAAATATTTGGAAAGAGAACATCAGGAAGAGACACACTTGTTGACCTTGTCCATCGCCATGGAGATGAAAAAGGAACCACTTTCATCATTTGAATATCCATTACACCCCTGTGAGACAGCGGCACAGGTGAAAATCAGTACACATTTAACGAAAACTCAGAAAGAGAGAGTGCAACAGGTTCTAAATAATCATGCAGAGGTGTTAACAGACCGACCAGGGCATACAAACCTATTGGAATATGATATGAAACTCATAGACTCCACACCTGTCTGTATGAAACCATATTCGATTCCGTTTGCTAAGGAAAAAGCTTTGAAGGAAGAGATAGACTATCTGTTGAAGGAAGGAATTATTTCGCACAGTGAGTCTTCGTATAGTTCCGGGGTGGTACTCTTAAGGAAGCCCTCTGGAGAACATAGACTCTGTATAGATTACAGGAGACTGAACGCTATTACAGAAGGACAGGTGGATCCATTGCCGGATACAAATCAGCTGTTTGCCAGGCTAAATAAAGCTAAATATTTCTCAAAAGTGGATCTGAGTAAAGGATACTATCAGATTCCAGTAAAGCCTGAGGTTAGACCATACCTAGCTTTTAGTACCTCAGAAGGACACTATGAGTTTAATAGATTGCCATTTGGATTGAAGAATGCGCCTAGTGTCTTCTCTAGAATGATGAGAAAATTATTGGATCCTCTGAATAATCCCTGTATAACAAATTTTATGGATGATATCCTTATAGCAACAGAAACATTTGAGGAACACATTGACTCTCTGAACATGCTGTTTGATCGACTTAGGGAGGCAAATTTAACAGCCCGACCAACCAAATGTTGCGTTGGATGTAAAGAATTGGAATTTTTGGGACACACAGTTTATCAGGGAAACATGACCCCTGACCCAAAGAACTTAGAGAAACTACAGAAAGCCCCGAGACCACAAACCAAGAAGGACGTGAGATCCTTTGTCTCATTATGTGGTTTCTACCAGAAGTATATCAAAAACTTTAATTCCATATGTGCACCTTTAACGGAATTGACACGTAAAGGACTTCCAGATCGCATTACATGGACACCACAATGTGAAATGACTTACCAAGAATTGAAGGAAAAGCTCACAAGTAAACCCATTTTGAAATTACCTGACTTAAGTCAAGAATTCATAGTAAGGACGGATGCAAGTAATATTGGGTTAGGTGCAACTCTACTACAGAAATCAGATGCATTGGATGGGGAATTAAGCCCAGTGGCATATGCTAGCAGAAAGTTGAATAAAGCTGAAATCAACTACTCAACTAGCGAAAAAGAATGTCTTGCAGTAATATGGGCAATAAAGAAATTCAATATTTATCTATATGGGAAGGCATTTAAGTTGCAAACTGACCACAAACCTTTATCGTTTTTAGCACAGGCTAAGCATGAGAACTCTAGGTTACTCCGATGGTCTTTGCTTCTGGCTCCATATAATTTTAGCATTGAATATATATCTGGAAAAACAAATCTGGGAGAGGATTTTTTAAGCCGCCATCCGTGTGATGAGAATCACCGTAAACCCCAGAAATAATAATAAATTTCTATATGTGTATATAGAATAAAGGACTGACATATAATGTCTGTTTTAAGAGGGGAGGTGTCATGAAATATTCTAATCCACATATATAAATTATTAGGTAAATATGAAGCCTAACAAATAAAATTAATAAAGAGAAGAGCAATGGTAAAATGACAGTGCTGTCACAAGGAATGTACTCGAAATCCCCCTTGTTTTCTGCTTCGTCTGCAAATTGTAACGCTTTCACGTTGATAGTAAAAGCTTACTGTATTATACCCGCTTTCTTCAATGAAACGTGTGCTGTATTTCTTGGAAAAACATTAAGAGGCAGACTGCGTAATGACCTAAATTTTAAATTCCATTCATGTCTTTTTCTACATTACGTTACCAAAACGAACGAACAGATGGACAAAAGGATAGCGAGAAGGGAGAGGCAGAAAGCCGAACATTAAACACGCGTCGCGCGATACACAATTACTACTATCACGCGTGTAAGTCTACAAGCACTAACTTTTTCAGACGGACAGTGATAAAATACACTACCCTTTCCCAGAGTTAGGTTTATAAATCATAAAAAAACTCTTATTAGAAAAGATAACATTAGATGGGTTTACGGTTGAGAACATAACAGTACCCAGACAGAACATCTTCGAAACAGGAGGTAAAAGAAATTGCATATTTTGAACGCAGCCACGTAGCTCCTTTAAATTTGTATTTTTGGGTTCCTTAGGGCTTGCTGACAAATAATATGTAAAACGTTACGCAAATAGTCCAGGAATTAATAAATTATACCCAAAATAAAATATTGGGGGTGCCTGACAGCATAAAATCATTTCTGCTCATAAGATTTTTTTTTAACGTGTTTGAAAAAAATTTACGTTACAGAAATAGCCTACCATGTAAACTCCAAATTGATTGGAGCGCAACAAATGAAAGCCTAACCACGATTGGTCGGGCTATAAATACTATCTTGGTTGTTAGGGGAAACGGGGAAAGGTAACATTTTTTCAAACACTTGTCGAAACGGGGCTCATTGGTCAGACTCGCTGATATACACACTTGGGAGCGTTAGTTCGAAACCACTTGTTTAAAATAGCTTGATAAAGCATCAGTGCGTTGAAGCCAGCATATATTTTGCTCAATAAAAGCCTGGAACATAGGCAGATGGAAATTTGTGCCAGTTTGTGCCAGAATTCATTGCTAATCAACGTATCTGTGTTATTCGTATGAATTGTGGGACAGTGGTCTTGATGGTACTGAGCAGCACCTGGTCAGAGCTTTGCTGAATCCTGAGTCGGACAGCATACTCCTTGGTCTTTTTAGCTATCAGTGAGGTGTCTCCTGAACCCAGAGGAGAATTCGAGCAGAGGAGTCCTTTCCTGCCGCCATCACGCCAGATAAGCGAATTGGCCAGCTGAGCTCAACATTATGTCCCCTCATCTTGAACTGACTTTTTAAAATTAACATTAAGAGGGGAATTTACTTGTCGTAAAATCAGGAACTGTGAACATCTCCAATACTGGTCCCTAAAGACAAACTATTGAAGTCATGATGACAAATACCAACAGAGCTTGAACAAAATAAAACCAGTATTACCTCATTTTACTACTACACAACTGACACACATAGAACATTTGTAATAATATATGTCACTACAATATTCATATTAAATACATTCTGTACATAACTTGTAATTTAAATTGATTGTGATTCCTGGTTCCCTTGTAGTTGAATCAGGACACATATTCATTCATGCCAGTAATGAATACATATTGTTATTCGAAAGTTTATCAGTGACTCTTTTAAGATATCTTTGTAGAGTGTTATATGTATGTGAGTGTCACAGTGTTGTCAAGAGTAGTGGATTAAATTAAATTGTTTATCTGTCTGTTGTTGTGACTTACACTTCATCATACACATACCCTAGACACATAACGTAGCATCACACTATTCCAGAATAATTCTGACTGAGATATATTGATATGTGGTAGCAAGTAAGGTTATCTATAATACACTACTCTTAATAGATATAGATACCTTCACAGCTGATCTCAGTCAGTACACTAAGTTCCCTATAAGTATTTATAACATCCCACTTCACCACAATACCGACACTCACTCATGCGATCAAACCGTCTACAATTAATCTGTATTTTTGAATGTGTCATCAAGCATCAATTCAAAAATTAAATAAACACATTCTCGCTTATATCCATACGTTCGTGGTGGAAAATGAAATAATAATAATTACACATAACACATTCTTACGCACTTCTGTGGCAGGAAAAGTCTTTGAGCAGTTTAAAAAAAAAAATTTTTATATCTGCTTATTCTCATATACATCATCCCATTTAAGCAAACGAAAACATTTACATTTCTAAAGTACAGTGGTATGCGGGTACATTCTCACATACATTACATTATATAATAATATTACATGGATATAAAACAAATTATTCACATAAAATAAAATTAAAAAAAAAAAACGAGCGGAAGAGGAAAAGAAATGTTGACCTATGGATGAGATGTTGACAGGCAGAGAGAGAGAGAGAGAGAGAGAGAGAGAGAGAGAGAGAGAGAGAGAGAGAGAGAGAGAGAGAGAGAGAGAGAGAAAGAAAGTCATCGCGATAGAAAGACAGAGAGAAGAAAGAGAGAAGAAGAGAGAAAGAGAGAAAGAAAAAAAAGAGAGAAAATATATTAAAGTAAACTACCACTCACCGCTGTATTCACCAACAAGTCTAGCATACCATACTTTACATTTCTCACGCGCCACCTTTAACATCTCAACTCCCCACTCCCTTGTGTCTCATATTCCGTGCTATGAGTTCTCAGGTATTCCTAGAATGTTCTCGACGTTCCTTCCTTGTGCTAATAGGAACAAACATTCTAACAATGCTATCAGGCACGTCTCACCTGCTTATGCTTGTCCATCTTGGTGACTGTTTTGATACCAGGAGCACCTTAAGTGTAGGGCGATTAAAAGTCACTCAATATTTTAACATTTTTACTGTTTCATTTTTAACTATTTAACTTATTTATATAAAACAAAATTAAGATTATATGAGACCTGTGTACTTTCTGTGCTTCTCTATGGTGCGGAATGCTGGTGAGAAACAGAGAAGGAAATGCCGAAATTGTCCTCTTTCCACACAATCTGCCTATGGAAAATTCTACGAATATTTTGGCCTACTACCATCACCAACCAAGAACTGATTACTCGGAGTAAGCAAGAGGACATGCACACCATCATAGCTGGCAGACGCTGGACTTGGGTTGGCCACGTCTTCAGAAGAGACCCTGATGCCATCACAAGAATAGCTATGCTATGGACCCCTGAAGGAAAGCGATAGAGAGGTCGACCAAAAATAATTGCGGAGAACTGAGGAAGCCGAGATGCAAAGAATGAACCAGAGTGGGGCACTGCACTAAAAATGGCCGCCGACCGAGCAAAATGGAAGCAGTTTGTTGCTGCCCTACAAGACGCCATCTGGCGTGATGGCCACTGACTGCTTTGACAGTTGGCGGCTAAGGATCAAAGAAGATATAAAACAAGCATATAACAGATTAGGATACCTACCATCTATTCAACAAGTTAAAGATAGGAACTACTGATGAGTGTAACTGTGGCACCGATACAATGAATGCTGAACATCTACTTCAAAGATGTTCAACTTGAAGAACAGAGAAAACCCATATGGCTGTCACCAGTGCCATTCCTAGATAGGTTGTACGGAGATGTCAACAGCCTCAACGTGACCACTACTTTCTTTGAACATATTGAAGTTGACCGTCTGAGGGAGAACGAAGAAGATATGAAACAAATGTTAAAATCTTTTCTTTTTTTCTTCGATCCTTAACCACCGACCGTCAAAGCAGTCAGTGGCCATCACGCCTAGTGGCGTCTTGTAGGGCAACAACAAATTGATTCCACTTTGACGGTCGGTGGCCATCCTTCGTACAGTGCCCCAACTCTGGTTCATTCTTTGCATCTCAGCCTCAACAGTCCTCCGCCAAGTTGTTTTGGGTCGGCCTCTCTTTCGCTTTCCTTCAGGGGTCCAAAGCATAGCTGTTCTTGTGATGGCATCGGGGTCTCTTCTGAGGACATGACCAACCCAGCTCCAGCGTCTGCCAGCTATGATGGTATGCATGTCCTCTTGCTTGCTACGAGTAAGCAGATCTTGGTTGGTGATGGTATTCGGCCAAAAGATTCGGTGAATTTTTCTTAGGCATGTTGTGTGAAAAGAGGACAATTTTGACATTTCCTTCTCTGTGACTCTCCAGCATTCCGCACCATAGAGAAGCACAGAAAGCACGCAACACTATGCTTCCTAGGTATGTGAAGGTATCTGTCTGTACCAGTTGCTGATTCCTTACTGATATGGGCTCAGGGTTGCTCACATTGAGCGTCATGACCTCAGACTTCTTTAAATTGATGTAAAAATTGATGTTAAAATAAAGAACTGTTATGTTATTACGCAAAATGATATGCCACATGAACATTATTGTTCAACGTAAGATCTGACCTGTTCAACATATGATTTCATAAGCAGACAGTAATTTCTGCTCTTTCGTGTAACGTCACTTTATAGGCAATTTTAGACTTCACATTAAAAAATAAAACCTGTTTTTGTTTCTGGCAGCTATTGTTGCTTGTTTTGATATTTGTTTCAATTACTACAAGTCAGGATATAAAAATTTAAAAATTTGAAAGGTTTTAAAATAATGACCTGTACATACCCAGATGACACAGCTGCACAGAGTGGTGATATGGTCCATAATCTTTCATCGTTCTACACTGATTTTAAATTCTAAGTACTCTGAAACCTAAAAACTACGGCTGAGATGGATTTTAAAAATCTTGATCGATTAATCGAATTTTTAAAATCGAAGATTAATCGATCAATTTCGAACAATTTCATAAATTATAACAAATCATAAATAATATTTTTTTTTAAATCACTAAGGACTTTATTTATTTTACTTGTTATAAAACAACATTATCCTGAAAATATAACGAAAATACTGAAAAATTACAACCAAAAAAATTATTGTTATTGACCACACTTGCCAAATTCCATCACACACCTCTAACACAGCACATGCTCTCGCATTTAAAGCAAAAAACATAAACATTGCTAAAAATGTAATAATTTATTTACATTTGTTTTATCACTTAATCAGTGAAAGAAGAAATTTAACACATTAATCGATTAATTAATCGTTACAAATCCCAGTCCTACTAAAAACATACAAAGTATGATTTTATCAAAGTAGATTTTTCGCCAGCTCAGTGTTTCTAAACTGGATCCCCACAGCTCCTGTGTTGCCATAAGCTGGTCTACTATTATCATTGATGTATAAGCAGGATCAGCTCCACCACATAAAGTCTAACTTGTGTGTCACCAACTGAGAAAGGTGAGATTGCTTTTCAATAATACAAACAATCAGTGATAAAAATACTGTAATTGTTTCAAAGAACAACGGCACAAAAAACTACCCTGACACAGACACAACAACATAAGCATACTACTTCTTGTCCCGTTTAACTGCTGGGGGTCTCTGGAGAGACAAAGAAAAAAATAAGCCTACTGCCCCTCGGACACGTTGCACAAGGCAACTACTATAAGGCTGTGAAAGGGGCAGACAATCTCATCGTGTAAAACAAATAGCCACAGAAACCATCAATATATATATAAAATCCCAGCTTTTCTGTCACTAACGATAAGGGAAGCAACTGTGGCTGAAAGTTAGACATTAATTGTATTGTTTCCCTTATATGTACTCTCCCTAAAATAGTAACACTCGACAAAGAAAAGTGCGCAAATGACGGTGTGCACAAAAATATTTATAGAATGTGTGATCCCGAATACACATTGGGATCCTCGCTGCTACTACGTAGTTCGTGTACTGTGGTGATGCACAGTGGTTTAAAAAAATACTTTTGAATAAAATTGCCGTTAGTTATTGGTGCTTTTGAATTTAATTCCACACACTAGTTGCTGTAGAAGCATGTGAATGCTTAGTGCAGGCTTACTGAAGGGACCAGCTGAACTAGTGGCTTCATGCTCCGTAAGGAGCGCAAGGGGAAATGACAATGATGCTACTTCTAGCCCACAAGAGATCAAGTGACAGTTTTGAAAATGAGAACCGGTCACTGCCGACCCAAGTACCATCTATGCAACAAATCAAGGATCCAGCCGACAGGTATGTGTCACTGTGGCGGACTCAAGCAGAGGCATGTGTGAATGCGGGGGCAGGCATGTGTCAGTGTCATGAAATATTCTAATCCACATATATAAATTATCAAGTAAATATAAAGCCTAATAAATACATATAATAAATAAAGAGAAGAGCAATGGTAAAGAACAGTGCTGTCACAATGACTGTACTCGAAATCCCCCTTGTTTTATGCTTCGTCTGCAAATTGTAACGCTTTCACGTTGATATAAAAGCTTACTGTATTATTACCCGCCTTCTTCAATGAAACGTGTGCTGCATTTCTAAGAAAAACATTGAGACGTACTGCGTAATGACCTAAATTAATCCTAACATTAATTATATTACGTTACCAAAACGAACGAACAGATGGACAAAAGGATAAAGAGAGAGGGGAGGGCTGAAAATCAGGAACGCATGCAACACGCTTCGCGCGATACACAAATGCTGCCATCACGCGTGTAAGACTACAAGCACTAACTTTTTTTCAGACGGACAGTGATAAAATACACTACCCTTTCCCAGAGTTAGGTTTATAAATCATAAAAAACTCTTATTAGAAAAGATAACATTAGATGGGTTTACGGTTGAAAACATAACAGTACCCAGACAGCACATCTTCGAAACAGGAGGTAGAAGAAATTGCATATTTTGAACGCAGCCACGTAGCTCCTTTAAATTAGTATTTTTTGGGTTCCTTAGGGCTTGCTGACAAATAATATGTAAAACGTTACGCAAATAGTCCAGGAATTAATAAATTATACCCAAAATAAAATATTGGGGGTGCCTGACAGCATAAAATCATCTCTGCTCATAAGATTTTTTTTTAACGTGTTTGAAAAAAATTTACGTTACAGAAATAGCCTACCATGTAAACTCCAAATTGATTGGAGCGCAACAAATGAAAGCCTAACCACGATTGGTCGGGCTATAAATACTATCTTGGTTGTTAGGGGAAACGGGGAAAGGTAACATTTTTTTCAAACACTTGTCGAAACGGGGCTCATTGGTCAGACTCGCTGATATACACACTTGGGAGCGTTAGTTCGAAACCACTTGTTTAAATAAGATTGATAAAGCATCAGTGCGTTGAAGCCAGCTTATATTTGGCTAAATAAAAGCCTGGAAGATAAGCAGATGGGAATTTGTGCCAGTTTGTGCCAGAATTCATTGCTAATCAACGTATCTGTGTTTATTCGTATGAATTGTGGTAAGCTTGAACCATTCAATCTCTTTTAATGAAAATTGAATGTGAATTGTTGATTTATGCCTGTATATATATGTGTAGTTCAGTGGCCAACGTGAGGTAAAGCCTGTAATGCTCCAGCCTGAACAGAGGGTGTCGGAGAGAAGTAAAACGGCATGGAATGGCCAAACAGTACACTGACACCTGGATGATTGAATAGAAAGAAATAATGCTGGAATTGCAGAGGCGTAGTAACCATTAAGAAGGGTAATACTGGAATAAAGTATTTCAAATGAAGCTGACAGTTGGCCTAATGCTCTGAACTCAATGTTTGTGCTGTGTTGTGATCAGTGTAACAAGAGAGTTTAAGTTAGTTATGAAGTAGAAGGTACATCCTTCTTGATTTCAGGGACAGTGGTCTTGATGGTACTGAGCAGCACCTGGTCAGAGCTTTGCTGAATCCAGTGTCGGACAGCATACTCCTTGGTCCTTTTAGCTATCAGTGAGGTGTCTCCAGAGCCCAGAGGAGAATTCGAGCAGAGGAGTCCTTTCCTGCCGCCATCACGCCAGATAAGCTAACTTGGCCAGCTGAGTTCAACATTATGTCCCCTCATCTTGAACTGACTTTGTAAAATTAACATTAAGAGGGGAATTTACTTGTCTTAAAATCAGGAACTGTGAACATCTCCAATACTAGTCCCTAAAGACAAACTATTGAAGTCATGATGACAAATACCAACAGAGCTTGAACAAAACAAAACCAGTATTACCTCATTTTACTACTACACAACTGACACACATAGAACATTTGTAATAATATATGTCACTACAATATTCATATTAAATACATTCTGTACATAACTTGTAATTTAAATTGATTGTGATTCCTGGTTCCCTTGTAGTTGAATCAGGACACATATTCATTCATGCCAGTAATGAATACATATTGTTATTTGAAAAGTTACGAGTGACTTCTTTAAGATATTCTCATAGAGTGTTATATGTATGTGAGTGTCACAGTGTTGTTAAGAGTAGTGGATTAAATTAAATTGTTTATCTGTCTGTTGTTGTGACTTACACTTCATCATACACATACCCTAGACACATAACGTAGCATCACACTATTCCAGAATAATTCTGACTGAGATATATAGATATGTGGTAGCAAGTAAGGTTATCTATAATACACTACTCTTAATAGATATAGATACCTTCACAGCTGATCTCAGTCAGTACACTAAGTTCCCTATAAATATTTATAACATCCCACTTCACCACATATATTGGGGTCTCGCTCTTGGGATTTTGAATCTTTAACTATTAAAAATATTGGGGGTAATTCTCTTCAGGGAATATAAGAATTAAAAGGTATCCTTGGGTGGAATTAAATAAGGTTGAGCTCACGGTGCCTGTGTTGTCCATTAGATATATAGTTAGAAATTGAATTGTTGGTTAGACATTGTATAAATTTACCTGATAGACAATGGCGGACCTGGCCAATTTCGATCTGCCGCTGTTCAGACTGCAAAAGAGTTAGGATTAGATGGGCAAGTTATGGTTGCCTATGTCACGACGGAATGTGACAAATTTATTGAACGCGAAGAAAGAAGGTTTGAAGCCGAAAGAAAGTTAGAGGCTGACAAGGAAATTAAGAAGGTTGCAGATTGAGGCTGAGGCTATTGGCTAAGAAAATTGGAAGCGGCATGAGGAAAGGAAGACAGGCTGCAGAAAGGGAAGAGAAGAAATTAGCTGCAGAAAGGGAAGAGAAGAAATTAGCTGCAGAAAGGGAAGTGAAGAAATTAGCTGCAGAAAGGGAAGAGAAGAAATTAGCTGCAGAAAGGGAAGCAGAAGATAAAAGATTACAAAGGGAACATGAGTTACGACTAAGGGAGTTTGAGTTTCAAGGCCATGCTCCTGAAAATGGTGCCAGTCCCTTTGCCTCTGATGCTACGGTTACTCAAGGAGCCTCAACCTCAGCTATGAACTTTCATTTAGATCATTTTGTTGAGAAAGACGATGATATTGAGAGCTACCTAAATAGGTATGAACTATTAGCTACCACGTATGGGTTAGAGAGAGAAAGGTGGAGCTTAAAGTTATCTCAGGGACTTCGTGGGGCAGCTTATGAAGTTTTTGCAAAAATGAGCAGAGGTGATCAGGAAAATTATGACATGCTAAAGCAGGCTCTTTTGTTAAGGTATGACAAGAATGCAGAGTTTTACAGGAAAAAATTTAGGAATGCTAAACTACTGTCAGGTGAAACCTATCACCAGTTCTCTGCACGAATAGAGACATACTTGGAGAAATGGACTTCTCTGGGGAAAACCCAAGATCTTAAGGAAATGGTCCTTATAGAGCAACTAAGAGAGTCCATGGCTCCAGACCTGAGAAAGTTTCTCATGGAACAAGGTGCAGAGAGGCTGGGTGAGTTGCTAAATGTTGCTGAAAGGTATCAAGCAGCTCAAGCAGAGGTAACAGGTAATAAAAAGAAACAGGTGGATAACTTTAGGGCACCACAGAACTTTAATAAATTTGATCCTAAGGATCAAAATAAAGGTAAGCACCAATTTGATAGGCCACGGTATGAAAATAAAAATAAATTCCCACAATTCGATGAAAGGAAATATGATGAAAGAAAATCTTTCAACCAAGGAAAAAGGTGGTGTAAAAATTGTAAGATGAACAATCATGACACTGACCATTGTAGAAGGAAACCTCCTCATTTTGCTGCTATGACATCGGGGAAAAAGGAAAAGAAGGGCAAACCTGAAGAATTACAGGAACCATACCACCCCCCAGTGTGTGAAGATGTCATCTGTAATGGTGTCACTATAAGATGTTTATATGATACCGGTTTAGATTACGATTCCGTTGTGAGTTCTCACCTGGTGCAGGCCGATCAATACACCACAGAAACAGTGGAGATTCAAACTGCAACCAAGGATGTAGCTACCATGACACTTCCCGTCGCCCGAATAAAAGTGAAAACGCGATATGTGGAAGGAATCATAAAAGCAGCAAGCAGTGATAAATGAGCCAATCTACCCTCTAATATTGGGGTGTAGATATGTCTTCTTGGGGAATCCCAAGAGACCTGTGATATTGGCAACAGTGCAGACCAGATCACAGTCAAAGAAGGAGGAGGATAATCCCATAAATACTCACCCAGATGAGATGAGGAAGGCACAGGCTGAGGACAAAACACTCAAGCCATGTTTCAAGAAGTTGCCCAAATCTCATACACCTCCAGGCAAGGGAGAGTTTTTTATATGAAGAACAAATTGATATATAGGAAGGCTGGATCTGAATCCAATGGTCACGGACAGCTGGTCCTTCCCACTTCATATAGGACTAAAGTGTTGGAACTAGGGCATGCGATTCCCTTCAGTGGTCATATGGGAATCAGCGCAACAGGACAGCGAATAGCTTGTCACTATTTCTGGCCAGGAATAACTGAAGATATCAAACGATATGTAAAATCCTGTCCAGAGTGCCAACGAGTAGCACCTAAACATTGGACTGCACCAGCAACTCTGGGGGAAATGCCCATAGTGGGAACACCCTTTGAGAGAGTTGCCGTGGATCTTGTGGGACCTCTCACCCGAACCAAGAGAAGGAACAGCTACATTCTGACTCTGGTGGACACTTGTTCTATGTGGGGAGAGGCAGTAGCCCTGTCATCGATTGATTCAAAACATGTGGCAGAGGCATTGCTCACAATTTTCACAAGGTTAGGCTTTCCCAATCAAATCTTGACTGATAATGGCTCTCAGTTCAAGGGGAAACTAACTGAAGAAGTTTTCAGGATCTTCCAGGCCAAACACTTCCATTGTAGTGTGTATCATCCCCAAGGGAACGGCCAAGTGGAAAGATTTAACGGCACATTGATGTCGATCCTGAGAAAGTTGGCACACGAAAAACCAGATACATGGGACCAGTACCTGCACGCCGCCCTCTTTGCTTATCGGGAGGTACCCCATAGTTCAACCGGTATGGCCCCGGCAACATTATTGTTTGGAAGGCCAATAAAAGGTCCACTTGAAGCTTTGTTAAGAACGTGGACTGATGAAAAGGCAGAGGAAAACATTACATCTTCATACCAATATGTGAATGAGCTGACCACTCGGTTAAAAACTGGCTGGAAACTTGCCAATGAAAATTTGAAACAAGTCAGGAAGAAACATGCTGCCTATTATAACAGGAAGGCGAAAGACAGAAATTTGGCTGTGGGAGAGAAAGTACTGCTTCTTTTGCCTGGGAGTCAGAATAAGTTACAAATTGGATGGCAGGGTCCATATACAGTTTTAGAGAAGGTGTCTAGAACAAATTATAAGATAGATAAGAAGGGGAAAGAAAAAATCTATCATGTGAATCTCCTGAAGAAATATTTGGAAAGAGAACATCAGGAAGAGACACACTTGTTGACCTTGTCCATCGCCATGGAGATGAAAAAGGAACCACTTTCATCATTTGAATATCCATTACACCCCTGTGAGACAGCAGCACAGGTGAAAATCAGTACACATTTAACGAAAACTCAGAAAGAGAGAGTGCAACAGGTTCTAAATAATCATGCAGAGGTGTTAACAGACCGACCAGGGCATACAAACCTATTGGAATATGATATGAAACTGATAGACCCCACACCTGTCTGTATGAAACCATATTCGATTCCGTTTGCTAAGGAGAAAGCTTTGAAGGAAGAGATAGACTATCTGTTGAAGGAAGGAATTATTTCGCACAGTGAGTCTTCGTATAGTTCCGGGGTGGTACTCTTAAGGAAGCCCTCTGGAGAACATAGACTCTGTATAGATTACAGGAGACTGAATGCTATTACAGAAGGACAGGTGGATCCATTGCCGGATACAAATCAGCTGTTTGCCAGGCTAAATAAAGCTAAATATTTCTCAAAAGTGGATCTGAGTAAAGGATACTATCAGATTCCAGTAAAGCCTGAGGTTAGACCATACCTAGCTTTTAGTACCTCAGAAGGACACTATGAGTTTAATAGATTGCCATTTGGATTGAAGAATGCGCCTAGTGTCTTCTCTAGAATGATGAGAAAATTATTGGATCCTCTGAATAATCCCTGTATAACAAATTTTATGGATGATATCCTTATAGCAACCGAAACATTTGAGGAACACATTGACTCTCTGAACATGCTGTTTAATCGACTTAGGGAGGCAAATTTAACAGCCCGACCAACCAAATGTTGCGTTGGATGTAAAGAATTGGAATTTTTGGGACACACAGTTTATCAGGGAAACATGACCCCTGACCCAAAGAATTTAGAGAAACTACAGAAAGCCCCGAGACCACAAACCAAGAAGGACGTGAGATCCTTTGTCTCATTATGTGGTTTCTACCAGGAGTATATCAAAAACTTTAATTCCATATGTGCACCGTTAACTGAATTGACACGTAAAGGACATCCAGATCGCATTACATGGACACCACAATGTGAAATGACTTACCAAGAATTGAAGGAAAAGCTCACAAGTAAACCCATTTTGAAATTACCTGACTTAAGTCAAGAATTCATAGTAAGGACGGATGCAAGTAATATTGGGTTAGGTGCAACTCTACTACAGAAATCAGATGCATTGGATGGGGAATTAAGCCCAGTGGCATATGCTAGCAGAAAGTTGAATAAAGCTGAAATCAACTACTCAACTAGCGAAAAAGAATGTCTTGCAGTAATATGGGCAATAAAGAAATTCAATATTTATCTATATGGGAAGGCATTTAAGTTGCAAACAGATCACAAACCTTTATCGTTTCTAGCACAGGCTAAGCATGAGAACTCCAGGTTACTCCGATGGTCTTTACTTTTGGCTCCATATAATTTTAGCATTGAGTATATATCTGGAAAAACCAATTTGGGAGCGGATTTTTTAAGCCGCCATCCGTGTGATGAGAATCACCGTAAACCCCAGAAATAATAATAAATTTCTCTATGTGAATATAGAATAAAGGACTGACATATAATGTCTGTTTTAAGAGGGGAGGTGTCATGAAATATTCTGATCCACATATATAAATTATCAAGTAAATATAAAGCCTAATAAATACATATAATAAATAAAGAGAAGAGCAATGGTAAAGAACAGTGCTGTCACAATGACTGTACTCGAAATCCCCCTTGTTTTATGCTTCGTCTGCAAATTGTAACGCTTTCACGTTGATATAAAAGCTTACTGTATTATTACCCGCCTTCTTCAATGAAACGTGTGCTGCATTTCTAAGAAAAACATTGAGACGTACTGCGTAATGACCTAAATTAATCCTAACATTAATTATATTACGTTACCAAAACGAACGAACAGATGGACAAAAGGATAAAGAGAGAGGGGAGGGCTGAAAATCAGGAACGCATGCAACACGCTTCGCGCGATACACAAATGCTGCCATCACGCGTGTAAGACTACAAGCACTAACTTTTTTTCAGACGGACAGTGATAAAATACACTACCCTTTCCCAGAGTTAGGTTTATAAATCATAAAAAACTCTTATTAGAAAAGATAACATTAGATGGGTTTACGGTTGAAAACATAACAGTACCCAGACAGCACATCTTCGAAACAGGAGGTAGAAGAAATTGCATATTTTGAACGCAGCCACGTAGCTCCTTTAAATTTGTATTTTTGGGTTCCTTAGGGCTTGCTGACAAATAATATGTAAAACGTTACGCAAATAGTCCAGGAATTAATAAATTATACCCAAAATAAAATATTGGGGGTGCCTGACAGCATAAAATCATTTCTGCTCATAAGATTTTTTTTAAACGTGTTTGAAAAAAATTTACGTTACAGAAATAGCCTACCATGTAAACTCCAAATTGATTGGAGCGCAACAAATGAAAGCCTAACCACGATTGGTCGGGCTATAAATACTATCTTGGTTGTTAGGGGAAACGGGGAAAGGTAACATTTTTTCAAACACTTGTCGAAACGGGGCTCATTGGTCAGACTCGCTGATATACACACTTGGGAGCGTTAGTTCGAAACCACTTGTTTAAATAAGATTGATAAAGCATCAGTGCGTTGAAGCCAGCTTATATTTGGCTAAATAAAAGCCTGGAAGATAAGCAGATGGGAATTTGTGCCAGTTTGTGCCAGAATTCATTGCTAATCAACGTATCTGTGTTTATTCGTATGAATTGTGGTAAGCTTGAACCATTCAATCTCTTTTAATGAAAATTGAATGTGAATTGTTGATTTATGCCTGTATATATATATGTGTAGTTCAGTGGCCAACGTGAGGTAAAGCCTGTAATGCTCCAGCCTGAACAGAGGGTGTCGGAGAGAAGTAAAACGGCATGGAATGGCCAAACAGTACACTGACACCTGGATGATTGAATAGAAAGAAATAATGCTGGAATTGCAGAGGCGTAGTAACCATTAAGAAGGGTAATACTGGAATAAAGTATTTCAAATGAAGCTGACAGTTGGCCTAATGCTCTGAACTCAATGTTTGTGCTGTGTTGTGATCAGTGTAACAAGAGAGTTTAAGTTAGTTATGAAGTAGAAGGTACATCCTTCTTGATTTCAGGGACAGTGGTCTTGATGGTACTGAGCAGCACCTGGTCAGAGCTTTGCTGAATCCAGTGTCGGACAGCATACTCCTTGGTCCTTTTAGCTATCAGTGAGGTGTCTCCAGAGCCCAGAGGAGAATTCGAGCAGAGGAGTCCTTTCCTGCCGCCATCACGCCAGATAAGCTAACTTGGCCAGCTGAGCTCAACATTATGTCCCCTCATCTTGAACTGACTTTGTAAAATTAACATTAAGAGGGGAATTTACTTGTCTTAAAATCAGGAACTGTGAACATCTCCAATACTAGTCCCTAAAGACAAACTATTGAAGTCATGATGACAAATACCAACAGAGCTTGAACAAAACAAAACCAGTATTACCTCATTTTACTACTACACAACTGACACACATAGAACATTTGTAATAATATATGTCACTACAATATTCATATTAAATACATTCTGTACATAACTTGTAATTTAAATTGATTGTGATTCCTGGTTCCCTTGTAGTTGAATCAGGACACATATTCATTCATGCCAGTAATGAATACATATTGTTATTTGAAAAGTTACGAGTGACTTCTTTAAGATATTCTCATAGAGTGTTATATGTATGTGAGTGTCACAGTGTTGTTAAGAGTAGTGGATTAAATTAAATTGTTTATCTGTCTGTTGTTGTGACTTACACTTCATCATACACATACCCTAGACACATAACGTAGCATCACACTATTCCAGAATAATTCTGACTGAGATATATAGATATGTGGTAGCAAGTAAGGTTATCTATAATACACTACTCTTAATAGATATAGATACCTTCACAGCTGATCTCAGTCAGTACACTAAGTTCCCTATAAATATTTATAACATCCCACTTCACCACAGTCAGTGTGGGGGACTCATGTAGACAGGCATATGTCAGTGTGTGGAAGTCATGTAGACGGGCATGTCTCAATGTGGGGGACTCATAAAGACAGGCATGTATCAGTGTGGAAGTCATGTAGACAGGCATGTGTCAGTGTGTGGAATTCATGCAGACAGGCATGTGTCAATGTGGGGGACTCATGCAGTCAGGTATGTGTCAGTGTGTAGAAGTCGCGTAGAGACGTATGTGTCAGTGTGTGGAAGTCATGTAGTCATGCATGTGTCAGTGTGTGGAAGTCATGAAGACAGGCATGTGTCAGTGTTTTGAAGTCATGTAGGACAGGCGTGTCAGTGTGTGGAAGTCATGCAGACAGGCATGTGTCAATGTGTGGAAATCATGTAGACAGGCATATGTCAGTGGGTGGAAGTCATGTAGGCAGGCATATGTCAGTGGGTGGAAGTCATGTAGGCAGGCGTGGGAAGTCATGCAGACAGGCAAGTGCCAGTGTGTGGGAGTCATGTAGACAGGCATGTATCAGTCATGTAGAAAGGCATGTGTCAGTGTGTGGAAGTCATGTAGACAGGCATGTGTCAGAGTGTGGAAGTCATGCAGACAGGCATGTCTCAATGTGGGGGAGTCATGTAGAAAGGCATGTGGAGGAGTCATGTAGACGGGATGTGTCAGTGTGTTGAAGTCATTTTGTGACAGTAATCGACGAGGAAGACTAAACGTTACAACATAATGCAGCCAGAGTATTTTTTTTAATAAGTCTGACTGTGACAACAAACAAAATCCGAAGAGCAATCGGAAGGAGTAGTGTGTGTCTTAGTCACATTAAGTTTAACCAGCTCTATGTCCATGTCAAGTGGGGAAACAAATGCACTTGAGTGTCAATGAAGTTTAGTTACCTCATCTTTATTACTTGCACGAAAAAAATTAAATAAAGAGAGAACCGTGAGGTCTTTTAACATAAATAAATACACATCAACCGGTCATAGTAGGCCCTGGCAGGAAATAAAGAATTGCCAATGGGAGGGAATAGCTGGAAATTGATCAACTAATAAATGATCATGCTGGAGATGATGATGCCATTGTGTACACTAATGGGGTCCAAAGACGCATCAAAAGTGAGGAATGCAGTGAGCGACCCATAGCTTGACTGCTTGCGTCAGGGTCAGCGAACCAGAGCTGACCAAGACCCTACTCCACCTCCAAGTGGTGGTCCTGGAAACAGGCTGCTTCACTGCAGTCTGGCTGAGAGAGTAGGGATCGAAGAGGGAAGGCTAACCCGGTCTCAAATATGCCATGCTGAAAACGGATGTGTCGGGCCGAAAGGCGCAGATATCGCACCTTTGCTGTAAACGGCGACACAACGTAACAAACGTTCTTTTTAGGACAACGCAGAAGAAGAAGAAGATCAACTAATAAATGATCATGCTGGGGATGATGATGCCATTGTGTACACTGATGGGTCTGTGAAACGTGGTGAGATATCAGGGTGAGCTGCTGTGCTAGAGTTAAGGGCAGAATCGTCGCTGAACATAGCGGGGCTTACATCATAATAACTTCCAGCATGAGAATGGAGGTAGAGGCAGCTACTGCAGGCTTAAGGCGGTTGTCTGAAACCTCATTAACAAGGATAGTTATTGTATCAGGCTCACAATCAATGCTCTGGAAAGTCCAAAGTGGATGGCTCCGGTATGAATGGAAAACCTCCATAGAAGCCTCGAATTTTCAGGAAATGGTGTAAGTCTACTGTTCTGGTCATACAGGGGTAAGCGGCAATGAAAGAGTTGACAGACTAACTTCAAGAGCACCCATAGAAGGTCCATTGCATATGGATACGGGAGATATACTGAAGGAAATTAATGATCACCTATTAGAGAATGACACTGCAATCGATGAATCATCAAGGTTAAGATTGCTGGAATCTAGCATCAAACGTAAGACCAGCAGGGATCGACGTATGAGAGGATGCATCAGACGTGTATACAACTAGCGCGCTATAGGAACAATTAGCATTAATACCCTTCGACATTTTCTGAGGGAGAATAAGCATCTATAGGTTTGCCTGGAGTGCAATGACGTCGATTCTTAACAACAACAATAACAAAGAATTTCTACATCTTTATTTCCTACGAGTGCGCGCTATTACCTGTTTAAGTGTGTTTATTGAATGTTCACATGACTCGCCGTTCTCTCATTATTTATTATACAAAAACCTGTGTAAACCTACCTCACAAACCTGTACTTGTCTCATTCTACTACAACTTAGTAGACACAGTACTACGACCTTTGTCGTGCGTACTCTGACCTACACTGGTTAATAGGAAAGCTATAGAGGTGATTGCGTCTATATAATTAGTCTGGGTCGTTCCTCGGTCCTTCGTGAGTTACGTGCAGGGTTCATGCAAATGACCCTTGTCCACGAAGCACTATTTTTATGGTGCCGAGTTGGCAGGGTGGATAGCCACGATTTACTCCCGCAGCGAGGTGATGTTGCCGTTCGGATAGGCCTGGGTTCAAGTCCCCGGTAAGCCTATCGTTTCTGCTGTTTTGTTGTTGTGTAGTTTTCTAATTCTTTATTTCCTACGAATGCCAATGCCTCCTGGTACCTGGTTATGTGTATTTCTTGTACGACAAAACCGATTTGCTCGTCAATAACCTCCTACGCGCGTGACGACAGGTTGTTTGAAACGTCACTTGCTATTTGTATATCCTGGCTTTTGGTTTTTTGTTTACACGAAATAAATTTAAAAACAAGGAGCAGTAATTGCCATTATTCTTTTTTTTTTAAATTCCCGAAACAAAATAATATAGAACGAAATCTAAAATGATCAATAAACTGATGTAACAAGAGACAGTCACGTGTTGAACAGACCGGTTCTAACTCTGAACTGTAATGTTAATGTGACATTCCATTTAGAGAATGCAGTCAGCGACTCATAGCTTGACTGCCTGCGTCAGGACCAGCGGAATCAGAGCTGGTCAAGACCGCACTCCACCTCCACGTGGTGGTCCTGGAAACAGTCTGCAGCAGTGCAGTCTGGCTGAGCGAGTGTGGATCGCAATGGGAAGGCAAACCCGGTCCCTAAAAAATGCCGTGCTGAAGTCGGATGTGTCGACCGAAAGGTGCAGATATCACAGCTTAGGCGTAAACAGACACAACGCAACCACCGTCCTTTTCAGGGCGAACGAAGAAGAAGAAGAAATGGCCGGTAATTCTTTTTTATATTGATGTTTGGTTCATATATATTAGTTGGATTGGAGTGAATAAATAGACATTCAAAAATATGGAGTGGCTTTTCAATAACCCTTAAGAGGGCACGCTGGGAAATATAGTATTACAACAAGGAACGCTGGGAAATACTACAATGGATCACGCTGGGAAATATAACAATAGGGTAAGATGGAGAAAGATTGCAGGGGGGCACGCTGTGAAATATTACAGTGGGGGCACACTGGGACAAATTACAGTTGGGCACGCTGGAAAATGTTACAGTGGGGCACGCTGTGAAATATTACTTACAGTAGGGAACGCTGGGAAATATTACGTTAGGGAACGCTGGGAAATGTTACAGTAGGGAACGCAGGGAAATATTAAAGTAGGGCTGCCTGGAGAATATTACAGCAGGGTACGCTGGGAAATATTATATTAGGTTACACTAGGAAACATTGTTCTTTCCTCAGTTTGTGGTCTACTGCTTTTGAATGAGGAAAGAACAAGCAGGATTTAGAAAGAACAGAAGATGTGTAGATCATATATTTATCCTCAGGAACATTATAGAGCAGTGCTCAGAATGGCAGAGACAGCTGTACATTAATTTCGTTGATTTTGAAAAGGCTTTTGACAGTATACATAGGAACAGTTTATGGAAAGCTGCATAGTGTCAATCATAAAAAGCCACTATGCCAACTTTACGTGTAGCGTTGGGCAGAGCAACCAAACCTTGACGTGAAGACAGGAGTACGACAGGGATGCCCCTTATCAACCACTCTATTTTTAACAGTCATAGACTGGGTGATGCGCCAGACAACAGAGGGCAGTCTAAGAGAAATAAGATGGACTACATTTTCTACATTGGAAGATCTGGAATATGCAGATGACATTGCACTACTAGCACATTCACGTCAACACATCCAGGAAAAACGGATAGACTTAATAAGTGTCACAGAGAGTTTATTGGTCGTAAATTGCCGATATCCTCTTCTTTTTCTTTCACCCGTATCCTCTATTTATTATCACTCCTTATTTTTTTCCTGTATTTTTCGCATTCGTTCGCTTGCGAGAAATAAATTTTTTCCCATTCTCACTTTCGCCAGTTTCGTTTCTCATTTAGAAACGCATATCAGTGCTGATTTAACGAGTAACTTCTTACGTAACGCGTCAGTCCCTTGGACCAGACGATTTGGCGTGAGAATGCATTCGGTCAATCGCTGCAGATTGACGAAATAACTGAATATTTGGCTATTCTCAGATATAGGGCCGACATATCGCCTGCATTCTCACCTGGCAAAACGTAGTTTCTCGGTGAGCGCTGAGGTGAGGCGTGAATCCTGACACCTCCCCAGCGCAGTATTCAGACATTTGTCTGGTATTTTGCATCTGACACGTAGTTCCCTCGGTAGATTCTCAGTGTCAGGGTGGAGAATGTGCCATCACACATTCGCTCAGAATGGTCATTTTGGCGGTAGGTGCAAAAACTGCCCCTGCATTGCAGACAAGTTGTCTACATTTTCATCTGACACGTAGCGCTACGGCCGTTTCTTAGACGGAGGTGTCAGAGGCGCAAAGTGGCAGTTTATGACAGCCTCTTGGAGTTACCGTAAGTGTTAAGACGGAAAGGGGAGGCTATTGCGTAGTTTTCTGAAATAGCGCACATCTTTGTCTGGTAATAGATATTAACCAGAGTTTGGAACTTTCTTTTCATTCTCCAACTTGCAGTAGACAGAATCACTCGTGCTAGTGAATGAAGCTTGTATAGCGAAGTCATTAGTTTCTCGTCAAATTTTGCCGAGCTTCTAAATACGTACCTATCTAGTGAATTATCCTAGTCGTTGTGAAACTGTAATTCTGTTTGGAGTTAAAATACCATATATTATATTCTAGTATTTTGTGAAGTGTTTAAAGTGTTAAATCGCTTATTTCATTTTGCTAGTTAGATTTGGGCAGAGAGTTAATAAATACATAGGTCTGTATTGTTTTCTAGGGACGTGGTCTCAGTGGAATGCAGAATATATTAATTTCTAGCTTAAACTCAGTCGGCTATTAAGGAATTTAATTTAACTGCTAATAATCAGACGAGAATAAACTTTCTAAACTAACTTTATTAATGCTAGATGCTTCATGAGTGGTGACGGAACACGTATGTATTCCTAATTCATGAGGATTGATGATTTTTAAATATAACTTATTGCGCGGGAAGATTTAAATGATAAGACAAGCTGCGCTTGCAGTTTAAATTATCAGTTATAGTATGTATAATTATTTGATATGTGTTCTTTCCATTTATATATAGTGAAACTGTGGTACCCAAACTTTGCCAGCGCTAAGTACGTATGAGTGATATCTGTGAAGAACTAAAACATTTACCTTAGAGTGGCTTGGTGCAAAATCTTTACGAGTACTTTAACGGGTTCTTGTGCGTTTATTCACCGGTTAAATCAAATTCTGGAAATTTATTACCAAAACTGAGAACCGTACTTTTTCTTGACTGGAAAATGTTGATTTCACATTGTGATTTGGGAGGCAAGTTAAAAAAAAAAAGCGTTTCTCTTGCATTCATAGTTGACACGCTTACGACAGACCCGCCCTCAAACCCCCCCCCCCCCCGTATTTAAAAAAAAAAGTTTATAAACCAATAGAACGGAATTGAATCAGTTCTACAAGTTAACGGTACAAAGAAAACAAGGGAAATCGCTGCCGTTGCCTTCTCTAACTCAAGATCAGAGTCAGGCACCCTTTTACAGCTGGTTTGACTGATGCGTGACACATGTTCCCTTCCTCGCTGCCGTTGCCTTCTCTAACTCAGGATCAGAGTCAGGTACCCATTTACAGCTGGTTATGGAGTGTTAGAGACTTCACCATACTAGGTCCAGCATCGAGAGGTGGGGAGACCAGTTTCCTTCCTCGCTGTCTTTTCCTTCCCTAACTCAAAGTTAAGTACCCATTTATAGCTAGGTAGACCCCATCTCTCGATGCTGGACCTAGTATGGTGAAGTCTCTAACACTCCATAACAGCTGTAAATGGGTACCTTACTCTGATCCTGAGTTAGAGAAGGCAACGGCAGCGAGGAAGGGAACAGGTGTCACGCATCAGTCAAACCAGCTGTAAAAGGGTACCTGCCTCTGATCTTGAGTTAGAGAAGGCAACGGCAGCGAGAAAGGGAGCAGGTGTCACGCATCAGTCAAACCAGCTGTAAAAGGGTACCTGCCTCTGATCTTGAGTTAGAGAAGGCAACGGCAGCGAGGAAGGGAACAGGCCACCCCACCTCATGAAGCTGGGACCCAGTACATCGAAGTCTATAACACTTCACTCCCCTACGGCAGAATGTGCTACGTGACTACAACCTTACGAACGGCAGGCGTGTTTTAAAAAAAAATTCTAAGCAACGGGGGAGGGGGGAGAGGACAATGACACTTTTTTCAGTCAAGAAAGAGTACGGTGATCGGTTTGGGTAATAAATATCCAGAATTTGATTTAACCGGTGAATAAACGCACAAGAACCCTTTAACGGTTAAATGAGATAACGGGCCTCTTGCGCCTGATTTTGATTCTTCCATAGAATAAACTTAAGAACTGTGCAGCCTGGTGGCAAGTAAACTATTACAAACAGTAACGTTTTTTTCCTGCAATTTTTGTCAACTTGTGGTGTGACCAAGAAGGCTACCTTTGATCGAAAGTTACAAACCTGACTTTTTTCCCTAAGTAGTGAAAACCTCGTGATTCTGACACAGTGAACCCGCGTACACTAATTCTTACCTGAACTGATAAAGTGACACTAACTTAAAATCTGAATAAACTTATCGCCTGAAGAGAACGCTCCCCGGACAAATTGGATGAAACCAAGATCTGCAGAGCTGGGTATTCGCTTCTTCTTCTTCTTGCGATCGCATCTTTGATGATTACACCGTCAGACGAGTTCTCATGATGAATTCGACTGTTGTTTGAAGTTCCTCTTTAACTCCATATAGCTTTGAGTTTAGTGTTGAGTCATTGGGCCAGTATATCTTTCTTAACTGGTCATACAGAGGACAGTCCTGTAGAACATGCTCAGCAGTTTGTTCGTTTAATCCACATGTGCACAGTGGTGAAGCAGACAATCGTAGCTTGTGCATGTGTTTATTCAGTTTGTTATGCCCTGTCCTGAGTCGAAAAATAGTTGTCTGTCCCTGCCGGTCGAGAGTGTGATAGTCGTCTTTGGGTTGGTTCTGTTCTCTTCTGATAGTCTGGATAGCTCTCTTTTTCTCAAAGTATGTGACTTCATTATCTTCTTGTTCACATTCTCCTCCCTTTTTTGCAAGTTTATCTGCCTTTTCATTTCCGGGTACACCACAATGAGATGGTACCCACTGAAGTATGGTTCTCTTTTTGGCAGCTACCTTGTTTAGTTCATTTCTCAGATGCGGGAGTTTACCACCCTTGAGAGCTTGCAGGACAGACAGTGCATCTGTGAGGATGACTACCTGGTGGCAGTCAGAGTTGGTGTTATAAATCATATTTGCAGCTTGCTCTAGAGCTTGAACCTCAGCTGTATAGTTGGAACAGAATTTACCAGTGGGAATGTGCCTAGTCTCATAGTGGTTGTCAGGATATGAGATAAAGATACCGGCACCTCCATTCCTAACAGCATTAGTTGCTGATCCATCTGTATAGGCATGTATCCATGATTGATCGGGATAGCTTTCTTGGATCATACTCAATGTAGCAGTTCGTTTTTGCAGATCATTATACTCACATCCACTTGTGAGACCACTGACTGTTGTATTAATTTGGAGGGCACTGCTGGCCTGCTCCCATGGTACAGGGTATAGGGTGGGCTTCAGTGGTGTTGTCTTCATGGATAGGTCTTCTTGATGCTGTCTTATAAGTCTTTTCCCCCGATGCACAAAGCTGCTACGCTTTAGACGTCCCAATGCCAGATCATCTAGTCTTGCCTTCATTGGGTGCATTGGCATACTGTTGTACTTTTCCATCTGGATCATGGTTTTTGTGTCTCTTCTATGGGACAATGTCTGTAATCCAGCAACCTTCTGCATCTCTGTTATTGGTGTAGTTTTCATGGCTCCTGTAATGAGCCTGAGAGCTTGATTTTGCACCTTGTCCAAAGACTGCAGATGTGAGTTAGCAGCTGATGACCATGCTGCTGAGCTAAACTCTAAGTGTGGTCTTATTACTCCATTATAAATCTTCTTTAGATTTCGTTCATTTGCTCCCCAGTTGGTACCTGCTAATTTTCTGAGTATGCCTAGTCGTCTTCGGGCCTTTCCTTCTGCATTTTCAATATGCTTATTCCATGTAAGCCTTTGGTCAAATGTCACCCCAAGATAGGTGGGGTAGCTTTCTTCCTTGATCACGGTTGTCCCTAGGTGTATGTTAGCTGATTTGTCCTTGGGGGCGAGGGAGAACAGTGTTGTGGAGGTTTTGTCTGTGTTTATTGTGATAAGCCATTTCTCTGCCCATGACACTAGCATGTCTGCTGCCCGCTGCATTCTATAATTTGCTGTGGTGACATTTTCATCAGCGCACCAGAGTACTAGGTCATCTGCATATAAGGCAGCTTTAACTCCTGCAGGGAGATCTTTCACCAGGTCATTGATGTAAACAAGGAAGAGTGTTGGGGAAATTACTCCTCCTTGAGGTACCCCCTGATGGAGCAACACTTTTCTGCTCTGCAGACCGTCAAGAGTGACTCTAGTTCTCCTGTTATGCAAGTATGACTGGATCCATTTCATCATGTTGCCTTGGATTCCACTTCTCCTAAGTTTTGCAATGAGGCCATCTTTCCACACCTTGTCAAAGGCCTGCTTGAAGTCGACCCAGATCGTTAGGACCTTTTTCTTCTCCTGGAAGGCATCTTCTATTGCTTGAGACAAGTAAGTAACTTGGTCTTCTATACTGTAGCATTCTCTAAATCCAGCTTGTTCCGGCACCAGGATCTGCTCAGACTCTAAATACCATTTCAATCTGTGGTTGACTATTCGCTCCATAGTCTTCCCAACACAGCTTGTGAGACTGATTGGCCGGTAACTTGCAGCCTCGGTCTTACATTTCCCTTTCTTTAGTATGGGTATTGTGATGGCTTCTCTCCATACTTGGGGTACCGTTCCTTTCAACCAGCTGTGGTTGAATATCTCAAGCAGTTTTGTCTTTGCTGCTGAGCTCAGATTTACTAGCATTTCGTTGCTGATTTTGTCTGGGCCGGGTGACTTTTGAAACTTAAGCTTGGAAATAGCCTTCTGTAGTTCTCCTAGTGTGATGGGTTCCCTCATTGGGGCAGGAGTATCTGTCTGTCCCATGGTTGCCAGTATTTCTTTTCTTATCTCTCTCTGATGGTCTATGTTAATGGGTAAGTTGCTTTCTGAACTGTATCTTCTAGCAAACAAGTCTGCAGCTTGTTTTCCTCTGAAAAGTTTGCCACCTTCATCCAATGTGATAGTCTGCCTTGGTGAGGAATGCTCTTCATTTAGAGACTTGACTAATCTCCAAAGTTTCCTGCCGTCTTTCTCAAGGTTCAGCGATGCCGTTTTAGTTCTCCAGCTTTTCCGCTTTTCTTCTAGCTTTGTTCTCTGAAACTCTGCTACAGCCTTTTTCCATTTGTTGTGAGTTTCAAGTGAAGGCTGAGACTCTGCGTCCTTTCTAGCCTTGTCCATAGCTTCCTGACGTTCTTGGAGTGTGCTGGACCAGTATGGTATGTAGTTACGCCGGCATCCTTTGGGAATGGTTTCTTTTGCAGCTTGTAGTATGCATCTGTTGAAGTCTTTTACCACTTCATTAATGTCTCTGTTCTGTACCTTGAGGGTAGACAGCAGCGTGTTCACCTGATGCCTGAATAAACCCCAGTTGGCTTTTTTTGTAGTTCCATCTTGTAATGGCTGGGCCTGTACTGAGAGTTGCACTCTGGACAGTAAGAAAGATTGGGCGATGGTCGCTTCCCCCTAGTTGGTCTCCTACTTCTCTACTAATAGATCCAGCTATATCTGGTGTGGAGAAGGCAAGATCTGGTGTTGAGGTTGTGTGCCATCCTCTGGAGTAGAAGGTAGGAGTATCTGTGGCATTATTGACTAGGATTAGGGAGTGATCATCTTGCCAAGTTTCAACCTCTTCACCTCTGTGATCCAGATGGTTATAGCCCCAGCTCTGGGAGTGGCTATTAAAGTCTCCAACTGCTATAAAGTTGGTGGCTGGTACCTGTATAGAGCTGAGACTCAGGGGTTTGTTGTTCGGACAGTAATAGTTCAGGAGTTCTATTTCCATCTTGTCTACCTTTATCTGCAGCAGCTGATATTCTGCTCCATCCATGAAGGTTTTCCTTTCGTGTGCAGGAATGTTATTCCTTACAAGAGTAAGTACTCCTCCTTTTCGTCTATCTTGTCTGTCGGATCTGAAGCATTGATATCCCCTTATTTTAAAGGTTTGATCTGCTTTCAAGTGAGTCTCTTGGATACAGCAAACACTGACTTGCTTCTCATACAAGATGTTTTCCAGCTCTGTCTTTTTGCTGTATCCAGCCTGCTTGCTGTTCACTCCCTCTGCATTCCAGTGCATCATGACAAGTGGCACTCTGGGTTTCTCTTTTTCTGTTTTGTTTTGGTCAGTAGTTCTCCTCCGCCGTCTGTTGACTCCACAAGACGGTCTAGAGGGTCCTCCAGTAGCTGAGGGTGGGCTCTGTCGAGGCTCAGAGCCCGGCACTGCACCTGCCTGGTGGAGCTCCACAGGGCGAGCACCAGAACGAGATTTATTTGACGGTGTACTCTCCATAGAAAAAAAAAAAGCGAGTTGCATGATACTGTGGTTTCCGGTGCGCCTTCTGGCCCAGTATCTACGACTTTAGCACCTGTTCAACGGGAGAGTGGGCTCATCCCTAATCTGTTTATGTTCCCAGTAGTAGACTATTCGCAAGCAGCCTGGGGGTGTCACTGCTCTGCGCGGACCTTGTTTACCGAGGCGGCTTCCGAGCTCGTATGGTGTAAATATGGTTGCGTTATCTTCAAAATAGCCCTGTCTTTCCCGTGGCTTTTCTGCCATCCTGCAACTTTGAGTTAGGGAGTTCTGAGCTCCAGTCTCTTTCCCAGGCATTTTATCCTGGCCTGGCACGCATACAGAGGACCCCACTTCTGGTTCTAAGTTAGCAGTTGGGGATAGGTGGGGTAGCACACTGTGCATTCCCCGTCATCCAGGGGGCTCTCCAACTATGCAGAGCTTGCACAATGCTGTGCTCTGGTTCTGGGCTCTCCCAAGGAATCCTCACGTCCTGCACAGAGCCACTTCCCGATACCCACCACCTGCCAACCCTCCATTGTAGAAATCTCCTGCATGCGGCCATCCAGTCAAGAGCCAGTATTAAGTCTGGTGCCCAAGTGATCCCCCCAAGCTCAGTGTGCAATGCTGGGTTCTCATCATGCTGCAACACAGGAGGGATTGTGATGCTCAGCCATCTCTCTCAATTCTGCACCGATAAGTGACATCGGGGACTTTAACTTTGCCTCAGTACTGGGAGGCCCCGTTTCCGGGTACACCACACACAGCCAATTGAGGCAACGGTCGCCATGGGCGTGATAGACGACAAACAGTGAAGAATGAGGCAAGAAAGCATTTAACCCATGAAGTGGGGGTGGATTGGTGCAGACCAGAGCATGTACCACTCGCCGGTGGGTTCTGCATCTACACCTATAGGGTTCCACCCACTCCTCAGCCCATTTAGTCTGGCCCCTCACCCAGGACCTGTCCGGCTTGGGTGACCCTGCCAGGAGTAAAACTCCCGCCGGCATAGCTCCCGGGATCATTGAGGCGCTCAAGCTCTCCAACCACGGCAAGGTAGGCTTACATGTGTAAGAAAGTGAGAAATGCACGACAGGGCCCTGATGAAAGAACCGAGTGAAAGTAGACTGAGGGATGTTCTTTGTTGATTCACTCACAATTGTAACATTTCTTTATGCAAGGTATTGCTAACTATATATCTATATATATATTCCCTTATACTAGATCAGAGTATCCAGTCTGTTCATACCTTAAAGGAGAAAAATTTTAGACTAAATCATATGTATCTGTGACTCTTTGGGCTATCACTTTCTTCTAACGGGACGGTGAGCTATACATCGAGGGAGGGATCATACCAACGGGTCTATCATTCTTGTAGCATTTCTTGATTTTTGTTTATGATTTTTGTATATGCTTGATGTGATTTGATATGTTGTGAGAGAAGTTTAGTCTTGATAAATAAACTACTCATAAAATTTAGTCCAGCGTGTCGGTCAGTTCGTTTTCCCAAACTATTCATTTAATCATTGTCATAGTTTTCCCACGTCTGTACGTCTAACTGTCGTCGTATGTGTGGATGTATGTGAGTGGATATATATATATATTTCATATATATATGTGTGTAGACTGTCTGACTCAATTTAAATCTGTCGTAGAAGATAGGTGAAAGAGAGAAGATTTTCTTGATTTCAGAGACAGCCTCTACCACATTTCTACCATCTCACTCGTGAAAATCTATTGCTATTACTACTTCTCACTGTGACTATCACTTATTCTAATCTATTCAGAAGGGACGAACCCGTCTTAATTCTCCTATCAAAAATCTACGACAATAAGTATAGCCAGCAGAAGACAGAAGACAGAGGTCATGACGCTCAATGTGAGCAACCCTGAGCCCATATCAGTAAGGAATCAGCAACTGGAACAGACAGACACCTTCGCATACCTAGGATGCATAGTAACACCGGACGGCGGAGCATGCAAAGACAGAATGAACAAAACAAGAACAGCCTTTTTTAGTCTAAAATCAGAGCTGTGTGCTTTCTGTGCTTTTCTATGGTGCGGAATGCTGGAGAGTAACAGAGAAGGAAATGTCGAAATTGTCCTCTTTTCACACAACATGCCTAAGAAAAATTCTCCGAATCTTTTGGCCGAATACCATCACCAACCAAGATCTGCTTACTCGGAGCAAGCAAGAGGACATGCACACCATCATAGCTGGCAGACGCTGGAGTTGGATTGGCCATGTCCTCAGAAGAGACCCCGATGCCATCACAAGAACAGCTATGCTATGGACCCCTAAAAGAAAACAACTTGGCGGAGGACTGTGGAGGCTGAGATGCAAAGAATGAACCAGAGTTGGGGCACTGTACGAAGGATGGCCACCGACCGAGCAAAGTAGAATCAATTTTTTGTTGCCCTACAAGATGCCACCAGGCGTGATGGCCACTGACTGCTTTGACGGTCGGCGGCTAAGGATCAAAGAAGAGAAGAAGGAAACATTACAGTTGGCATGCTGGGAAAAATTACAGTGGGGTATGCTGGGAAATATTACACAAGGAAAGATCAGTCAGAATGACGGTTGGTAGATGAGTGTAGCAGAATTACGCCATGCTCTTGATGTGTTGTGCGTCGGAAATAAAAGTGGATTTGAGATGATAGGTCAGCTGATGATAGCGCTCAAAAGAATGTGACAAAGAGCGACGTCAGCCGGTCAGATGGGATGAGCTGTCTCGCAGCAGGGGAAAAAACACATCACGAACGTCACAACTGAGATCATTTGCTCTGTGTAGGATAATGTCAGACTGAAAACACTTTTATAGGATTGAGAATTGGGCATGCATGACAGTTTCGTATTCTGCTTTAATATGCCAGAACTGGCCAGCTGTGTTCTAGCATCAATACATGGGTTAAGAGCAGGGCTGTGGAGTCGATCGTTTTTAGCGATGTCGGAGTCGGGTAAAAAAAAAAAGTCCGGACTTCGACTCCGAATTGTATGCCATAAGACTAATAAAAAGTTGTAGTCGGAGTAGGGCAATTTCAGGAGGCGGAGTCGGAAAATGTTTTGGCCGACACTTCTACCCTGGTTAAAAGTATGAAAAATTAAAACCATCATTTTCCTTCGCGCTTCTTTAAGGAGCATGGATCCACCACTGCGGCTGGTCTAACAGGAAGCTTACACAATAGAGTTACATGCTCCTGCATCAATGGTTTCTATGGCAATTACTTCTACATGGTGAAGTTGCCACCCCATGGAAAAACTTAGTCGCCTTGCACGACATGCGTGCGGATGCAGTAGCCATATCCTTTCTGTCTCTTCGGAGACCCTCAGGAACTACACGGGGGAAAACGTGAACACAGCAGCATTATTACAGGCATCACTACATTCTCACACGCACCTATCGATACATTCTCACAGGCAGGTATCTCTACCTTCTGACAGATTGTGAAAGCAAACGTATGAGCAAGACTCTTTATATATATATATATATATATATATATATATATATATATATATATATATATATATATATATATATATATATATATATATATATATATATACCAACGGGCTGATCACCCGTTTGCCAGTCACTTCGATTACGGAAACAACAGCAAATGGATTGATTTGCCGTTGCCCTAAAGACGCCAATAGGCGTGATGGGAAACAATGGCAAAGAAAACTTATCTGCTGTTGCCCTAAGACGCCACTAGGCGTAATGGCCACTGACTGCTTTGACGGTCGGTGGCTAAGGACGGAAGAAGAAGAGAGAAGATATATATATATATATATATATATATATATATATTTATATATATATATATATATATATATATATATTTATATATATATATATATATATATATATATATATATATATATATATATATACCCTTCAAAAGAAGTTAAGGACCAGTAGGTGAAAATGACCCAAAAATAATAAAAATTATATTTCATAAGCAATTAATCTGACATTGATTTTTCTCGAACGACAAACATTCAACACGTGCTGCATGGGCCACCAGCATACCGTGTAGCTAGTGTTCAGCTCAGCAAGCACGCTGAAAAAATGCTTCTGAGACGCCAAAATGTGGGTGTTTTTAATGATGTCTGAGCATGAAAAAAATGCCTGCTATTCCAAAAATGCGTGATGCATGTGAGAGACTATAGTGTTGGTCTTGAGCTGTACTCACAAAATTGTCTTTATAAGCAACATAAGTGCTGCATAACCATTGCACAACAATATGCCTCAACGACGAAAGCTGAGTGTTGTGGATAAAGGAAGAGCCATTGCGTGGTTGCAGGAAGGTCTTACTGTCCGAAATGTCGCTCAGAGGCTTGCATGAAAATAGTGTTGATTGTCACTGATAAGCTTGTCATGTTTTTATTGTTCATTTTCATTTCACTTTGCACCCTTAATAAAAATGGTCCTTAACTTCTTTTGAAGGGTTTATAGATATATATGTGATATTTACATCTATAGAGCTACTTCTTGTAAAAAGGAATTTCGCTGGATTTACGAGGGGCGTTCAGAAAGTAATGCACCACATCGTTTTTCTCAGGAGCTGTTTATTCAAAAAGCATGAAATTTATACACAATATACATGGATGTCATGTAAACTAGAGGTGGGCAAATTGACACACTCAACTGTTTCGAAACAGTTAGCGCAGTGATTTAAACTGTTTCGAAACAGTGAGTCGACACAACGACACAACGACACAATTGCCCGTATCGGGGAGAAAGAAGTCTCTTATAGACAGTACCGGCGCGAGTATACATGAACTGTTTTTACTGTCGTGTGTGAAAATCTATGGCGTTTCGTGTGACCACAATTCAATATTTTTACACAAGTCTTCATTATGATGTAATAAAACGTAGATATGATGATAGCTGCAGTATATGGGAAAATAATAAAAAACAACAATAATAATAACAGTAATAATAACACATGATATCAAACTAGAGTAAGCTAGATTTGGTAGACAATGATTCAAATCCACACCGAGTACACATATCAGCAGAGCTAATAAAGTGTATATTACATTTATACGAACACACTGACACTTTCAACTTTAACATAGCGCCTAAAACATTGACAACTGCAACACTGACACAATTTCCAGTGTCTATAACTTCTCAGCAAAAATAATATCACTTGTAAAATCAAGTCATCATAATACATCCCTGAAAAATATGACATGTTTGATATTCCATACTAATGTTCCGAACGGTTGATTCAAATTTTACATAGGCTCAGACAGTGTGTCGCTGCAAAACAGCGAGGCAGACGAAAGAAACAAGCAGGAAGTGTCGAATCGCTCGCTGTTTCGAAGCATTGTTTCGACACATACCGTCATACACACACTAGCCATCTCTAGTGCCTAGTCATACTTGAAGTTGACGAACCCTTGAATAATAAAATACCAGAACACACGTTACATTTTACTTTGTTGTCTTTGATCTTTACAAAATAATCCCAAACAGGGCTTCTCCCCGCCATAAATGAAGATTAAATGAGGTTGAACACAAGTTTTAAACACTATTTTATGTATAAACAAAACACGTTTTCTTACGAGAGCGCCTGAAGTCAGGAATCAAGAGTACCGTAACATGCGTATAATTAGCGCTTGGATGAAAAAGAACTATGGAACTGTTTCGAAACAGCAGACTACAAGTAAATTAACTGAAACAATGAGACATGAGTCGTGACACCCTAGTATGCAGATTTACTTATTCTCGTTAGTACAAATCTATGGTATTTCGTGTGACCACTGTTAAGAATTTTACACAGTCGTTTTCATTATGATGATATGCAAGGGGAACATGCTGACAGCTGCAGTAAAAGTGAAAAAAATTATAATAATAACAGTAATAATGACACATTATATAAAACTAGAATAGGTACAGTCAGCGACAATGATTCAACTCAAACCGAGCAGACACCTAATAGTAGTAAGCCTCTTTCAGTCCTGAGGAATTATTTAAAAAAAAATTATGACTTGTTTGATTTTCCATACTATCTATGAACGCCATATGTAGCGCACGCTTGACACATGAGACAATGATACAGTGTGCCTTTTGCAAAACAGCGAAGCAGACGGGAACTGAAGCTGCTGTTCGAAGCAGGCTATGTGTCGAATCTGCGTGAGACAATGTGTCTCTGCAAAACAGACAGGACGTGACACTGTTTCGACACCGCAAAAATCTGCGCATCGAATCGTTCGGGTACGACGCAGTTTCGACACATTGTTTCGACACATAAACACAGTAGCCATCTCTAATGTAAACATCGGTATTATTCAACATAATCCCCATAAACTTGTACGGCTTTATGCCAGCGCGAAACAAGTGCATGTATTCCTAGCCCGTACCAGATTTTGTCTTGATCATGTAGCCATTTCTTCGCTTTATGAATCACTCCTTCATCATCTTCAAACCTTGTCCCACGGAGTGCATCTTTAGGTGGACCAAATAGATGAAAATCAGAAGGTGCCAAATCGGAACTATAGGGTGGATGGGGTAGTACAGTCCAACCCAATTTGGTGATTGCTTCCCGTGTTGCCAGACGTGTGTGAGGGCGCGCATTGTCGTGAAGGAGAAGCAGGTCTGCTGGATTCTTCTGCGGCCGAACTCTGCGAAAACGTTGATTGAGTTTTTTCAATGTCTTAATGTAAGCTTGCGAATTGATTGTCTCTCCTCTTGGCATAACGTCCACAAGAATCGCACCTTCAATGTCCCAAAAGACAGTGATCATGACCTTTCCAGCTGAAGGAATTGTCTTGCATTTCTTTCTTCTTGGTGATTGCGGATGATGCCACTCCATTGACTGTCTTTTTGTCTCAGGTTCAAAATGATGTGCCCAGGTTTCGTCACCTGTAACGATCTTAGCCAAAAAGTTCTCTCCATCAGCATTGAAACGCTCCAACAATTCAGAAGAAATTGCTTTCCTTTGCAATCGGTGGTCATTAGTGAGACTTCGAGGAACCCATCTTGCGCAAACCTTAGAAAATCCGAGAGTTTTTATAACTGCATTTGCACTACCAATGCTGACTGACAGCTGTAAGGCCAATTGTTGAGTAGTGATTCGCCTATCAGTAAGAATAATGCCCTCAGCGCATTTCAACATTTCTGCGTTGGTGGCTGTGGCAGGACGTCCACAGCCCGGCCGATCAAGCAGCTCCGTATCTCCACTTCCTGATTCTTTGATTCTCTGAACCCAGCGACTGACTGTACTCCTGTCGACTGCAAAACTTCCATACACATCACATAGACGCTTGTGAATATTCACAACAGTTTCCTTCTCTGCAACGAGAAATTCTATCACAATTCGCTGTTTATAACGCAAGTTGCTAACACGCTCCATTTCAACGGTTTAGGGCAGCCGTATTATTTGGCCGGTTGCGGTGCAATTTGGTGCACACAATTGGCACATGCCATATTTGAAGTGTGCAAAATTTCATGCTTCTATCTTTATTATTAGCTGAGAAAAACGATGTGGTGCATTACTTTCTGAACGCCCCTCGTACACCAGCTGGGGGCTTGTTCGGGCTATTACCATTGCTTAAGTCTTCATAAAAGGCAGCGGACCGATAATAAGTTAACAACTGCTCAGCCAATGCCGCTTTTTCTTGACTTCGGAAATACCTTATGGACAGTACCTTGAGATAGAAGCGTCTTTACCCTATTATCTACAACTCTGCCAAGAGTAATCTTGTGCGAAGGCAGACACTTTTGACGACCCCTTTTAGATACGCTTGCGTTTTGGCCACTGGTGGACCACTACTGCAGAGGTAAGGGGAGGCATCCGTGACAATCACTACATTCTCACAGGCAGGTATATCTACCTTCTCACAGACAGGTATCACTACATTCTCACAGGCAGGTATATCTACCTTCTCACAGACAGCAGCAATGTGTAGATGCTTGAGATATGTGCTCTGTTGAGGACCTCAGAATTAGATACTCTATCATGCCACTTGATCCTAAGGTAATATACAGCACTGGGAGATTACTGAATGTTGCATCAAAAGAAGGCCAGAATACAATCTATAAAATTGTACCAACAAGGGGAGAGTTGGTGGGGTGGGGTGGGGGTGGGGGATGCAACGTTAGAAAATTGTTCCAAGTTGCATCACGTCAGAATGCAATCCGTCGGACGGTGCCGACAAGGAAGAGAAAAAAAAGGGGTAGGGGAAAAGGGGGGGGGGGCGGGAAGTATACAGCGTCGAGAGATTACTGAAGGATACATCAAGATAAGGCATCCGCTTGACAGAGTGGTTAGAGCGCTGGTCTCTCGTGGCAAAGGGTCGGGTTCGATTCACGGTATCGACACGCTCCAGTCTACCCAGCTGTAAATGTGTACCTGACTTTGCTCTTGAGTTAGGAAAAGAACTGGTCACTTCACCTCTCAATGCTGGACCTAGTATAGCGAAATCTCTAACACTTCACTCCCCTATGGCAGTATCTCCTATGAGACTACCTTGACCTTTACACCAAGAGAAGGTCACAATGCCACCTGTCAGAGTACGCTAACAAAGAAAGGTGAAAAAATAAATCAAAACAAAAACCAGATGGAGGGGCGAAAAACTTTATTGCAGTCTCATTTCCATGTGCACTGGGGAGTTCCCAGATGTCTCTGTAGTTCCCAGATGTCTCTGTAGTTCCCAGATGTCTCTGTAGTTCCCATGTGTCTCTGTAGTTCCCAGATGTCTCTGTAGTTCCCAGATGTCTCTGTAGTTCCCATGTGTCTCTGTAGTTCCCAGATGTCTCTGTAGTTCCCAGATGTCTCTGTAGTTCCCAGGTGTCTCTGTAGTTCCCAGATGTCTCTGTAGTTCCCAGGTGTCTCTGTAGTTCCCAGATGTCTCTGAGGAGACAAAGAATGAACAGAACTACTGTCCCCTCGGGCATGTCGTAAGAGGCAACTAATTTGAGGTAGTGGTTGTGGGTGACAACGTAACGGTGTAACACAAACTGCTACAGAAACCACGTGAATGAATTCTTGATACAGAATCCCCTGTTAGGAAACCAGCTGCAATGGTGGCATAAGGAGCGACAAGGTAAGGGCAGCGCATGATTGTACCTGAAGTTAAAGGTTCATCAACAGTCTGTCCAAATGTGCCATCAAGGGAAGGGCAGCGCATGATTGCATCTGAAGTTAAAGTGTGCAATCAAGTGAACTGTAAAAAAAAAAACAATAAGGGTGGGAGAACGAAAGGGGAGGTAAATTAAACAAAGTGAGGGGAGACAAAACATTTGGGAGATTACAGTAATCGATATTCTATGTTTAGATATCACATGATCGTATCTACGAAGACAGGTGTTGACAGACACGATGTTTATGTTCCTAGACTGTTTATATACATCCAGTTTTGTCAGTCACGGTCTTTCCTTTGTGTAAACTGCGTTCAGTTAAATATAATTTTTAAATACCCCCCCCCCCCCCCCACTTTTACGCTGCCGTAAATTCTTTACGGGTTTTTACGATAGTTCTAAAGTTTCTACTGTTGTCACTCAAACTGGGTCATAGACGAGAGACTGTGCGCTTCTTTGATTATATGGGTTCATTGTATCTGTAATCATTTCTTTGTTCCCCCCTCCCAAAAAAAAAGGGTAGGCGCCTTGACCTGTTTGTAGCCTTCCTTAGTCACCTGATACAGACATATTAAGAAGGAGAACAGCGGTCTTACTGTCTCCCTTGACCGATGTCCAGCTCCGGCAACCATATGGAAAAAGCAGCCAGATTACATGCGGAAAATACAAAGTATTTCAAACGTTGCAGTATAGGAAAATACATTTTTTTTTAAAGTATTACGTCTAGGGCAAAGCAAGTGAGAACTAAGTAAAAAGGATGAAAAATTAAAACGAAATTTCGTGAAATGATTTAGTGTCCAGCTGTCAAATCGATTTGCTAAAGACAGGAAGTACCGATGAGTGTAACTGTGGTACCGATAAAATGACCGTTTAACATTTACTTCAAAGGTGCCCAACATATAAGGAACAGAGAAAGCGCAGGTGGTCATCACTGGCACCATTCGTGGAGAAAAACTCTACGGAGATACTAATAGTTTCAAGCTGACCACTGATTTCTTTGAACATATTCAAGTCCACGTCTGAAAGTGAACGAAGATGAAAAAGAAGAAGACAAATCAATAATCATAACAATGAATGCAGCAATAATTTTAATTCATTCGTAAATATTCACAACTGAAAAGAATATTACAGACGAAGGCGAATTAAGAAGATATGTTACATTGCTTCATCAGTCCTCGTCGTTACAATCATTATTTTGTCCCAGCTACATCACTGATGTAATTAAAGACTATCTACTTCGTAGAAAGGCCTCAACAGGGCCGTATGGAGATGTTAACTTGTTTTGAATCCGGTTGCTTTGCCACGAGAGGTAAGAGCTCTAACCACTCTGCCAATCGGACGCTGGAATATTTACTACAAGATAACAATGTCATAATTTACTACAATTTTTACTACAAGATAACAATGTCATAATACCCGTCAACTAAAAGTCAAATACATGACGAGTTTACAAGTCTAATGCAAAGCTTGATAGGGTGCAATGAGCCAAGCATTTGCTGACTAATAAAGGTTCGTAAATCAATCTAAAATATAAATTGGTAGATTGTTTTGGTGCAGCATTTTATTACAGTACTTCAGTAAAGTTACTAATTATATATTGATTTGATTACCATTAACACACACACACACACAACACAACACAACCTGACCGAGGTCACAGACTTGTTTTTGTTTTTAAACCAAATCTTACGAATATTTGGGGACAGCACACATCTCTATGCAAAAACAGAGGAAAAAATAATATTTGGCAGGGCTGAGAAAGAATACATTCACTGCATACCCCGATCATTTTATTTTTAAAATTAAAACAGCTAAGGAAGCATCAAGAAGCCTCCTGGAAGAATACACCCATAATCGCCATATTTTTAAAAATGAGATTCGCAGAGGAGCACAAGGAATAGCTCACAATATGTCTGTGGTGCGGTCAATTTCTGTAATATGCACCTCAGCTCTTGTGGTTCGTTGTCTGGAGATTCCCCGGCTTACGGGAGTTAAACAATAACTTGTGTAATGGTTTTAAACGAGCCAACATCAATAACTTGGATCTGAACTCCTTGTTCAAACAAAGCGACATTTATTACTGATACATTTACAGCTCGGTACTTGTAATACACATCCTCAATCATATTGGCAATAAGACACTTCCATGACATCCACTCGAGTCATAAACACATTTCAAAATAAGTTCCAACAAGGAACACTGTTAGACACATCCAGCCAGTCTTCAAGACTGTAAACAAATGCTCTAGTAACTCGGTCAAACAAACCGACGTCACATGCGAACTACGCATAGCGACCATTCAGTAGTGCTGCACTTGTTAGCACCATAATTATCTTTTTACCATTTTTACTCCCATGTGGTGTGCAAAAGCCTACGCCACAAAACCTATACTCCAATTCACAGATATTCATAATAAAACAGATAACGGTGAATCAAGGACAGCGCACATAAAACAAATTTATAAGACGCTAGTTAAAAACTCATAATATGAAAAAAGAAGTACACAGAACATATTACAGATTTCAGGTAATTTTTTATTTTATACGCATGGCAGCCTTTTGATTCAGAAACTCTTACGGCAATCTGGGAGAATTACGGCAATCTGGGGATGAACCAAAACATGATAACAATTTTAATGGACGCCAAATGAGAAAAAATAAATATATAAATGTAAGACAAATGCTTATGTTAGAACGGGAAACAATTATTGTAGTTTGAAAGAAAACAAAAACACAAACCAAAGTCTCATAAAGTGTGACTGTTTATCCCGCGGACTGGACTAAAACATGAAATTATCTCTCATTATAAAACAATTTATATTTAATCAGTCCCAGAAAATATAATTAGAAACTCAGCGGCGGATGTCGCAAAAGTCAATACAGAAAATATAAAGACAGCTATTGGACGTAAAAATGATAGTAATATTAGGGGGTCGGGGGAACAGCTTTAATCTACAAGACATGAACAAGGGGCACAGAAATAGTATGCAGGTCAATCAGGCATCATTACTTCTCCTTTTCGCTCCCTACTGTCAATGGTACATGAGGCCATCTCAATTCATCTGACCTATTGACCCATTGCTGTAGGCCTGAAACAAAGCATTCGTGTGCTCTTGCAGCGGAAGGTAGCAATTTGTTTTACATAATGAGGTTATCAACCTCAGGCACAACCCCATTTTAGCCACCTCTTACGACATGCATGAGGGAGCATTAGTCCTATTTGTTTTCTGTTTCTCCTCGGGGACACCGGGGAATAACACAGGGAAGGTCTATGAATAATAAACATGAATATAAAACTAAACAGGAAATACAAATATACGAGTATAACACATCATTCATTATCCTTTAGCTGCACACGGAGCATAGGTCTGCAACAAACACGTGCCAAGTCCTCCTTGCATAAAAGAGCAGTACGTCTGATCACCGGTAATCGCACGAAACCACACACAAGGCTAAGAGAAGAACCCAAAATATTGTTGCTAAAACTGACTCCTCTACAACAAAGTCAAACTGACTCACGCAATTATATATCAAACAATGCCAAACCGTACCTACGATCACTGTACTGTTTAAAACCAGCAGAAGAGAGGGACTACAATTATATCAGTTACGTCTGTCTAACCAAGGTTCGACCTGTTCAAAAAGAGCCTAGCTTACTCTGGAGTCTACTTGTGAAACAGCCTTCCACTATCGTTCCCCTTAGAAACAGCTTTTGCCTGTGCACATCTCATCCATATGTCAACTTTTCCGTTCCTCCCCCGCTTGTTCTATGCAAGTTATTTTTCTAATTCTATGTAAATAATTTATATTTTATCTATGTAGTATTATTATATGATGTTATTATTATTATTTTTTTTTTCGTACGCCCGCTAACACTCGAGGCGAAATCTCCAGTTATTTTTAATGTCTAACCTGACATTGATTTTTACGTGAGTATCCTATTTTCTTGTACAGAGACAAGTGTCCCTCGCCATTCAGGCAGATACTCGCCGTTTTCGGAGGTACCCATTAGAGCTGGGTCGGCTCAGGAGCCGCCAGTCCCTGGTCGACGACACTCCTTTAAATGTCCTCGCCAAGTCTCGAGTTAATCCAGTCCAAATCCCGGTCGACGAAAAATCCTCAAATGCCGTCGCCCGGGTTTGATCCTGAATCACCCGGTCGCCAGAGCGGTGTTGTAACCACTACGCTAGCGCAGCTCCCCTATGATGTTATGTATATGAGAATATACCTGTATTCCACTGATTATATTTTTAATTAGTGTCTGATATATGTTTTGGATTTTGTTTTTTTTTCTCTTGTTGTTGATGGGTTTTTTTTCTATCTTTCTTCTTCTTCTTCTTCTTTTTTTTTTTAAAACATACTTAATTTTTATTTTGATTGGATACTGTAAATGTAAGCTATTATATTGCCTTTATAATGTGCATGCCTTTAAAATTAATGCTTAAAGTAACATGTGGTACTGAAAGAATACAATATGCAAGATGAGAGAGAGAGAGAGAGAGAGAGAGAGAGAGAGAGAGAGGAGAGAGAGAGAGAGAGTGCATAATGTTAGACGGACCTGCGCGCCCACGTTAACCCTTTAAAAATAAAGTCCCTTCGTTAATTTACGTGCCATCAGCTCAAGTTCTGTCCACATTTTCCTCATCATTTCACGTCTGTTTCCGGTTCTCTTCTCCGCGTACGTTTGGTCTACCTCTGCCTCTCTTGCCCTGGGGATTCCAGAACAAGAACTGCTTTGTAATGCTATCAACAGGTTTTCTCAATGTGTGTCCCATTCATCACCAGCGACTTCTTTTCTCTTCTCGACTCTTGTTCTACAGGCACTTGTCTCGTTCTTCTCATCTCTTGTTCTACTGGCACTTGTCTCGTTCTTGTCATCTCTTGTTCTACTGGCACTTGTCTCGTTCTTGTCATCAGTTCCACATTTGTGACTTTGTCATACCATTTCAATCCTTCTATTCTACGCAAGTACTCAGTTATGAATGTCTGTAACTTTTGTTGTTGTTGTTTTTGTTGTTCTCCATGTTTCAGAGCCATACAATAGGACTGACGACATTCGAGTTGAAGATTCTTAATTTCGTGTTGAATTTGATTTCTCTTGATCTCCATGTTTCCAAATGCAATGAAGCTCCTTGTTACTGTTGTTTTGGGTCATCCCTTCTATTACAGGCCACACAGGCCATCACTTCTGTTGCATGACTCTTTTGGCTGCCACTTCTGTTGGTGTATGTGTGGGGGTTGTATGACAGAGATAGTGCTACTGTCTCTTACAGATGACAATGTTGACGTCAGCAATGTCGGGCTTACTGTTGGTGTATGTGTGGGGGTTGTATGAAAGAGATAGTGCTACTGTCTCTCACAGATGATAATGTTGACGTCAGCAATGTCGGGCTTACTAGCAGTGGCCGACAGTGTTTAATATGTGAGCGAATGTCATGAGTTCTTTAGGTTTGTAAACGTCTGATGTAAACCCACACAACAGTAACGTTAGGTCAGGAAACAGACCAACAGGTAAGACGAATTAGTTTTCAACTTATACAAAGTTTATTTAAGACAGTAACGTTGACATCATGGACAACCGATCACAGCAAATCACAAGGTATGATAGTAGGTATAATCCATAGATAAATTGAGTGCAACACCAGCAACTCATCATAAATCGACATAGCACACAATCCGTCAGAAAGTTGAGTGCATCACCAGCAACTCATCATAAATGGTAATAATATATAATCCGTCAGAAATTGGTTGCATTAACAGCAATTCATTATAAATGGTAATAGCCGGTATAATCCATGGCATTAATAATATATTGAATCTCTTCCCTTCAAAACAAAACTCTGGACACACTAGCGAGACTATCAAAACCGTCTCGAAGATCTGCCAGATACCTAATCCCCGAGATTATTGTTTCTCAATACAACTCAGTACATCTTCACTTCAAGAGCGAACTAACAGCTTGAGACGTGAGCTCAGCTCACCCGTATCTCTCCCCCAACTACTCAGAACATTTGAACACTTCCTTTATGTTTAAAAAATACTAACACATACTCAGTTGAGCTATGATCAAGTACCCAAATAAAAAATCATCTCATAACTTTAAACGTGCTTACTAGCGTGTCTATAACAAATCAGACCCGTACATAAAAATCCCAAACACTTAACCCCCACTCAAAAAAATGACTTAACACTCCTCTTGCTTTTTGTATTCTTATTTTGATATAATTCTTTTTGTATTATTATATTGATATCATTGTCTGTCCCTCCAACTGTGTGTATATTGCTGCCACAATATGTATAAGATTCTACATCTTGTAGTTGTGCTTCCTCAAGTTTGACCTAGCTATCATTTCTTGCATGTACTCTTATTACCTTTGCCTTTTCCCTGTCTATTTTTAAACCCACTTGTTGTGACCTCTCATCGAATATTTTCATTTTGTCTTGCCTCTTGATTATGGTTATGGGACAGAAGAGCCAAGTCATCAGCGAAATCTAGATCATGAAGCTGTTTAGTCATATTCCACTAGATTCCATTTCTGTTGTGTGATATCGATGTTTTCATAACGCAATATATTGCTAGTAAGAAGAGACATGTAGATAAGAGGCAACCCTGTCGCACTCCCGTTCTTATCCCAAACGGTTCTGTACGTTGTCCTTCATGAAGAACTCTGCATGTCATGTCTTCATAAGTTTAAAAAAAAAAAATAATAAGTTATTGATCTTCATGGGAACTCCATAATGTCTCATAAATTTCCAAAGTGATTCTCTGTCTACACTATATATAACATAACAGAACAAATATATTAACACAGCATGTAAATATCACAAGGAATGAAAAAAACAGAAGATCAAATATAACATTTTGTTAACAAGAAAATACGCAGAATCGTCGAAAATAAAAACACGGTACTGTGTGGAAACGTGTGATGTGTTATGTGTAATGTGAGATTTTCGAGCAACTCATAGCCTATATGCCCTGGGGTTATTTCACTTGTCTTCTATGATTCATAAGCTTCTGATTTCGTCCATTTAGCTCCTTGGAGAGTAGAGGTTTTCAATCAGGGATGTCAAACCCTTCTGTCCTACGTCATCTGTTCCAGTTCTTTCCATGTTTCCTTGACCTTCTAGAATGTATATTTGCAATTTACTTTTCCATGGTTTGGTTTCTCCCCTAGTTACTTCACCCTAGGGATTCTAGAACAAATATCCTTTACTTAAGGTTTTAACTTATGTCCTCAATGTGTGTCTCCTACACGGGACCCAAGACGCATCAAAAGTGAGGAATGCAGTAAGCGACCCATAGCTAGACTGCTTGCGTCAGGGTCAGCGAACGAGAGCTGACCAAGACCCTACTCCACCTCCATGTAGTGGTCCTGGAAACAGGCTCCATCACTGCAGTCTGGCTGAGAGAGTAAGGATCGAAGAGGGAAGGCAAACCCGGTCCCAAAAAATGCCGTGCTGAAGTCGGATGTGTCGGCCGAAAGGCGCAGATATCTCAGCTCCGGTGTAAACAGACAACGCAACCAACGTCCTTTTCAGGACGAACGAGGAAGAAGAAGAAGTCTCCTACACACTGCCAACATCCTTGCCTTACCTATTTCTACTGGTATCTGTCTGGTTATTTCCAGTGGTTGCACACTGGTGGTCCTTCCATGTTATTTTAGTTCTTCTGTTGTTCACGAGCAGCTATTATCTAAGTCTAGTTTGCTTTTCTCTCGTTACTTCAGAACCATACAATGTAAAGGTACTCCCATAGCAGATACAGCCGTAAGGGAGTGAAGTGTTACAGATCTCACCTATACTAGGTCTCAGCTGCATGAGATGTGGTGCCTTGTTCATGTCCTCAATGCCTTTGTCTTCTCTAACTCCAGATCGGAGTCAGGTACTCATTATTTTACTGCTGGATAGACTGGAGTGTTACTCGACCTGGTTTCGAACCCGGTCCCTTAGCCTAAGGATGTAAGTGCTATAACTTAAGATCCCCTATTACCATAAACCTACCAAATGTATATTTGTAATCGCTCACGCTTTGTAGCTGTTTTCGCTAACACAAACATTAAAGCTGTAAGTCTGTGTATATAGATCTTGCCTTGGCAATTCTACAAAAACATCGTTTCATATAACGTTTTTTAATCTAAACATCAATGTTCTCTATCTCTCTATCTTATTTCCTTCTTCACTAACTCGTTTCCATCTTCCTCCCACCCTCAGTAACAATTTTGTTCTCCGATCGCTACGTCTGCAACACCCACGTTATGTTTTCTCCCGCCATGTCTAACACAAATGTTTATTTTTGTCTCCCTCTCCAGACATAAACCATGTTATCTATCCACTTCATCTCTCAATGGCAAACGCGTCCCTCCCTAAATAACTTTTATTCTATTTTCCTCCTCCTCTCTGCCTCTATACACATGCGCTCATACTCAACGCATATTTTAGTGCGTGTGTGTGTTTGTCATCATCTCTCTACATCAACGCTACTATATTTATTCTCTCCGTTTATCGACCGTACAGCTATTCGCATATTAACTGCTCTCTCTCTCTATCTCTCCCTGTGTGTATACTCCCTCTATATATAAACTTTGCTCTTTACGATTTACAAACTCTACTTTCTCTTCACATTCTTGTCCCATTTCGATCCTTATGGAGAGGAACCACGTGCACTGCTGGTCTCTCTGCAGGAAGCCTACATTAAAGCATTCTTGTTTTCTTGCAAAGGTAGTTTCTGTATCAATTTATTTTTACATTATGTGGCTATCAGCCACACGCAGAATCTCATATTGGTCGCTGTCGTGAAAAATTCTAAATCCACATATATAAATTAGACCATAAATGTAAAGTAGAACGACAATAATACAAAAGAAAGAAGCATGGTGAAAGACCAGTGCTTTCCCAATAGCGCTTCCGGTTTATAACGCCATAATGACTGAACGGGAGACCCTCCCTTTTCTATTTTGTCTGCATGAACTGTAACGCTACCCCGTACGATAGTAAAGGCCTACAGCATCATACACGCGTTTCAAAAAATAAAACTGGTACTGTGTTTCTTAGAAAATCTTGATACGCAAGCTGCATAATGACCTAGATATAATACTAGCATTAATGAAATTATATACACTACGTTAACCTAAAAAGACAGACGGGCTTAGAAGAGAGAGAAAGAGAGAGAGAGAGAGAGAGAGAGATGCACGGAGGATCGCATGCAATTGTCCCACGTCGTCTCGCGATTAACAAGTGAATGCCAATCCCACGCGAAAGCCATGCAGGCCTGATTTTTTCAAATAAACAGTGACAAAAAAACACTACCTATACGAGGGTTAGGTTTTGAAAACATGTTTAATGCTTATTAGGAAACATGACACAATACTGTTTTACGTCTGAAATCCTGACTTTATACTGACAGAACAGTCGAAAAGGCAGGACAGGTGGCGGTTTGAAAAAAAAAATACACGACTATCCTAGATTAATACATATTTTGAACGAAGCCACTTAACCCCTTAAACTTAGATATTCTTGTGCCTTAGGATTTGCTGACAAAGAATATGTTATGTGTTACGCAAATAATCTAGTAATTAACAAATTATAGCCAAAATACTATAGTGAGGTTGTCTGACAGCACAAGATCATATTTGCTCATAATGGCAGTTTGAACAACACTGCTTTAGGGGAAATGCGGCCAACAAGTTAGATACGATTTGATTGGCCGTAGTCATATGTAAGGCGAAACCTTATTGGTCTAACTGCAAATACTAGTTGGTTGTTAATGGTTACGGTAGGATGGGTAAAGTTTTTTCAAAGGCTCTTGTAAACATGGTCTTATTGGTTAGAGCGTTCGATATAGTCAAATAGAAGCGTCAGTTCAGGGCCAGTTTTGAAAATAAACTTTATGAGAAGCCAGTGCGTTGAGAGCAAGCTAATATTTTTCTAAATAAAAGCCTGGACAGAGGCAGATCAAAATTGTGCCAGAATTTATTGCCAGTCAACGTTACTTGTTTAATATTTCCATGAATTGTGGTAAGCTAGACTTATTTCCTATGTATATATATATGTGTTATATGAAAATTGAATATGACATGATAAATGGTGTCTGTATGTGTGTGGTTCAGTAGCAAACAGAAGGCAAAGCCTAGATATTGCTCCACCATGTAAAAGCTTGTCAGAGAGGAGTATAACTGCATAAGACATATATGGGATTGCCAAATAGTAACATGACACCTATCCTATTGTATAGAAGGAATTAACGCTGGAATTGCAGAGGCGTTGTAACCATTAGGGAGAGGAATAATGGTATATTGTCACATGAGAAGCTAACAGTTGGCCTAAAGCGCTGAACTCTGTGTTTGTAATGTCCTGTACTCCAGTGTGGAAATATATTATAAATTAGTTCTGAAGAAGGAGGTACAACCTCTTATTTCAGGGACCGTGGTACTGAAGTATTAGAGCAGCACCTGGTCTGAGTTTGGCTGGATCCAGAGAGCTGGCAGCCGACTCCTTGTCTAAGATATCGACCAGTGGTGTATTGCAAGATAACTGAGAAGCAAGCGAGCAGAGGAGACAGTTTCCTGCCGCCTACACATAAGTTAAGAATTCGTCAGCCAGAGCAGCTCACCCTTGTATAATCCACCTTAAAATTGACTGTAATACTAAGTCAAGAGGGACAGTTATTGTTTTACAAATAAAAGGAACTGTGATCCCTTCAAGATTATTTCCACCATTAACAAACACATGAAGTCGTGATGACAAACAACAACATAGCTCCAAAAGCCAGTATTACCTCATAAATATATCACAACCCTACACACATATTGTAATAATATTATATGTCAGGACAAAGATCCGTTGTATAAATTTTGTACATACACATTGTGTTTACATTTGATTGTGATTCATGATTCACTCTGTAGTTGGATCAGGATATCTATTCTTGAAAGAAATTAATACATAATTTAAACTTTAACACTTGACTTACTTAAGCTAGTCTTCTAGAGTGTTATATGTATGTACTTGTCATAGTGTTGTAAAGTGTTGTGGATCTTAATAAAAGTGTTTATCTGTTTGTTGGTTGTTGTGAACTTACACTTCATCATTATCATAACCCTAGACATTCAACGTAGTCATCACAATAGTCCAGAATAAGTCTGATTGAGGTCTAAATGTGGTAGCAAAGTAAGGTCATCTGTAACACACTACATTTAATAGATACAGATACCTTCACAGCTGATCTCAGTCAGTACACTAAGTCCCCTATAAATATTTATATATTCCCAACTTACCACATATATTGGGGTCCTGTCCGGGATTTTGAATCTTCTCCTATTACATATATTGGGGGTAATTCACTTCTGGGAATAATAAAAATTAAAAAGGTATTCTTGGGTGGAAAATAAATAAGGTTGAGCTCTCAGTGCTTGTGGTTGTCTTTAGTTTAATTAGTCATAGATTGAAGTGTTTAGTTAAACATTGTATAAATTTGCATGTTAGAAAATGGCAGACCTGGCGAAATTTCGATCTGCTGCTGTGCAGACTGCTAAAGAGTTAGGAATGGACGGGCAAATTATGATTGCCTATGTCACTACTGAATGTGACAAATTTATTGAACGTGAAGAAAGAAAATTTGAAGCAGAAAGAAAGTTAGAGGCTGAAAAAGAAATTAAGAGGTTGCAGATTGAGGCTGACAAAGAGGCTAAGGCATTGGAGGCTGATCGGGAGGCAGAGATTAAAAGGCTCCAATTAGAAGAAAAAAAGGCGGAAAGGGAAGCAGAGGAAAGAAGGCAAGCTACAGAAAGAGAAGAAAAGAGACAGGCTGCGGAAAGGGAAGCAGAGGAAAGAAGGCAAGCTACAGAAAGAGAAGAAAAGAGACAGGCTGCGGAAAGGGAAGCAGAGGAAAGAAGGCAAGCTACAGAAAGAGAAGAAAGGAGACAAACTGCAGAGAGGGAAGCAGAAGATAAGAGATTACAGAGGGAGCACGAGTTACGACTAAGGGAGTTGGAATTTCAAGGCCATGCTCCTGAAAATGGTGCCAGTCCCTTTACCTCCGATGCCACTGCTAGTCAGGGAGCCTCAACCTCAGCTATGAGCTTTCATTTAGATCATTTTGTTGAGAAAGACGATGATATTGAGAGCTATCTAAATAGATATGAACTGTTAGCTACCACGTATGTGTTAGAGAGAGAAAGGTGGAGCTTAAAGTTATCACAAGGGCTTCGTGGCACAGCTTATGACGTTTTTGCCAAAATGAGCAGAGATGATCAAGAAAATTATGACATGTTAAAGCAGGCTCTTTTGTTAAGATATGAAAAGAATGGAGAATTCTATAGAAAAAAGTTCAGGAATGCTAAACTACTGTCAGGTGAGACATATCACCAGTTCTCTGCCGGTTAGAGACATACTTGGAGAAATGGACGGCTCTGGGGGAAAACCCAAGATCTTAAGGAAATGATCCTTATAGAACAACTAAGAGAGTCCATGGCTCCAGACCTGAGAAAGTTTCTCATGGAACAAGGTGCAGAGAGGCTGGGTGAGTTACTAAATGTTGCTGAAAGATATCAGGCAGCTCAAGCAGAGGTAACAGGTAATAAAAAGAAACAGGTAGACTATTTTCAGGCACCACAAAACTTTAATAAGTTTGATCCTAGAGATCATAACAAAGGTAAGCACCAGTTTGATAGGCCACGGTATGAAAATAAAAATAAAACCCCACAATTTGATGAAAGAAAATCTTTCAACCAAGGAAGGAAGTGGTGTAAAAAGTGTAAGATGGACAATCATAACACTGAAAATTGTGGAAGGAGACCTGTAGTAATGGCCACGCTCCAGGTCAGGTCGACTCCTAAAAAAGAGGAGGAAACACAAAAAAACAAAGTCTCGTAAACAGTGGAGAAAGGCACAGGCTGAAGATAGGTCACTGAAGCCATGTTTTGAGAAACTCCAAAAACTCCATACCCCTCCAAGGAAAGGAGATTTCTATTTGGATGATGGACTGCTTTGCAGGGCGGATAAAGCAGGATTATCTGGGTGTGGACAGGTAGTAGTGCCATCGAGATATAGGGCACAAATTATGAAACAAACACATGTTCTAAATGGTGAACACCAGAAAATGGGTACCACATGCCAAAGAACATCTGTTGGATATTTCTGGCCCGGAGAAGTTGATGACATAAGAAAATTTGTCGAGGACTGCGAACAGTGCAGCACGAACAATTCCACAGGGTGGAAAAATAATAACCATATGCAAGAGAAGCATTATGGCAAACCAGGACCAGAAAATAAAGAGGGAACACCCACACGTGGGAAAAGGAACCAGGACCTAGACACGCCACGGGGCAAACTTAGGCCTGGAAAGAAAAATAATTATAAGAAAGTGGACCAAGTGGAATGGGAAGCCCCTTTTCACGGACAATCTTCAATTGACTGTTTTACAATGGCCACTATGCAGATAGTGCAAAAAGATGTCTTACCCCAGAATAAGCCGAAAATCCCTCAATCGGACTTATGTAAACTGGAGGAAGAAGATGTAGAGAGGAAATCTCTCATCAAGAATTCTAAGTGGGGAGACAGCCCCAGGAAACAAATTGGTAGTGGTAGATTCTTGTGTGGTGACACAAGAAAGAAACGTCCGCAAAACAGAGCTTCCAATGTAAAGGACCTGACAGGTGCCATGAATACTATGTGAGAAAAATTAAAAGTCCATATGTAGCTTTGCTAAAGACCTGGACAGATCAGAAGAAGAGAGTGCAACAGGTTCTAGATGATCATACAGAGGTGTTAACGGACCGTCCGGGGCATACCAACTTATTGGAATATGATATGAAACTGATAGACCCCACACCTGTATGTATGAAAGCATATTCGATTCCTTTTGCTAAGGAGAAAGCTTTGAAGGAAGAGATAGACTATTTGTTGAAGGAAGGAATTATTTCACACAGTGAATCTTCGTATAGTTCCAGTGTGGTGCTCTTAAGAAAACCATCTGGAGAACATAGACTCTGTATAGATTACAGGAGACTGAATGCTATCACAGAAGGTCAGGTAGATCCATTGCCGGATACAAATCAGCTGTTTGCCAGGCTGAATAAAGCTAAATATTTCTCAAGGGTGGATCTGAGCAAAGGCTACTATCAGATTCCAGTAAAGCCTGAGGTTAGACCTTATCTAGCTTTTAGTACCTCAGAGGGACACTATGAATTTAATAGATTGCCATTTGGATTGAAAAATGCGCCCAGTGTCTTCTCTAGAATGATGAGAAAATTATTGGATCCCCTACACAACTCAGATATCTCCATATAGATCAACTCCTCATAACGTACAATTTGAGGAACATCTAATATTATCGGGACATGTCGTTGAGCAGACTCAGAGAAGAGCAATGGTGAATATTGATTGCTAAGCAGCATTAAGACAAGCAGTAGCACTTGCAGCTGTTCAGTAACATATCTGAAATGGATTCCTGGATTGCAGAGGTCTGAAGCAACCTTCGTCAGTAGTGCTTACTTTGAATTGACCCACCTGCATTAATCCATGATAAAAATAAAATCAGCGCAACGTTGATGCGGATTTTCTAAGCCGCCATCCGTCTGATGAGAATCACAGTGATCACCAGGAATAATATTAAATTTCTCTATGTGTATATAGAATTATGGACTGACATATGATGTCTGTTTTAAGTGGGGAGAATTTGTCGTGAAAAATTCTAAATCCACATTTATAAATTAGACCATAAATGTAAAGTAGAACGAAAATGATACAAAAGAAAAAAGCATGATGAAAGACCAGTGCTTTCCCAATAGCGCTTCCGGTTTATAACGCCATAATGACTGAACGGGAGACCCTCCCTTTTCTATTTTGTCTGCATGAACTGTAACGCTACCCCGTACGATAGTAAAGGCCTACAGCAGGGGTCGGCAAACTTTTAGTAGTGTCGTGCCGAAGTAATGTTGCAAAGTCACTCAGCGTGCCAACCTAAGTCCACCATATTTTTATATACAACAATTATTGAAACAATTTAAAAATGATCTTGTATTAACATGTTTTCGATACATTAAATAACTATTCTATTCTTTGTAGATTATTCAATATTTTAATATAAATAGGAACAAATATCAATACAAATATTGTGTTTTGCAAAATTTAAGTTCTGAACACATTAGTTTGAAATTTTATAATAAAATTGTCATACGGTATGTATATTTTGTTAAGACAGAAAGTCCAATAGTTTGAAGAACAAAACAATTAAATAAACCAAACATAAAACACGTTATTAAAATTGTAATATGAGTAATCATTGGTTATTATTGATCTGAGTCGTTAATCAATTAATGCGACCCGTGTCCTTGCTTCTCCTTGGTTAATTGTTCAATATCAGGTGTGTATTTTGTCAATTTCAGCTTCACAAAAGCTTCTGAATGCCCAAGTGTTAGGCGACTTCTCTGTGGACTTAAAACAGCTTTCGTGTGTGAGAAAATTTGTTCACATGTATAAGTTGACCCAAAAGCCGAAAGTAGAGCAAATGCAACTTTCTTCAAACAGGTGAACGCTTCAGGCAGGGATGTCCAGCAGTTGAGGATGGCAGCTGACTTTTCCAAGCAGCTTCCTTCAAGAGTTTTTCGCAATTCTACAAATTTTATCGTCCATAACTCTGATGCCTTGAATTCGATGTGTTGCATTTCAAAATTGTCAACATCCATCCACTCGAAAAGAGATAGGTCAAATGGGATGTTAGTATGATCAATTAAGTCAGGCTTGATGAGGTAAGAAAACATGGGCCCGTGAATTTTGAAGTCTTGACCTCGTTTAGCAAACTCTCCTTTGAGCGCTTCAACGTACTTCCGAAGCTCATCTCTGTTGACAGTAAATCGATTTGAATGAGCCTTTACGTTTGGAAGGTACTTGTATGTGTTAGTGGTAATATCTCTGCAAAATATGTCTAATTTTGACGCAAATCCTTTCCAGTGTTTAAAAGATCAAGTACTGTTTGACGCTGCCCTTGTAAACGCAAGTTTAATTCATTCAGATTTGTAGTTATGCCAGCCAAAAACATCAGCTTGCACATCCAGTCCTCTTCATTCAAATCAGGGAAATGTTGTTCTTTTTCATAAAGAAACACCTTGATTGCTTCTAGACATGATACAAATCTGTTCAAAACATTACCTCGACTAAGCCAACGAACATTGCTGTACAGCGGGAGGTCCGCATATGCACTCTCCATTTCTTGTAGAAGAGACTTGAATTGCTTGTGGGTCAATGAAGAGCGAGAAACTATGAAGTTAAATATCTTGACAACAGTTTCCATTACAGAGTTCACGGATAGTGACGAAATCTTCGCACACAAACTCTCCTGGTGTATAATGCAATGGAAGCTCAATACTTGACGTCCAATACGATCCTCAAGAAGTTTAACAAATCCTTTGTTCTTTCCGACAAATGCAGGGGCGGCATCAGTAGTAACACAGAATATTTTATTCATGTTTATGTTCTGATTTTCGAAATAGCTTACAAATGCAGTTATAATGTCCTCTCCCTTGGCTGTACCATCAAAAGGTATCAAGCAGCACAGTTCTTCATAAATACGGTGGTTGTCACAATATCGCGCAACTATAGCTAGGCGCGCCAAGTCATTCACATCGACACTTTCGTCAAGAGCGACACTAAATACAACAGCTTGTTGTAACCCGGTTGTTTGTTTTACCGTTACATTTTCAGCTATATCAGTTATCTTCTTCTTCTTCTTCTTCGATCCTTAACCACCGACCGTCAAAGCAGTCAGTGGCCATCACGCCTAGTGGCGTCTTGTAGGGCAACAACAAATTGATTCCACTTTGCACGGTCGGTGGCCATCCTTCGTACAGTGCCCCAACTCTGGTTCATTCTTTGCATCTCAGCCTCCACAGTCCTCCGCCAAGTTGTTTTTGGTCGGCCTCTCTTTCGCTTTCCTTCAGGGGTCCAAAGCATAGCTGTTCTTGTGATGGCATCGGGGTCTCTTCTGAGGACATGACCAACCCAGCTCCAGCGTCTGCCAGCTATGATGGTGTGCATGTCCTCTTGCTTGCTACGAGTAAGCAGATCTTGGTTGGTGATGGTATTCGGCCAAAAGATGCGGTGAATTTTTCTTAGGCATGTTGTTTCTGTAACTTCATTATTTTTTTTACATAGACAGGGGTGTCAGCCCTATGCTAAAACCCCCAACCTGGAGGACCAGGGTACCAGCTTTTGTCTGACCCCTACCCACACAGACCAGTCCAGCTTGGTTGAACCTACCAGGAGTAAAACTCCCACTGGCATAGCTCTGGGGATTGTCAGGGTACGCAAGCTGCCACACCGCTACAAGGTATAGGTACCACTGATGGCAGATATCAGTTATGCGCCTCTCGATTGATCTCGCAGAAGCCGGTATTTCTCGAATCCAAGACAGTATTGTTTCTTTATTTGGTATATCACTAAACAAAATTTCAGCACTGCTCAAAAAAGTTTCCTTGATGTATTCTCCATCTGTGAAAGATTTGCCCTTCGAAGCTACACACTGTGCAATTTTGTAACTACATTCGGTAGTTTTATTTTTGGTTCCAATTACTTGACTAAAATTACTACTTTGTTTTTTGTAGCCAGAAACAGCCATTTTTATGGCTTCACTTTTCTCCCCAGAGTTTTTAAACATGGACTGATGTTTAGTTTGATAGTGTCTTTGTACACTTGACGTACGGCACACGACACTTACATAACATAAAGCACAAACAGCACGATCCCTATGTTGTATGAATCCATATTCGTTTGTCCAAAAGTCTTGAAACGAGCGTATATAAAGTTTTTGTCTTTTATTAGTCATTTTAACGGCACCATATTACTTAATAACAACACCAACTTTTGTGCTGCGGTCAACGGACTGTACGGGCATGAGTATGCGACAGCTGAGAGAACTGTAGAGGTGGTGGTGGTTGGGAGAAAGGGGAAGGATAGGACGGAAATATAACTTCGTTGAGGTCAGTCATTGTTGCTCCAAACTCACACTGGGAGTCAAAAACTGCGAGCGAAAACGAAATAAATACGCTCGTCCAGGCGCTAGCCAGACACTATTGCGTAATTATGATATTACGTCTGGGCTTACCCGTCAAAATTCGCTTGGGATTCTTTTCAAGAATATCACCCTGCAAACTACGGTAGCAGGTAGACGCCAGACTAGCGGGCGCCGCAAAGTATAACCACTCCCCTTGAAATTCGTTGAAGAATGTTTGTTCTCGGAAACGGTCCGTAAAAACGAAGACTTACGTGCAGTATAGTATGATCAGGCCTTTAGTTTGCATCAGATCGCACATTCTTACCTCCAATGTCTAAAAACTTTCGTTTTGAAGGGTTGTAAAAACAGGTATAGCTTTAAAAGAATTATATGCTTCTATTTAATTAAAAATTCAATTTAAAAAAAAAAAATGAGATCATATACTGTACAGTATTTTAATTCACTCAGCGTGCCATTGAAAATAGTTCCACGTGCCACGCTTGGCACGCGTGCCGTAGTTTGCCGACCCCTGGCCTACAGCATCATACACGCGTTTCTAAAAATAAAACTGGTACTGTGTTTCTTAGAAAATCTTGATACGCAAGCTGCATAATGACCTAGATATAATACTAGCATTAATGAAATTATATACACTACGTTAACCTAAAAAGACAGACGGGCTTAGAAGAGAGAGAAAGAGAGAGAGAGAGAGAGAGAGATGCACGGAGGATCGCATGCAATTGTCCCACGTCGTCTCGCGATTAACAAGTGAATGCCAATCCCACGCGAAAGCCATGCAGGCCTGATTTTTTCAAATAAACAGTGACAAAAAAACACTACCTATACGAGGGTTAGGTTTTGAAAACATGTTTAATGCTTATTAGGAAACATGACACAATACTGTTTTACGTCTGAAATCCTGACTTTATACTGACAGAACAGTCGAAAAGGCAGGACAGGTGGCGGTTTGAAAAAAAAAATACACGACTATCCTAGATTAATACATATTTTGAACGAAGCCACTTAACCCCTTAAACTTAGATATTCTTGTGCCTTAGGATTTGCTGACAAAGAATATGTTATGTGTTACGCAAATAATCTAGTAATTAACAAATTATAGCCAAAATACTATAGTGAGGTTGTCTGACAGCACAAGATCATATTTGCTCATAATGGCAGTTTGAACAACACTGCTTTAGGGGAAATGCGGCCAACAAGTTAGATACGATTTGATTGGCCGTAGTCATATGTAAGGCGAAACCTTATTGGTCTAACTGCAAATACTAGTTGGTTGTTAATGGTTACGGTAGGATGGGTAAAGTTTTTTCAAAGGCTCTTGTAAACATGGTCTCATTGGTTAGAGCGTTCGATATAGTCAAATAGAAGCGTCAGTTCAGGGCCAGTTTTGAAAATAAACTTTATGAGAAGCCAGTGCGTTGAGAGCAAGCTAATATTTTTCTAAATAAAAGCCTGCACAGAGGCAGATCAAAATTGTGCCAGAATTCATTGCCAGTCAACGTTACTTGTTTAATATTTCCATGAATTGTGGTAAGCTAGACTTATTTCCTATGTATATATATATATGTGTTATATGAAAATTGAATATGACATGATAAATGGTGTCTGTATGTGTGTGGTTCAGTAGCAAACAGAAGGCAAAGCCTAGATATTGCTCCACCATGTAAAAGCTTGTCAGAGAGGAGTATAACTGCATAAGACATATATGGGATTGCCAAATAGTAACATGACACCTATCCTACTTATAGAAGGAATTAACGCTGGAATTGCAGAGGCGTTGTAACCATTAGGGAGAGGAATAATGGTATATTGTCACATGAGAAGCTAACAGTTGGCCTAAAGCGCTGAACTCTGTATTTGTAATGTCCTGTACTCCAGTGTGGAAATATATTATAAATTAGTTCTGAAGAAGGAGGTACAACCTCTTATTTCAGGGACCGTGGTACTGAAGTATTAGAGCAGCACCTGGTCTGAGTTTGGCTGGATCCAGAGAGCTGGCAGCCGACTCCTTGTCTAAGATATCGACCAGTGGTGTATTGCAAGATAACTGAGAAGCAAGCGAGCAGAGGAGACAGTTTCCTGCCGCCTACACATAAGTTAAGAATTCGTCAGCCAGAGCAGCTCACCCTTGTACAGGGTGTTCCACGAAAAAGCAGCCCCATTCACAAAGTGAAAATAACCAGATTTTTCAGCATTTTTCAATGTTTACAAATATGTCGGTTATAGAAGGTTCTAAGTAGTACTAGATTGACCTAAATTATTTTCCGTGATTGGACCGTGAGTATTTGAAGACCATCGTGTGTGTTTAAATAAACTGTCACCATCGTGTGTGTTTAAATAAACTGTCCATCATAATGCCGTTTTCACTGCAAGAAAGGATAGTTATTGTTGAGAATTATATATGTACATGATCATTCAAAAAACATCTGAAATTTTTGCATCAACGTTTTCTGGTTCTAAAATTCCTGCAAAGAGTAGCATACAGAAGTTGATCTCAAAATGGCGTACAACAGGGTCGGTCGTTAATGCCAAAAAATGTAGAGTGTCAACTGTTAGGACGTCACATTTCTACAACGCTAAGACTACTTGGCCATTCACACTACTTCCGACACAATACGTCAGCATTCCATGACGTCACGGGCCGCTTTTTCGTGGAACACCCTGTATAATCCACCTTAAAATTGACTGTAATACTAAGTCAAGAGGGACAGTTATTGTTTTACAAATAAAAGGAACTGTGATCCCTTCAAGATTATTTCCACCATTAACAAACACATGAAGTCGTGATGACAAACAACAACATAGCTTCAAAAGCCAGTATTACCTCATAAATATATCACAACCCTACACACATATTGTAATAATATTATATGTCAGGACAAAGATCCGTTGTATAAATTTTGTACATACACATTGTGTTTACATTTGATTGTGATTCATGATTCACTCTGTAGTTGGATCAGGATATCTATTCTTGAAAGAAATTAATACATAATTTAAACTTTAACACTTGACTTACTTAAGCTAGTCTTCTAGAGTGTTATATGTATGTACTTGTCATAGTGTTGTAAAGTGTTGTGGATCTTAATAAAAGTGTTTATCTGTTTGTTGGTTGTTGTGAACTTACACTTCATCATTATCATAACCCTAGACATTCAACGTAGTCATCACAATAGTCCTGAATAAGTCTGATTGAGGTCTAAATGTGGTAGCAAAGTAAGGTCATCTGTAACACACTACATTTAATAGATACAGATACCTTCACAGCTGATCTCAGTCAGTACACTAAGTCCTCTATAAATATTTATATATTCCCAACTTACCACAGTCGCCTCATACAACGTCCTGGGTAAGCCACTCACGTCTGTTGTTTTTCTGTTGTCTAGTGTTCTACTTCTTTATTTCTTACGAGTGCCTAAAAATATACCTTTATGTTTGTCTAATATTTAACATACCTGAGGCAGCAGTAGTAGTCCTAACCCGGGTCTCCTCGAGAACTACACGGAGAACATGCGCACATACACATACTGTGCGTGTTTGTGTTTGTATATCTGTCTACATCAGCGCTACTCTATTTTGTTTCCCTCCATATACTCATCCTGTTGCTTCCGGTTTCGTAGCATCCCTCCATATACTCATCCTGTTGCTACAGTTCTCGTAGCATTCCTCCATATACTCATCCTGTTGCTACAGTTCTCGTAGCATCCCTCCATATACTCATCCTGTTGCTACAGTTCTCGTAGCATACCAACTGAGTTCTTTTATCAAATTTCTTGCTCTGACTTTCTGTACTCCCGCTATATACAGCAACTATGCGCTCTATGATTTTCATCTCTCTATATAAAGTTTGCCTTGTCTCTATTTGTTCTTCTTCATGTCTCTCCCTAGTGTACCAATCTGACAGTTTGAAGGTCATCTGAGCAGTGGCGTACTAAGGGGGTTGTGAAGGGGCGGTCGCCCCGCGCGTCAGCCATGATAGGTGTGTCATCGGACAGTATTATGATAGTACTCACTGTTAAAAATGCACTTGCAAGTGTTTCTTTATGGGAGAGGGGTGCCAAAAATAAGCACCGCCCTGGGTGCCAAACACTTTACGTAAGCCCCTGTATTTGAGTGACTCGTATATCACAGAATGGAGATTCAAAGGCTGAAGGCAAGAGATGTATCTTCTGGTGTTTGGGTAAACTTAAGATAGTGACAGAGGAAACCACCAAAGAGAAGTCTCCAGCAGACAGAGTTTGTCTGTCTGACAGAGGCATAAACATGAAGGACGGTTGAACAACAGAAGGAACAATGAGCCGGCTCCTGGTAGGCGTAGAGGAACACACCAACTACAGTGGAGCCCCAACAACCTGACAACTACAGTGGAGCCCCCAACAACCTGACAACTACAGTGGAGCCCCAACAACCTGACAACTACAGTGGAGCCCCCAACAACCTGATGGTAGCTCGTTCCACAAAACTAAACACATTAAATCTAAAAATTAAAATTAGCGTTCGATTCCAATGGAGGCTACAGCACTTGCTTTCCAGTATTCGTTGTTTTTGATTTCATCGTTCAAGCTTTTCTTATCACATCTAGCCCCACTTGTCACTTCCTTACTATTACCTGACCTCTTAAGCTGTTTGACGCAACATTGAGTTCTTTTTATGCAGGGTGAATGTTTACGTGCCCAACAGAAAAACGTCGGTAAGTAGCGAGACGGGTTGAGTGAACAAAAGTTTGATACGGGGACATCGGTAGCAGATAATTGCCACAAACCATGTGGTTCAGGTTTTCCAATATGGATGACAGACTGTAATTGGGAGATCAGGTGTCAGTTCGCAAACATGACGTGCCCAAAAACACGGCCGATTTCACTTGGATGTCAGAAAATGACAATCTCGTTAAAGATTAAGATATGGACAGTGATGTAATACTTCCGGCTGATACAATTTGTTGTGATAATCAACAAGAAAGTAACATCGTGGAAGATATTATCAGTGATAGATCTGTGTAGTAGTGAGTTTGCAAATATGATAAGTAACAACGGAAGTGGCAAGACCTTATATGGTTATGGAGGTTGAAAATCATTTGTAAAGGGCAATATCTTATGTTGTCATGTAGTATGTTCTGCATGAGGGTAGTTGGGGCGGGGGAGCAAGCAAAATCAGATATTTATTTGCAACTGGTTTGGAGTTTGAGATGCTCTTGATTGGACTTCTCCAACTAGCAACCTGGTTGTGTAGGCGAACATTTCGCTTACACACTACAGCATTGTAAGAGTACTTCAACACACTACAGCGTTGTAAGACTACTTCACTGACTACGTACTGCGTCAAGAAGAAATCACAGATAGCCAGGACCATGGAATATCAGGACTCAAATATAGGACATGCCATAGGACTGGAAGTGAATTCTAAGATTAGAAGAGAGTAATAACAGAGACATCACTTTGAGCCTCAAGTTTTAGGTTCCAACTTCAAGTGCAATCAGTTCGACACTTAACACAACATGAAAGAGATTGCATCTTAAATCAGTTGTCCGACAATATTCGGACGTTTCCTGAGCAAACAATTATGTGCTCGCCCCAAAAAAAAACCGAGGTTAGTTGTAATATGTACATTTTATATTTGCATTTTGACATGTAAAATTTGCAGCTGGCAACCTCATCACTGCAAATAACTTGACATATGAACCACCACTGCAGGAGCTAGTGACTGCTTCGTGCGGCTTTCCTCACAAGGAACCAACCGCAGAGGTGGCCCCAGGCTCCATACAGAGCAGTGAGTGGATGATGATATCATGGTGTAGATATTTATTATACTCGTACAAGCACTTTAGCAAATTTCATATATATATATATATATATATATATATATATATATATATATATATATATATATATATATATATATATAATTGCTGTCTGAAAGCACTTTCATATGACTCACTGGGATTAAAATAAACCCTCAGGGAGGGTAAAAATTCCGAGGAAGATGAAGTGGTGAATGGAAGCGGAGGTCGCCTGATACTGATGTCAGGAGACCCAATACTCAAAAGAAGCATTTGTTTCCCTCTCAGTTTGTGGTTCAAGTTGCCAGCAGTCGACGCTAGACATCAACATCAGACGGGCATTAAAGCCGCTTGACAACCATTGTAATTACCTAAACCGTAATGCATGAGACAGCCACCAAATTTAACTATTGTAGAGAAGTACAGTCCAAGGCACCCGTGGGACTCAACAGTGACTGAAGCGGACGCCAACCGACCCCGCATCGGAAGCTAAGTACTGCAACGGCGCAGCCAATGAGAATTTCACAATTTTCCACAATTTAAATCATCCAATGATGATAAATATCTCGTTTCTTTTTTTTATAAACAACTTTATTTATTTTACATTGTTAAACTATAAGTGATTATTAAACCTGTTTATCTGTAAATGTAAAACTATAGTTGGATTAATCACTATTGCGTGAAGTGTATGTCTGCACCCGTACGACTCATTGTTTTAAATACATAACCAGATAGAGCTATTAGATTAAGATTTTTCCGAGTCACCTTCCAATGGAGGCTCAGAAATACGAGCGAAAATATATTACCTCACAGAAGGGGCTGGAGAATAATAAGTTCATGACAGCTTAGATTATCTCAGTTGTTATGCTTGCTTTTCTTTAAATTTCTGTGAGGCTCTTTTAAATAGAAGCATCATTCTTCTACTTGTGTCTCTGCCAAGAGTAATCTTGAGCGAAGGTTGATGACATTTAAAGACCCTCATCATTTTACAGTACTCTTAGTTTGGCCATTGTTGGAGCACTACTGCGGAGCAGGGGAGACAATCCTGCCACAGTGTTTAACAAAGATTATGTAGAAAATGGTTATGAAACTTTCTAAAATTAAAACAAGAACGATACATTAGCATCCAACTTTGGACCTGACGTGCATGGCTGATGTCATTGATGGTGGTGTAGTGGTAGTGGGTAGGTGGCGACTAGTATGAGATGCAAGGGGAATTCTCATCATGTAACACAAATTGTTATATAAACCACCGCAGCATGAGCATGTTAATGCTTTGATGCAGGCTTCATGCAAGGGGACCAGCTGCCGTAGTGGTTACATGCTCTGTACGGAACTAAAAGGACACAAAAAAGAAGAAGAAGATCGTAGAATAGTTAGTCTGGACATAGATAGCACTGTCCGTGTGCCATACAAACACCAAGTGAATTTTGTGAATGATGCGTGATACGGACCAGCACAGAAAATTCCAAATGATTCTCCCAGAAAAGACTCCAATCTTAAGTCAGCTTTTTTTTACGTGACAACAGTTTCGTTTGATGTAAACAGACATTAGTGTTAAAGAAAGATGGGGAAAAAAATACTTGCGAGAATGACGGGGCGAATGATGAGTGAGTCAGGAATGCGAGGGAAGTGTGAGAGTGACGTGGCAGAAGTGACTGCGAGTGGTTACAAAGTGGTGGTTGAGAAGTTAATTATTGAGAGGTTTAAGGGGGTAATGGACTAGAAAATAGACGACAATTGACAGAATGACAGTGCGAAACAATAAGGGAAAGATGGGAGAGAGAGGAGAAAGTAAGAAATGGAAGAATCAAAGAAGGAGCCAAAAGAATAAAAGAAACAAGACTGACAGCATGAAGAAGACAGCAGAGATATAAGAAATGACAGTAACAGAAATCTTAGAGTGATGACAGATGTAAAGTAAAGGATAAAGTCAATAGCTGATGAATGAGAGAAGAGAGGCAGAGGTGTCTGAGAAAACAAACGGATAATAACAATAAATTAAAAGGACAAATAAAGATGACTTAACAGATGAGTCACACAATGAATCAGGACACAAATAAAGATGACTTAACAGATGAGTCACACAATGAATCAGGACACAAATAAAGATGACTTAACAGATGAGTCACACAATGAATCAGGACACAAATAAAGATGACTTAACAGATGAGTCACACAATGAATCAGGACACAAATAAAGATGACTTAACAGATGAGTCACTCAATGAATCAGGACACAAATAAAGATGACTTAACAGATGAGTCACACAATGAATCAGGACACAAATAAAGATGACTTAACAGATGAGTCACACAATGAATCAGGACACAAATAAAGATGACTTAACAGATGAGTCACACAATGAATCAGGACACAAATAAAGATGACTTAACAGATGAGTCACACAATGAATCAGGACACAAATAAAGATGACTTAACAGATGAGTCACACAATGAATCAGGACACAAATAAAGATGACTTAACAGATGAGTCACACAATGAATCAGGACACAAATAAAGATGACTTAACAGATGAGTCACACAATGAATCAGGACACAAATAAAGATGACTTAACAGATGAGTCACACAATGACTCAGGACACAAATAAAGATGACTTAACAGATGAGTCACACAATGAATCAGGACACAAATAAAGATGACTTAACAGATGAGTCACACAATGACTCAGGACACAAATAAAGATGACTTAACAGATGAGTCACACAATGACTCAGGACACAAATAAAGATGACTTAACAGATGAGTCACACAATGACTCAGGACACAAATAAAGATGACTTAACAGATGAGTCACACAATGACTCAGGACACAAATAAAGATGACTTAACAGATGAGTCACACAATGAATCAGGACACAAAGAAGAAAGATAAAAGGCAAGTAAAGGTAGTCCTACTGCAGTTACTGCTGTTGAGGAGTGAAGTGTTACAGACTTCGCTACACTAAGTTCTTAGTTTCAGAGATAGTGTGACCGTGTCCTTTCTTCGATGCTTTTTGCCTTTGCCTTCCCTAACTAAAGAGCAGCAGAGTCAGGTACCCATTTGTTCGTCTAATTTTATACTGGAGCGTGACGCTACCTGGTTTCAGAGACACATGACTGTTCTAAGGATCTGAAACAGCCACGAATACAAGGAAGGTGTAAAAGACATAATGTAAGACAGTCACAAAGACTACAAACAGCAAGAGAATGAGAAAGAGATGGTAAAGACAAGTCAGTAGAACAAGTGATGAGAAAGAGATGGCAAAGACAAGTGTCAGTAGAACAAGTGATGAGAAAGAGATGGCAAAGACAAGTGTCAGTAGAACAAATGATGAGAAAGAGATGGCAAAGACAAGTGTCAGTAGAACAAGTGATGAGAAAGAGACGCTAGCAATGAATTGTGAACACACTGAGAAGACCTGCTGATAGCAACATAAAGCAGTCCTTGTTCTGGAAACCCCCAGAGAGGTGGAGGGAGACTAACAAATGCACGGAGAAGAGATCTGGGGACAGAAATGAAAGAGATATAGTCATGTAAGGACCTTGAGCGGACGGCAAGAGGACAGTTTACTATGTGAGTATGACAGATTGACCAAATGAAATGGTTATGGGGTGTATTAAGAATGCAGAATAGCAGATACCTGCGCTCTGCCCTAGGATAGAATCCTAAAGGAAATCAAGAAAAAGAGAAACTTGGAAAAAATTGGAAATGACCCAAAGAGGGCGAGCAGGCAGAGGAAGAAAAGGCCTTGAATAAATTAAACTAGCGGCTTGCACAGGACAGATTCAGAATGAGAGAAATTCATCAGTGTTGTCATTACACGGGCAAGACACTTTGGAACTGCCATGTAAACTAGTGTCTTTATGATAAATTATGAATTGCATAACAAAAATTCAGCTATAACGTTATGATTAATGCCCAGAACCGGATATTTCTTTTGGGATTTGAACTGCAACTATAAATACATGTAATGATGGCATTGGGAAATCATTATCTTTGGTATTTGACGAGGAAATTATGATGTTGTCGATAAATTCGCACAACAGCATTGAAATCCCACGAAAATTTACAAAAGAAAAAGTGAACTCGGACGCGAACCTCTGAGAAAGCAAGGGTTAGACCTGAGATTAGGTATATAAGCCCTGTTTCAGACAGGGTTCCTTTTTTTAAAATAAAGTTTTGCCTCGTTTTGGCGAGGCGCGTCCCGTTCAACCTAGTCGGTTATATTAGGGCGCATGTCCAAACATAATTTTAAAAAAAAGGGTTCCTTACTTCCCGAAATAACTTCAAGGTCTGACAGAGCTGAGAAGACATCCAGCGGGCTGACTCTTACAGTTAGAAGTCTTAATCCACAACACAACAAGATAACTGAAAAGTAGCAACGAATGACAGCTATTGTGAGCGCTTTGTAGATCGAAGCTTCAAAAAGCCACAATCTTAGAAGTAACACTGTCTGAGGGATTGTCTATAAGGTTACTAAATATCTTAGTGAATTAATGTTCATTTAAAATTGATGAATATTTAAAATTAATGTTATGCTTAACATAAATGTTCATGTTTATACCTTGCCTTGTGCCCCAAAGAAGATGGCTTCCACCACTATATAACCTCAATCTGGACAACAATGGCTCAGCTAGAAGTCATTGTTAGGACTGACCAACGCTAGCAATACAAAATTTAGTCTTTTTTTCTTTTTTACAGGCTTTTGGATGCTGTGCTCAAAGAGTTCGTCTTCTCTTTTTCTTTCTTGTCTTTTATTTAGGCCCATTTTGTCAATGTATTGTAAAGGGAAACAATTTTGCTAACTTTGGCATAACGCTAAGCCAAAGGCCAGTAATCATGACTGGGTTTGGAAAATGTCTTTAAATGATGTCAAAATTCTTAAATGTATTGTATTGTTGTACGACGTACTCCCTTTTGATTGTGGTAAAGTGGGATGTTATAAATATTTATAGGGGACTTAGTGTACTGACTGAGATCAGCTGTGAAGGTATCTGTATCTAATAAGTGTGGTGTATTACAGATGACCTTACTTGCTACCACATTTATACCTCAGTCAGAATTATTCTGGAATATTGTGATGACTACGTTAAATGTCTAGGGTTATGAAAATGATGAAGTGTAAGTCACAACAACAACAGACAGATAAACCATTTAATTTATTCCACAACACTTTACAACACTGTGACACTCACACACATATAACACCCTATAAGACTATATTAAATGAGTCAAGTGTTTAAGTTTAAAAATATATGTATTAATTCTTTCAATAATGGGTATCCTGATTCAACTACACAGTGAACCAGGAATCACAATCAAATGTAATTACAAGTATTATGTACACAGTTTATAAATATAATCTTTGTATTGACATATTTTATTAATCTTATCCTATGTGTGTAAGTTGTGAAGTAGTAATATGAGGTAATACTGGTTTTGTTTTTCAAGCTAGATTGTTGTTTGTCATCATGACTTCACGTGTTTGATAATCGTGGAAATAGTATTGGGAAAAGTTCACAGTTCCTGTCATTTGAACCAATTAATTGTCCCTCTGTGTTTAATAAAATGTCAATTTTTGAGGGGGCACATAATGTTGATCTACTCTGGCCACAGAAGCTTATCTTTCGTGATGGCGGCAGGAAAAGACTCCTCTGCTCGATTGCTTCCTGTGTTCTGGAGACACCTCACTGGTCGCTATCTGGACCAAGGAGTATGCTGTCAGCCTCTGGATTCAGCAAAACTCAGACCAGGTGCTGCTTCAATAACTTAGGACCACAGTCCCTGAAACAAGAAGGTTGTACCTCCTACTTCAGATCTAATTTATAATCTATTTCCACACTGAACGCAATACATAACAAACACTGAGTTCAGAGCGGTAGGCCAACTGCTAGCTTCATCTGAAACAATTTACACCAGTATACTCCTCCCTAATGGTTACTACGCCTCTGCAATTCCAGCATTATTTCCTTCTAGTCAATAAGATAGGTGTCAGTGTACTGTTTGGCCATTCCATGCAGTTATACTTTTCTCCGACACGTCCTGTTCAGGTTGGAGCACTATATAGGCCTTGCCTCATGTTCGCTACTGAACCACGCACATATACAGACATAAATTATCAATTTACATTCAATTTTCATTAAAAAGATATCGAATATATCAAGCTTACCACAATTCATGGAAATAATACACAGATACGTTGACTGGCGATGAATAATGGCACAAATTCCGATCTGCCTCTGTCCCAGACTTTTATTTAGAAAAATATGATCTGGCTCTCAACGCACTGTTTCTTGGTAAGTTTATTTTAAAATGTGGCACTGAACTGACGCTCCTAATTGACTATATTGGCGGGTCTAACCAATCGGGCCATGTTTACACAGCTTTTCAAAAAAAGTACCATTACTACCGTTTCCCCTAACAACAAAGAATTAGTATTTGTAGTCCGACTAATCGGGTTTAGCCTTACATTTACTTCTATCCAATCAAATAGGATTTTACATGGTGGCCCATTTCCCGTAAAATAGTGGTTTCAAAACATGCCACTGTGCGATTATTATTTGGTGTTGTCTGACACCCTCACTATTTTCTTTTGGCTATAATTTGTTAATTCCTAGACTATTTGCGTAACACTTAACATATTCTTTGTCAGCAAGTCCTAAGGAACCCAAATATATAAGTTTAATGGGGCTAAGTGGCTGCGTTCAAAATATGCATTTTCTAGGATAGTCGTGTATTTTTTATTTTTTTATGTTTAGAACCGCCACCTGTCCTGCCTTTTCGACTTCTGTCATGATTTCAGACATAAAACAGTATAATGTCATGTTTCCTAATAAGCGTTTTTCAGGTTTTTAAACCTAACTCTCGTATGGGTAGTGTTTTTTATCACGGTCTATTTGAAAAAAAGTTAGTGCTTCTGGCCTTTCGCTTGGGGAGGGTGGCATTAATTGTATATCGCGAGACGCGTGTTAGTGTTGCCGGCGTTCCTGCTTTCAGCCCTCACTCTCTCTATCCTAAGTTCATCTGTCTTTCCGTTTATGTTAACGTAGTGTATAAAATGAAATTAATGGAAGTATTAATTTAGGTCATTACGCAGTGTGCCTAGCTCAAGGTTTTCTTAGAAATGCAGTACACGTTTTATTGTAGAAAGCGTGTAGTGATGCAGTAGGCTTTACTATCAACGTGAAACGTTACAATTTGCAGACGAAGTAGAAAACAAGGGGGATTTTTGTACGCCATTGTGACAGCACTGTACTTTTACCATTTCTCTTTCCTTTTATTGAATTTATGTGTTAGGCTTTACATTTACCTTTTAATTTATATATGTGGATTTAGAATGTTTCACGACAAATTCTCCCCTCTTAAAACAGACGTTATATGTCAGTCTATAATTCTATATACACATAGAGAAATTTATTATTATTTCTGGGGCTTACGGTGATTCTCATCACACGGATGGCGGCTTAAAAAATCCGCTCCCAGATTTGTCTTTCCAGATATATACTCTATGCTAAACTCAAATGGCTGCATCAGTAATGACCAACGGAGTAATCTAGAATTTTCATGTCTAGCCTGCGCTAGAAACGACAAGGGTTTGTGATCCGTTTGCAACTTAAATGCCTTCCCATACAGATAAATATTGAATTTCTTTATCGCCCATATTACTGCAAGACATTCCTTTTCGCTAGTTGAGTAATTGGTTTCAGCTTTATTCAACTTTCTGCTAGCATATGCCACTGGGCTTAATTCCCCATCCAATGCATCTGATTTCTGTAGCAGAGTCGCACCTAACCCAATATTACTGGCATCCGTCCTTACAATGAATTCTTGACTTAAGTCAGGTAATTTCAAAATAGGTTTGCTTGTGAGCTTTTCCTTCAATTCCTGGTAAGCCAATTCACATTGTGGTGTCCATGTAATTCGATCTGGATTTCCTTTACGTGTCAAATCAGTTAACGGTGCACATATGGAATTAAAGTTTTTGATATACTTTTGGTAGAAACCACATAATGAGACAAAGGATCTCACGTCTTTCTTGGTTTGTGGTCTCGGGGCTTTCTTTAGTTTCTCTAAATTCTTGGGGTCAGGGGTCATGTTTCCCTGATGGACTGTGTGTCCCAAGAATTCTAATTCTTTACATCCAACGCAACATTTGGTTGGTCGGGCTGTTAAATTCGCTTCTCTAAGTCGATTAAACAGCATATTCAGAGAGTCAATGTGTTCCTCAAATGTTTCTGTTGCTATAAGGATATCATCCATGAAATTTGTGATGCATGGATTATTCAGAGGGTCCAATAATTTTCTCATCATTCTAGAGAAGACACTAGGCGCATTCTTCAATCCAAATGGCAATCTGTTAAACTCATAGTGTCCCTCTGAGGTACTAAAAGCTAGGTATGGTCTAACCTCAGGCTTTACTGGAATCTGATAGTATCCTTTACTCAGATCCACTTTTGAGAAATATTTAGCTTTATTTAGCCTGGCAAACAACTGATTTGTATCCGGCAATGGATCCACCTGTCCTTCTGTAATAGCATTCAGTCTCCTGTAATCTATACAGAGTCTATGTTCTCCAGAGGGTTTCCTTAAGAGCACAACACTGGAACTATACGAAGATTCACTGTGTGAAATAATTCCTTCCTTCAACAAATAGTCTATCTCTTCCTTCAAAGCTTTCTCCTTAGCAAAAGGAATCGAATAGGGTTTCATACAGACAGGTGTGGGGTCTATCAGTTTCATATCATATTCCAATAAGTTTGTATGCCCCGGTCGGTCTGTTAACACCTCTGTATGATTATCTAGAACCTGTTGCACTCTCTCTTTCTGATTTTTCGTTAAATGTGTACTGATTTTCACCTGTGCCGCTGTCTCACAGGGGTGTAATGGATATTCAAATGATGAAAGTGGTTCCTTTTTCATCTCCATGGCAATGGACAAGGTCAACAAGTGTGTCTCTTCCTGATGTTCTCTTTCCAAATATTTCTTCAGGAGATTCACATGATAGATTTTTTCTTTCCCCTTCTTATCTATCTTATAATTGGTTCTAGACACTTTCTCTAGAACTGTATATGGACCTTGCCATCCAATTTGTAACTTATTCTGACTACCGGGTAGAAGAAGCAGTACCTTCTCTCCCACAGCCAAATCTCTGTCTTTAGCTTTTCTGTTAAAATAGGCAGCATGTTTCTTCCTGGCTTGTCTCAAATTTTCATTGGCAAGTTTCCAGCCAGTTTTTAAACGAGTGGTCAGCTCATTCACATATTGGTATGAGGATGTAATATTTTCCTCTGCCTTTTCATCAGTCCACGTTCTTAACAGCGCTTCATATGGACCTTTAATTTTGTGGACCTATTTGTCCATGCACCGGTATGGTCTCTTCCACTCGAAGCGCTATAGTGATGATTTTTCTTCCCAGAATTATCATGCACAAAACGACCGCTACCAATTCTTTTCTTGGGGCTTTCTCCCCACTTAGAATTCTTGATGAGAGATTTCCTCTCTACATCTTCTTCCTCCAGTTTGTTTAAGTCCGATTGAGGGATTTTCGGCTTATCCTGGGGTAAGACATCTTTTTGCACTCTCTGCATAGTGGCCATTGTAAAACAGTTAATTGAAGCTTGTCCGTGAAAAGGGGCTTCCCATTCCATTTGGTCCACTTTATCAAATTTATTTTTCTTTGTATTGTCAGGCCTAAGTTTGCCCCGTGGCGTGTCCAGGTCCTGATCAATGTTCCCACTTGTGGGTGTTCCCTCATGTGCTATGCTACACCTTTCTACAAAATTCTCAATGTCCCACCTTGCCTTGGGCCAATAATAATTGTGAGCCACCTTTTGAATGATGGTACCTATTTTCTCATGGTCCCCATCTTGTTTCACATGTAGGCTCCTTATTAATTCTGCCCTATATGTCTTTGGAAGAACCAACTGTCCGTGACCATTGGATCTAGTTCCGGCCTTCCTATAAATCAACTTGTTTTTCATGTAAAAATCTCCCTTGCCTGGAGTTGTATGACAAGTTGACAATTTCCTGAAACAAGGCTTGAGGGTCTTATCCCCAGCCTGTGCCTTCCTCATCTCTTCTGGAGTGGTATTTAACATAATATCCTCCTCCTTTCTTGAGGTCGACCTGACCTGAAGGGTGGCCATAACTATAGGGTTCCTTCTGCAACGGTCAGTGTCATGATTGTTCATCTTACAATTTTTACACCATCTCTTTCCTTGGTTGAAAGATTTTCTTTCATCATATTTCCTTTCATCGAATTGTGGGGTTTTATTTTTATTGTCATACCGTGGCCTATCAAACTGGTGCTTACCTTTGTTTTGATCTCTAGGATCAAATTTATTAAAGTTCTGTGGTGCCCTAAAATTTTCTACCTGTTTCTTTTTATTACCTGATACCTCTGCCTGAGCTGCTTGATACCTTTCTGCAACATTTAATAACTCACCCAGTCTCTCTGCACCTTGTTCCATGAGAAACTTTCTCAGGTCTGGAGCCATGGACTCTCTTAATTGTTCTATAAGGACCATTTCCTTAAGATCTTGGGTTTTCCCCAGAGAAGTCCATTTCTCCAAGTATGTCTCTAACCGTGCAGAGAACTGGTGATAGGTTTCACCTGACAGTAGTTTAGCATTCCTAAATTTTTTCCTATAAAATTCTGCGTTCTTTTCATATCTTAACAAAAGAGCCTGCTTTAGCATGTCATAATTTTCTTGATCACCTCTGCTCATTTTGGCAAAAACTTCATAAGCTGCCCCACGAAGCCCTTGAGATAACTTTAAGCTCCACCTTTCTCTCTCTAACCCATACGTGGTAGCTAATAGTTCATATCTATTTAGATAGCTCTCAATATCATCGTCTTTCTCAACAAAATGATCTAAATGAAAGTTCATAGCTGAGGTTGAGGCTCCCTGACTAGCAGTAGCATCGGAGGTAAAGGGACTGGCACCATTTTCAGGAGCATGGCCTTGAAACTCAAACTCCCTTAGTCGTAACTCATGTTCCCTTTGTAATCTCTTCTCCTCCTTTTCTGCTTCCCTCTCTGCAGCCTGTCTTCTTTCCTCGGCTTCCCTTTCTGCCTTTTTTTCTTCTCTTTCTGCCTCCAATTTCTTAGCGTCAGCCTCAATCTGCAACCTCTTAGCCTCAGCCTCAATCTGCAACCTCTTAATTTCTTTTTCAGCCTCTATTCTCTTATCTTCGGCCAATCTTTCAGATTCTAATTTTCTTTCGGCCTCTTTTTCTAATCTTCTTTCTTCACGTTCAATATATTTGTCACATTCCGTAGTGACATAGGCAATCATAACTTGCCCGTCCATTCCTAACTCTTTAGCAGTCTGCACAGCAGCAGATCGAAATTTGGCCAGGTCCGCCATTTTCTAACAGGTAAATGTATATAATGTCTAACTAAACAATACAATCTGTAATTAATTAACTAAGGACAACCACAGGCACTGAGAGCTCAACCTTATTTATTTTCACCCAAGGATACCTTTTAAATTTTTATTATTCCCAATATATATAATAGGAGAAAGTTCAATATCCCGGGAGCGAGACCCCAATATATGTGGTAAAGTGGGATGTTATAAATATTTATAGGGGACTTAGTGTACTGACTGAGATCAGCTGTGAAGGTATCTGTATCTAATAAGTGTGGTGTATTACAGATGACCTTACTTGCTACCACATTTATACCTCAGTCAGAATTATTCTGGAATATTGTGATGACTACGTTAAATGTCTAGGGTTATGAAAATGATGAAGTGTAAGTCACAACAACAACAGACAGATAAACAATTTAATTTATTCCACAACACTTTACAACACTGTGACACTCACACACATATAACACTCTATAAGACTATCTTAAATGAGTCAAGTGTTTAAGTTTAAAAATATATGTATTAATTCTTTCAATAATGGGTATCCTGATTCAACTACACAGTGAACCAGGAATCACAATCAAATGTAATTACAAGTAGTATGTACACAGTTTATAAATATAATCTTTGTATTGACATATTTTATTATTCTTATCCTATGTGTGTAAGTTGTGAAGTAGTAATATGAGGTAATACTGGTTTTGTTTTTCAAGCTAGATTGTTGTTTTTCATCATGACTTCAAGTGTTTGATTATCGTGGAAATAGTATTGGGAAAAGTTCACAGTTCCTGTCATTTGAACCAATTAATTGTCCCTCTGTGTTTAATAAAATGTCAATTTTTGAGGGGGCACATAATGTTGAGCTACTCTGGCCACAGAAGCTTATCTTTCGTGATGGCGGCAGGAAAAGACTCCTCTGCTCGATTGCTTCCTGTGTTCTGGAGACACCTCACTGGTCGCTATCTGGACCAAGGAGTATGCTGTCAGCCTCTGGATTCAGCAAAACTCAGACCAGGTGCTGCTTCAATAACTTAGGACCACAGTCCCTGAAACAAGAAGGTTGTACCTCCTACTTCAGATCTAATTTATAATCTATTTCCACACTGAACACAATACATAACAAACACTGAGTTCAGAGCGGTAGGCCAACTGCTAGCTTCATCTGAAACAATTTACACCAGTATACTCCTCCCTAATGGTTACTACGCCTCTGCAATTCCAGCATTATTTCCTTCTAGTCAATAAGATAGGTGTCAGTGTACTGTTTGGCAATTCCATGCAGTTTTACTTTTCTCCGACACCTCCTGTTCAGGTTGGAGCACTATATATGCCTTGCCTCATGTTCGCTACTGAACCACACACATATACAGACATAAATTATCAATTTACATTCAATTTTCATTAAAAAGATATCGAATATATCAAGCTTACCACAATTCATGGAAATAATACACAGATACGTTGACTGGCGATGAATAATGGCACAAATTCCGATCTGCCTCTGTCCCAGACTTTTATTTAGAAAAATATGATCTGGCTCTCAACGCACTGTTTCTTAGTAAGTTTATTTTAAAATGTGGCACTGAACTGACGCTCCTAATTGACTATATTGGCGGGTCTAACCAATCGGGCCATGTTTACACAGCTTTTCAAAAAAAGTACCCTTACTACCGTTTCCCCTAACAACAAAGAATTAGTATTTGTAGTCCGACTAATCGTGTTTAGCCTTACATTTACTTCTATCCAATCAAATAGGATTTTACATGGTGGCCCATTTCCCGTAAAATAGTGGTTTCAAAACATGCCACTGTGCGATTATTATTTGGTGTTGTCTGACACCCTCACTATTTTCTTTTGGCTATAATTTGTTAATTCCTAGACTATTTGCGTAACACTTAACATATTCTTTGTCAGCAAGTCCTAAGGAACCCAAATATATAAGTTTAATGGGGCTAAGTGGCTGCGTTCAAAATATGCATTTTCTAGGATAGTCGTGTATTTTTAATTTTTTTATGTTTAGAACCGCCAACTGTCCTGCCTTTTCGACTTCTGTCATGATTTCAGACATAAAACAGTATAATGTCATGTTTCCTAATAAGCGTTTTTCAGGTTTTTAAACCTAACTCTCGTATGGGTAGTGTTTTTTATCACGGTCTATTTGAAAAAAAGTTAGTGCTTCTGGCCTTTCGCTTGGGGAGGGTGGCATTAATTGTATATCGCGAGACGCGTGTTAGTGTTGCCGGCGTTCCTGCTTTCAGCCCTCACTCTCTCTATCCTAAGTTCATCTGTCTTTCCGTTTATGTTAACGTAGTGTATAAAATGAAATTAATGGAAGTATTAATTTAGGTCATTACGCAGTGTGCCTAGCTCAAGGTTTTCTTAGAAATGCAGTACACGTTTTATTGTAGAAAGCGTGTAGTGATGCAGTAGGCTTTACTATCAACGTGAAACGTTACAATTTGCAGACGAAGTAGAAAACAAGGGGGATTTTTGTACGCCATTGTGACAGCACTGTACTTTTACCATTTCTCTTTCCTTTTATTGAATTTATGTGTTAGGCTTTACATTTACCTTTTAATTTATATATGTGGATTTAGAATGTTTCACGACAAATTCTCCCCTCTTAAAACAGACGTTATATGTCAGTCTATAATTCTATATACACATAGAGAAATTTATTATTATTTCTGGGGCTTACGGTGATTCTCATCACACGGATGGCGGCTTAAAAAATTCGCTCCCAGATTTGTCTTTCCAGATATATACTCTATGCTAAACTCAAATGGCTGCATCAGTAATGACCAACGGAGTAATCTAGAATTTTCATGTCTAGCCTGCGCTAGAAACGACAAGGGTTTGTGATCCGTTTGCAACTTAAATGCCTTCCCATACAGATAAATATTGAATTTCTTTATCGCCCATATTACTGCAAGACATTCCTTTTCGCTAGTTGAGTAATTGGTTTCAGCTTTATTCAACTTTCTGCTAGCATATGCCACTGGGCTTAATTCCCCATCCAATGCATCTGATTTCTGTAGCAGAGTCGCACCTAACCCAATATTACTGGCATCCGTCCTTACAATGAATTCTTGACTTAAGTCAGGTAATTTCAAAATAGGTTTGCTTGTGAGCTTTTCCTTCTATTCCTGGTAAGCCAATTCACATTGTGGTGTCCATGTAATTCGATCTGGATTTCCTTTACGTGTCAAATCAGTTAACGGTGCACATATGGAATTAAAGTTTTTGATATACTTTTGGTAGAAACCACATAATGAGACAAAGGATCTCACGTCTTTCTTGGTTTGTGGTCTCGGGGCTTTCTTTAGTTTCTCTAAATTCTTGGGGTCAGGGGTCATGTTTCCCTGATGGACTGTGTGTCCCAAGAATTCTAATTCTTTACATCCAACGCAACATTTGGTTGGTCGGGCTGTTAAATTCGCTTCTCTAAGTCGATTAAACAGCATATTCAGAGAGTCAATGTGTTCCTCAAATGTTTCTGTTGCTATAAGGATATCATCTATGAAATTTGTGATGCATGGATTATTCAGAGGGTCCAATAATTTTCTCATCATTCTAGAGAAGACACTAGGCGCATTCTTCAATCCAAATGGCAATCTGTTAAACTCATAGTGTCCCTCTGAGGTACTAAACGCTAGGTATGGTCTAACCTCAGGCTTTACTGGAATCTGATAGTATCCTTTACTCAGATCCACTTTTGAGAAATATTTAGCTTTATTTAGCCTGGCAAACAACTGATTTGTATCCGGCAATGGATCCACCTGTCCTTCTGTAATAGCATTCAGTCTCCTGTAATCTATACAGAGTCTATGTTCTCCAGAGGGTTTCCTTAAGAGCACAACACTGGAACTATACGAAGATTCACTGTGTGAAATAATTCCTTCCTTCAACAAATAGTCTATCTCTTCCTTCAAAGCTTTCTCCTTAGCAAAAGGAATCGAATAGGGTTTCATACAGACAGGTGTGGGGTCTATCAGTTTCATATCATATTCCAATAAGTTTGTATGCCCCGGTCGGTCTGTTAACACCTCTGTATGATTATCTAGAACCTGTTGCACTCTCTCTTTCTGATTTTTCGTTAAATGTGTACTGATTTTCACCTGTGCCGCTGTCTCACAGGGGTGTAATGGATATTCAAATGATGAAAGTGGTTCCTTTTTCATCTCCATGGCAATGGACAAGGTCAACAAGTGTGTCTCTTCCTGATGTTCTCTTTCCAAATATTTCTTCAGGAGATTCACATGATAGATTTTTTCTTTCCCCTTCTTATCTATCTTATAATTGGTTCTAGACACTTTCTCTAGAACTGTATATGGACCTTGCCATCCAATTTGTAACTTATTCTGACTACCGGGTAGAAGAAGCAGTACCTTCTCTCCCACAGCCAAATCTCTGTCTTTAGCTTTTCTGTTAAAATAGGCAGCATGTTTCTTCCTGGCTTGTCTCAAATTTTCATTGGCAAGTTTCCAGCCAGTTTTTAAACGAGTGGTCAGCTCATTCACATTTTGGTATGAGGATGTAATATTTTCCTCTGCCTTTTCATCAGTCCACGTTCTTAACAGCGCTTCATATGGACCTTTAATTTTGTGGACCTATTTGTCCATGCACCGGTATGGTCTCTTCCACTCGAAGCGCTATAGTGATGATTTTTCTTCCCAGAATTATCATGCACAAAACGACCGCTACCAATTCTTTTCTTGGGGCTTTCTCCCCACTTAGAATTCTTGATGAGAGATTTCCTCTCTACATCTTCTTCCTCCAGTTTGTTTAAGTCCGATTGAGGGATTTTCGGCTTATCCTGGGGTAAGACATCTTTTTGCACTCTCTGCATAGTGGCCATTATAAAATAGTTAATTGAAGCTTGTCCGTGAAAAGGGGCTTCCCATTCCATTTGGTCCACTTTATCAAATTTATTTTTCTTTGTATTGTCAGGCCTAAGTTTGCCCCGTGGCGTGTCCAGGTCCTGATCAATGTTCCCACTTGTGGGTGTTCCCTCATGTGCTATGCTACACCTTTCTACAAAATTCTTAATGTCCCACCTTGCCTTGGGCCAATAATAATTGTGAGCCACCTTTTGGATGATGGTACCTATTTTCTCATGGTCCCCATCTTGTTTCACATGTAGGCTCCTTATTAATTCTGCCCTATATGTCTTTGGAAGAACCAACTGTCCGTGACCATTGGATCTAGTTCCGGCCTTCCTATAAATCAACTTGTTCTTCATGTAAAAATCTCCCTTGCCTGGAGTTGTATGACAGGTTAACAATTTCCTGAAATAAGGCTTGAGGGTCTTATCCCCAGCCTGTACCTTCCTCATCTCATCTGGAGTGGTATTTAACATAATATCCTCCTCCTTTCTTGAGGTTGACCTGACCTGAAGGGTGGCCATAACTATAGGGTTCCTTCTGCAACGGTCAGTGTCATGATTGTTCATCTTACAATTTTTACACCATCTCTTTCCTTGGTTGAAAGATTTTCTTTCATCATATTTCCTTTCATCGAATTGTGGGGTTTTATTTTTATTGTCATACCGTGGCCTATCAAACTGGTGCTTACCTTTGTTCTGATCTCTAGGATCAAATTTATTAAAGTTCTGTGGTGCCCTAAAATTTTCTACCTGTTTCTTTTTATTACCTGATACCTCTGCCTGAGCTGCTTGATACCTTTCTGCAACATTTAGTAACTCACCCAGTCTCTCTGCACCTTGTTCCGTGAGAAACTTTCTCAGGTCTGGAGCCATGGACTCTCTTAATTGTTCTATAAGGACCATTTCCTTAAGATCTTGGGTTTTCCCCAGAGAAGTCCATTTCTCCAAGTATGTCTCTAACCGTGCAGAGAACTGGTGATAGGTTTCACCTGACAGTAGTTTAGCATTCCTAAATTTTTTCCTATAAAATTCTGCGTTCTTTTCATATCTTAACAAAAGAGCCTGCTTTAGCATGTCATAATTTTCTTGATCACCTCTGCTCATTTTGGCAAAAACTTCATAAGCTGCCCCACGAAGCCCTTGAGATAACTTTAAGCTCCACCTTTCTCTTTCTAACCCATACGTGGTAGCTAATAGTTCATATCTATTTAGATAGCTCTCAATATCATCGTCTTTCTCAACAAAATGATCTAAATGAAAGTTCATAGCTGAGGTTGAGGCTCCCTGACTAGCAGTAGCATCGGAGGTAAAGGGACTGGCACCATTTTCAGGAGCATGGCCTTGAAACTCAAACTCCCTTAGTCGTAACTCATGTTCCCTTTGTAATCTCTTCTCCTCCTTTTCTGCTTCCCTCTCTGCAGCCTGTCTTCTTTCCTCGGCTTCCCTTTCTGCCTTTTTTCTTCTCTTTCTGCCTCCAATTTCTTAGCGTCAGCCTCAATCTGCAACCTCTTAGCCTCAGCCTCAATCTGCAACCTCTTAATTTCTTTTTCAGCCTCTATTCTCTTATCTTCGGCCAATCTTTCAGATTCTAATTTTCTTTCGGCCTCTTTTTCTAATCTTCTTTCTTCACGTTCAATATATTTGTCACATTCCGTAGTGACATAGGCAATCATAACTTGCCCGTCCATTCCTAACTCTTTAGCAGTCTGCACAGCAGCAGATCGAAATTTGGCCAGGTCCGCCATTTTCTAACAGGTAAATGTATATAATGTCTAACTAAACAATACAATCTGTAATTAATTAACTAAGGACAACCACAGGCACTGAGAGCTCAACCTTATTTATTTTCACCCAAGGATACCTTTTAAATTTTTATTATTCCCAATATATATAATAGGAGAAAGTTGAATATCCCGGGAGCGAGACCCCAATATATGTGGTAAAGTGGGATGTTATAAATATTTATAGGGGACTTAGTGTACTGACTGAGATCAGCTGTGAAGGTATCTGTATCTAATAAGTGTGGTGTATTACAGATGACCTTACTTGCTACCACATTTATACCTCAGTCAGAATTATTCTGGAATATTGTGATGACTACGTTAAATGTCTAGGGTTATGAAAATGATGAAGTGTAAGTCACAACAACAACAGACAGATAAACCATTTAATTTATTCCACAACACTTTACAACACTGTGACACTCACACACATATAACACTCTATAAGACTATATTAAATGAGTCAAGTGTTTAAGTTTAAAAATATATGTATTAATTCTTTCAATAATGGGTATCCTGATTCAACTACACAGTGAACCAGGAATCACAATCAAATGTAATTACAAGTATTATGTACACAGTTTATAAACATAATCTTTGTATTGACATATTTTATTATTCTTATCCTATGTGTGTAAGTTGTGAAGTAGTAATATGAGGTAATACTGGTTTTGTTTTTCAAGCTAGATTATTGTTTGTCATCATGACTTCATGTGTTTGATTATCGTGGAAATAGTATTGGGAAAAGTTCACAGTTCCTGTCATGTGAACCAATTAATTGTCCCTCTGTGTTTAATAAAATGTCAATTTTTGAGGGGGCACGTAATGTTGATCTACTCTGGCCACAGAAGCTTATCTTTCGTGATGGCGGCAGGAAAAGACTCCTCTGCTCGATTGCTTCCTGTGTTCTGGAGACACCTCACTGGTCGCTATCTGGACCAAGGAGTATGCTGTCAGCCTCTGGATTCAGCAAAACTCAGACCAGGTGCTGCTTCAATAACTTAGGACCACAGTCCCTGAAACAAGAAGGTTGTACCTCCTACTTCAGATCTAATTTATAATCTATTTCCACACTGAACGCAATACATAACAAACACTGAGTTCAGAGCGGTAGGCCAACTGCTAGCTTCATCTGAAACAATTTACACCAGTATACTCCTCCCTAATGGTTACTACGCCTCTGCAATTCCAGCATTATTTCCTTCTAGTCAATAAGATAGGTGTCAGTGTACTGTCTGGCCATTCCATGCAGTTATACTTTTCTCCGACACGTCCTGTTCAGGTTGGAGCACTATATAGGCCTTGCCTCATGTTCGCTACTGAACCACGCACATATACAGACATAAATTATCAATTTACATTCAATTTTCATTAAAAAGATATCGAATATATCAAGCTTACCACAATTCATGGAAATAATACACAGATACGTTGACTGGCGATGAATAATGGCACAAATTCCGATCTGCCTCTGTCCCAGACTTTTATTTAGAAAAATATGATCTGGCTCTCAACGCACTGTTTCTTAGTAAGTTTATTTTAAAATGTGGCACTGAACTGACGCTCCTAATTGACTATATTGGCGGGTCTAACCAATCGGGCCATGTTTACACAGCTTTTCAAAAAAAGTACCCTTACTACCGTTTCCCCTAACAACAAAGAATTAGTCTTTGTAGTCCGACTAATCGGGTTTAGCCTTACATTTACTTCTATCCAATCAAATAGGATTTTACATGGTAGCCCATTTCCCGTAAAATAGTGGTTTCAAAACATGCCACCGTGCGATTATTATTTGGTGTTGTCTGACACCCTCACTATTTTATTTTGGCTATAATTTGTTAATTCCTAGACTATTTGCGTAACACTTAACATATTCTTTGTCAGCAAGTCCTAAGGAACCCAAATATATAAGTTTAATGGGGCTAAGTGGCTGCGTTCAAAATATGCATTTTCTAGGATAGTCGTGTATTTTTTATTTTTTTATGTTTAGAACCGCCACCTGTCCTGCCTTTTCGACTTCTGTCATGATTTCAGACATAAAACAGTATAATGTCATGTTTCCTAATAAGCGTTTTTCAGGTTTTTAAACCTAACTCTCGTATGGGTAGTGTTTTTTATCACGGTCTATTTGAAAAAAAGTTAGTGCTTCTGGCCTTTCGCTTGGGGAGGGTGGCATTAATTGTATATCGCGAGACGCGTGTTAGTGTTGCCGGCGTTCCTGCTTTCAGCCCTCACTCTCTCTATCCTAAGTTCATCTGTCTTTCCGTTTATGTTAACGTAGTGTATAAAATGAAATTAATGGAAGTATTAATTTAGGTCATTACGCAGTGTGCCTAGCTCAAGGTTTTCTTAGAAATGCAGTACACGTTTTATTGTAGAAAGCGTGTAGTGATGCAGTAGGCTTTACTATCAACGTGAAACGTTACAATTTGCCGACGAAGTAGAAAACAAGGGGGATTTTTGTACGCCATTGTGACAGCACTGTACTTTTACCATTTCTCTTTCCTTTTATTGAATTTATGTGTTAGGCTTTACATTTACCTTTTAATTTATATATGTGGATTTAGAATGTTTCACGACATTGATTGATTTAATCACAGCCTCAAGACTGTGTTGTCGAAATGAGGAGTTTGATCAACAGTGGCCAGCCACAGCCTCAAGACTGTGTTGTCGAAACGAGGAGTTTGATCAACAGTGGCCAGCCACAGCCTCAAGACAGTGTTGTCGAAATGAGGAGTCTGATCAAGAGCGGCCAGTCAGCATCAGAAGGGCGTCTTGGTTATAAACTACAGATATTATAACCTGGTTATAATTTGCATGTTCAACTTGTGGTGAAAAACGTATCACAATTTTGGAAATTGCAAACTGTTTAACGGTGGACCAACACTGTTCCTGGCATAGCATAGCATCTTCAATGTCGAGATGTCTTAATGACCGAATGACGTCAGCTACTACAACGTGTCAAGCAAGTTAAGTACAACTTAACCTGAAAACACAAACCAAGACACCCAATCCAATAACATTATGAAAACGACCAGTGACAAAATATTATTTTTTTCTGTGTGGAAATTTTGTAAGATATTGATAGACCAAGGTGATAATGTTTTACTATACATCATTAATCAATAAAGTATTGATTTGTTAATAACTGCAGTTATTGATTATATAAATTGTCAGTTATAATTGTGTGTTGTGTGGTCAAAGAAATATTAATAATTCAAATATAGTAGGGAATAAATACGAGCTGTACTCATATATTATATTAACCCCTGGATCATAGGACAGGTCAAGCGAAAAGTGACTTACCTATCAGTTCTCCTCTACAGCTGTCACAGAGAGTTTTATGATCATTAAATTTTCTATATTATTCTTTCTTTCTTCCACCCGTATCCTCTATTTTATTATCACTATCTATCCTTTTCCTGTATTTTTCGCATTCGTTCGTTTGCGAGAAATATTTTCTTTCCCATTTTCACTTTGCCGGTTTCGTTTTCTCATTTAGGAACGCAGTAGATTACCTAACGCGTCAGTCCCTTGCACGAGATAATTTTAGGTGAGATTTCAGTCCATCAGACATGATGAGCAGACATAATGTCTACATTTGCACCTGTCACGCGAGTTTCCTTGGCTGAGTTGCTCGGGGAAGGTGTTAATCGCGCCAGACAGGCTCGCTCAGAGCAGACATTTGTCTGGAGATTTCCATCTGACAAATAGTTTTACGGCTAGGTTGCTCGGTGAAGTGTGGTAACTGCCACCTAAGGGGACGTACCGTCTACATTTTCACCGGACACAGCGTTTCTTCAGGCTAGTCGCTCGGAGTGAAGAGTGATATGACACTCATGCGGCGTGCTGGAATGAGACATATAGTCTGGGTTTTTCCATGACACTCACACATTCGCTCAGAAGGGCCATTTTCTTGACGTAGGTGTCAAAGACGCACTGCTGGCAGTTACGGCATGCGTCTAAGGTACGTAGGTGTTAATGAGAAGGGGAGATTATTTCATTTTTCGAAATAAGTTGGGACCCCTTTGTCCTGTTTTAAGATATTAACCGGAGTTTGAAACTAGATTTTCATTCATTCTCCTAATTCACAGTAGACAGGTTGTTCGTGAATAGAATAAGCTGTATAGCGAAGCTCCTAGTTTGTTCGGAAATTTGCCGAGCTCTAGACTTCAAATAAATATATCAGCGTATAATTCTAAAGTGTGCGATTACCTGTAGTTCTGTGTTCAGGTAAATATATTATATTAAGTATCTAATATTTTGTGAAGTGTTTAAAGTGATAATCACTTATTTTGTATTTCACTAGTTAGATTTGGTGCAGAGTGCTTAATTTATATAGTCTGTATTATTTTATAGTGACGAGTTACAGTGGAAAACAGAAATTATAATTGCTAGCTTAAACTCAGTCGGCTATTAACGAATTTAATTTTACTGCTAAATAATCAGGCGAGAATAATTTTTCTAAACTAACTTATAAATGCTAGATGCCTCATAAGTGTTGACGGAATACGTAGGTATTCCTAATTCATGATGATTGATTTTTATATAACTTATTTCATGGGAAAGTTTAAATGATACGTCAAGCTGTACGCTTGTAGTTTAAAAATGTAAGTTATAACGAGTACCTAGTATGTATAATTATTTTATATGTGTTTTTCCTTTATTCAGTGAATACTAGGGTTAACCCAAAACTTTGCCAGCGTTAAGTATTGATGAGTGATATCTGTGAAGAACTAAAACATTTTCCTTAAAAAGCCTTGGTGCAGAATCTTTACAAGTTATTTAAAAGGTAAATGAAGTAACAGGCCTATCGCGCCATTTTTTAATTCTTCCTGAGAAACAACTCAAGTACATTTTTAGCCTGTGTGTGGCAAGAAACATATTAACATCAGTAACATTCCGATGGAGTTTTGACTAGTGGTGTGGTGACCAAATATAGTCCTTTCCTGAAAGCAGACACCGATCTGACATTCCTCAATTCTAGAAACCTAAGTAATTGACACTGTGCTCGTTGTTAATGTTCGTGCCTGGACAATTTTAATGTGACCTAAACAGCATCCGAAAAAAAAGAACACCCAAGGAATCGTTCCCTGAAGCAGAGAATTCATCCCGTCTTTTTGGAACTGGGGATTTCTTGGTCAAAGACTGCCGTTGACGATTCTGTATGTGAATGTCCTAAACATTGTGTTTCCAGAAGTGGCTATCAAAGCTGTGAGTATGAACAAATGCACGTGATCACTGCTGACTGAATAGAGTGAATGCAGGACGGAGTGGTTTCTTTATTGTTGTAATTTGGCACCCATTTTGCTGTCTTAACTTTCTGTATGCAAGTATTGCTAATTATATTTCCCTTAAAATAGAGCAGAGATATCAAGTCTGTCCATACCTTAAAAAGGGGGAAATGTTAGACCTTATGTATCCTTGATTCCTTGGGGCTATCACTTTCTCCTAACAGGACTGTGGGCATACCTTGAGGGATAAGATCCTACTGCGGGTCTATCATTTTTTTGTAGCATTAGTATTGACTGTATAACTATTTGTATATGCTTTGATGTAATTTCTATGTGTTGTGATGAAATTTTAGATGATAATTAAAATGTCTTTTTTTTTGAAATTAATCAGCGCGTTGGTCAGCTCGTTCCAAAATATCTATTTAATCATTTGTTATAGTTTTCCCACGTCTGTACGTCTAACTGTCGTCTTGTATGTGCGTGCACGTGAGTGGATAGAAATATATATGATATATATATATATATATATATATATATATATATATATATATATATATATGTGTGTGTGTTTAGACTGTCTGACTCCTCTAAAATCTGTCGTAGAAGATAGGTGAAAGAGAGATTTCTCGATTTCAGAGACAGCCTCTATCACAGTCTACCATCTCACTCGTGGAAATCTGTTGCTATTACTATCTCTCACTGTGACTATCACTTATTCAAATCTAATCAGAAGGGACCAACCCAAGTCTTAATTCTCCTATCAAAAATCTACGACAACAGCTATCACCGAGAAGGTGACTTACCTATCAGTTCTCTTCTACAGCTATCACCGAGAACTGTGTAGTTAACTACCTGACTTGTCTTGTACCCTCCCTACCAATTCTCTTTTCCATTTCTGGGAACTGCTTTCTAATTTTCTATCCAACATCCATCTCGCCACATGTGTCATAGACTCATACGCGCCACGTTGGATCAGGAGAAAAAGCATAACAAACCTTCAGATCCATACAGGACTATGAGCGAAAACCAGAACGTTCAGATCCAGACAGGCTGAGGACAGAAAATAAAAACCTTTTGATCTAATTTAATATTATCGCAAAGAAAAATCCAAGGTTTAGAAACGACTGATTGCGGTTAAAAAATACCTGCACTCTCGACCACACAAGAGGAATGTGTAAGCTCTTGGATAAAGGACGGGGCATTGTGCCTCCGTTAATCTGACGTAGCAGGAAGACCTGGATAAACAGAACGGCAATGAATAAGCCCACTGTCAAATTTCAACGATCAAAAGACCAGTAATACAAACACTGGAGTTCAAACTTTAGTTTACAATATTGTTGAAGTGAAGGAAAATATACCTGCATATTCATAAATTGTGGACCGGCTGGGAAGTCCTTCACTTAGGTTAGAATTACAACACCATAGATAGTGTGCTAGCAAACATGTCCATGACTATCCTTTTTCAAGGCTTCACCGTGCTAGCTGATAGAAACTAGTAGCCCTTTTTCAATGCTTCACCGTGCTAGCTGATAGAAACTAGTAGCCCTTTTTCAATGCTTCACCGTGCAAGCTGATAGAAACTAGTAGCCCTTTTTAAGGCTTCACCGTGCTAGCTGATAGAAACTAGTAGCCCTTTTTAAGGCTTCACCGTGCTAGCTGATAGAAACTAGTAGCCCTTTTTAAGGCTTCACCGTGCTAGCTGATAGAAACTAGTAGCCCTTTTTAAGGCTTCACCGTGCTAGCTGATAGAAACTAGTAGCCCTTTTTAAGGCTTCACCGTGCTAGCTGACAGAAACTAGTAGCCCTTTTTAAGGCTTCATCGTGCTAGCTGATAGAAACTAGTAGCCCTTTTCAATCATTATCATCATGTTCCCTTGCGCTCGTTACAGAGTTGGCCCACTTGCAGGAAGCCTGCATCAAGCAGTCACATGCTCTTGCAGCGGTGGTTTCTGTGACAGTTCACTGTACACGACAAGGTTGTCAGCCTCATATTAGGCGCCTTGTACAAGATGGCTGCGGGTGCTCTAGCCGTTCTTTCTTTGTCTCTTCACAGATCGCCGAAAACTACACGCGGCGGACACATACACACTACTACACACATACACTACTACACGCGGCGGACACATACACTACTACACCCATTCACTACTACACCCATTCACTACTACACACATACACTACTACACGCGGCGGACACATACACTACTACACCAAAACCTCAGCGTAACCCAGAACTGAGTATACAACGATGGTGAGATAGCGAGCACTGCTATAAAACACGTTTCCCCATTCTCTCTCCCCCCCCCCCCCCCCATTTTTTCCCTCACCCCAGGTGCTGTTTATTAGACAGTCAGAAGATAACAAACAAAATTGGATACCGCAGTTTCTTCACTGATGCGGTAAACTCCAGCACGTAGTTCAAAGAGCAACAAAGTGATGCATTTGTGTGGTATTGTGTGTCAGCGTGTTTGATTTACTGGTGGGGCGCGCACGGTGTTTATTGTTCTCTGGGTATATAGGTGTTTATTGTTGTATGTGAACTGTGACTACTTTTTATTCACCCCACTCCCCCCTCCCCCACTTTTTCCCCAGTGTAGGAAAATTATGCAGATGCAAAATAGTCTGATGCTGGGCCTATATTCTATGTTTACCGGATCGACTAGATATCCGCACGTGCTTTGCTGTTTTTTGTTAGCTTTAAAAGATGTGTGAGGTTGAAAGATTGGGTCGGGGGGGGGGGGGGGGGGGGGGGGGGAGGGGGGAGGGGGGGGGGCCACGGCAGTGAGAGGGTATAACAAAACCTGACAAATCGCTGTAGCATGCAGTTTCTATTGCGGCCTATCTAGTTTGTTTGTTCTCTATTTGTTTTTTTTTTTAAGTTTCCTGTTATTTTTTCCCCCCGTTATGCTGAACGTAATTCCCTGTGTAGTTCCCGGGAGGGGGAAGTCTCTGAGGAGACAAAGTAACACTGAGACTCCTTGTCCCTAATGCATGACGTAAAAGGTGACGAGTATGAGGCTATGCGTATGGCTGGCAACCTCATCATGTCAACAAACAAACGGCAACAGACGCCATCATGGCTGGAGTGCATACATGTTTTGGTGCAGACGTCTTATAAGGGAACGATCTAGTGATGGTTCCATGCCCAATAAGGAACGACAACTGAAGCCATGATAAATGATGCTATACGATAACAAAACACACCTGGGGCCCATGTTTATCAGGCTACTTCAAAAGTACGGGACAACTTGAGTGCCTGTTTTGTTGCACACTTCTGTGTGAAATTTCATACGTCAGTTTTCCCTGTTCTTTTTTTGTGTTGACATGTGTGACTTATTTTCACTGTTGGGCCACTCACACCCTGTGCCGTAAAGAATGGGAGAGGACATTTTCCATTGAAGACAAATATTAAGCGGGGCCAAAGGTTTATAGTGAATGCTGGGTATCTACAGCTGACCAATGATTCGATGGATGACAAGAGCTGTGAAGGACTTGGTTTATTTGAAGTTTTTGCTTGTTTAGTTTTTCCTGACAAGGTACGCTTCTTTCAACCTAGACGGAAGCCCTTTAGTTATATCAGAACTCTTTGTCTGTGCAGCGTTGATAGATACTAACACTGGGTATGTGTTGTATTAAGTCACAGGTATGTGTTGTATTAAGTCACGAGTAAGTGTTGTATCAAGTCACCGGTATGCGTTGTATCAGGTCATGGGTAGGTGTTGTATCAGGTCAGGTGTATGAAAGTTGTATCAGGTCAGGGGTATGAAAGTTGTATCACGTCACAGGTTTGAACAGCTGTATCGAGTCATGTGGACGAATGTTATACCAACTGTTATGAAGTGACTCCTTCTTTAAGCCTACTGCAGCGATCCAGGTGTTCAAAATGAATGTTCCCGGTATGTGTGACAGGTAAGACAGGTGTGTACTCACTCAATCGAGAAACTGACAGCACCGCTGTACAAACCATGCACGAAGAAGGCGAAGACTCGCAACTTCTACCAAAAAATCATAATTATTTTTGACTGCTCACTTTCTATCTCATTCTTCTCTCTCTCTCTCCTCTCCTCTCTCGTTATTTAGTTATTTGGGTTCTTTCCTTTATCATAAACCGCTAAACAATCCCACTTTTACCTTGACAGCAAGTATAGCGCTTCAGATTTTTCACTGTTTGACTTAATCAATCCCAAACTTCAAAGATAAAGGTTAAAGATAAAAATTATATGTACATTGGTTGTACTGATGTATTTAAAACAGATAACCCAAGGTTTCGGCGAAAGACCTTCAACTTACTTTATACAACACATTAGCACCGTATAATTAGACAGGGGGGAAAGGTTACATAAATACTAATAGACAGATAAACGTATACATTCAGTACATTTTCTGCGTTTTTTTTTTTAAAGCAGTTTTTCAATTACTATAATAGCTTTTCTTATGCTTGCTATATTGTAGAATTTAGCTCAAGGCCTTTCCATATCTGCGTTATCCCGTTAATACCTGTCTCCAGTTTTTCAGTCTGTCTTTAACTCTCTTAGCATCGGGATTCCAGAAACAGAACTGCCTTGTAAAACAACCAACGTGTTTCTTCAGTGTATCAATCGCCACTGTCCTTTTCTCATCTCTAATCTAGTGTTTATGCAAGCAGAAATGCATATTAATGCATTCTCTATAAATCATAATTAATTCTTGCTTTCTGATACAACAACAATGTGTTAAATTAAAAGGTAGTCCGTTGCCGATACTGCCGAAGGGGTTGGAGTGTTACAGACATCAACATACTAGTTCCAGTTTTATGAGGTGAAGTTACCAGTTCCCTTCCTCGCCGCATTTTGCTTTCCCTAACTCGAGGGCAGAGTCAGGTACCCATTGACAGCTGGGTAGACAAAGACAATAAACAGATCGTTTAAAAAAATGACCACAAAACGCAGTCGACTATATCAGAAAGCTCGTAAAAAATTAACCATGAATGTTGGCGCGTGACACTAAACATGTGGTCAAGCGAAGGAAACCAGTGGTTACATTCCAGAGTTATCAAGCCAAGATATTATTTCTGTCCATCTTGCCTTAAACAGCAGCTCTATCTTAAGAGATCATGCGTGATCCTTTAATTTCTGGTCGGGTCTCCTTCCCTCCAGCAGATCATTGAGCTTATCGAGCGTGAGTGCGCGCCCTCATCGATTGTTCATGCAAAGCAGATTTTACAGAACACAGCCGTATTCTCTCTCTATCTCTCTCTCTTTTCTGTGATTGTATATGTTATAGCAAATCCACAACAATTTTGAACAATAAGGGAGGGAGGTGGGACGTTATCCAGATTAATAAACACTATAATAAGCATATGATTATGCATAACATGAAAAATAATTAAATAATATGAAACTATGTGCGGATCAATTCAACAGTGGGTAATCTGATTATCAGAAGTTATCCTCCCGTTAGGCAGGTGTTTCAGCCCTTTCACACCTCTGACACTCTAGGGGTAAAAAAACGGGGGGGGGGGGGGGGGGGGAGGAACGGGACGGGAGGGGTGAAGGACATGGGTCATGACTCCTAAGTGTCATCCTCCTGTTGGTTTTCCACACCCACGCTGGGAACTGAGCCAATTCCACACTGACTGCGATTTCCTAAACTGGCTATTCCCCCTTGATGCTACTCATTTTGCCAACATCAGATGTTAGTTAACTTAACCATTTTATACATAGTTGCATTGTTCTGAATTCCGTAACACATTGCGGCTGTTCAAAAGCCAGCATGATGCCTCTTCATGTAGCAAACGTAGCAACCTTTCAACCAACAGGACTGTGACGAACATTAACTTTCGCAGATTACATACTCATGTACAGAACTGGCTCAGACAGACAGGAAATGGTCCAAGGCAAGAGACACTACAGGCGGTTTCTAAATGGTGTGAGGCAAGCGGATCAAGGGTCAATTCCAACAAGGCCTGTGTGATGTGGTGCTCTTTGGACAACTCCATTGTGAAAGCAGACCTTCCAGGCATCACTTTCAATGAGCAGAACATTGAAAGGCAAGACAAGCTGAAGTATCTGGTAGTAACGTTTGATCGTGGGCTATCATTCAAGTATCATGTCGAACTGATCATACAGAAGTGCAAGCGAGGACTGGCAGCCTTAAAAACAATGGCTGCTGCGCGCTTGGAACAAAGACTTTTGTTTCTTCTGTATCATCAGCTCGTGAGTTCAGTAATCGAGTACGGGCTAGGAATACTCATGCTGTCAGTGTCACAATGTGAACCACTGGAATGCATTCAAAATGAAGGAATGCGAGTAGTTTTGGGCTGTACGCGTGATACCCCAATTGTGACAATTATATACATGCTGAAATTGCTGGCGACTAGATCCAGATATGCAATGGCCCAGGCAAAAGCGTATATGCGGGTAACTACCGACAAAAGACACCCCCTACATGAGAATGTAGCTTACACCAAAGGAGCAAGAGGGGGATGTCATGGATGGCACAGGCATAAGCTACGATTGGTCAGGTGACCAGGGTTGAAAATGTATCCAAAGAGGAAGAGTGGAGTAAGTCAGGGGAGAACTGGATAAACTACCAGCAGGTCATCACTAGCCTTGGCAGAGAGTGTAGATCTTGGGGCAATGAAAAAGCAGAGCTGGAGATTAATCAGCTGATAACTGATCATGCTGGGGATGATGACGCCATTGTGTACACTAATGGGTCTGTAGTGTGTGGTGAGAAATCAGGATGGGGCTTCTCTGCGAGAATAAAGGGCAGGGTCGTCGCTGAACAGAGTGGAGCCTACATGACAACAACTTCCAGCATGAGAATGGAGGTAGAGGCAGTTACTGCATCACTGAGGTGGCTGTCTGAAACTCCATCAACCAGGGCAGTTATATTGTCAGAGTCTCAAGCCATGCTTCGGAAAGTTCAGAATGGATGGCTGCGGCAGGAATGGAAAACATCAATAGAAGCCTCAAGTCTTGAAGAACTGGTGTGGATCTACTGTCCTGGTCATGCAGTGGTACGTGGCAATGAGAGAGCTGACAGACTGGCCTGGAGAGCACCCAGAGTGGGGACACTGGACATGGATAAGGGAGAGATACTAAGGGCTATTAATGATCGCCTGCTGGATAATGACACTGCAATGGATGAATCAACAAGGTTGAAGCTGTTGGAGTTTGGCATCAAACGTGGGACTAGCAAAAATGGACGTGAGAGAGGATGCATCCGTCGTTTGTAAACCAGCGTGCTACAGGTACAATTAGCATTCATACTCTTCGACATTTGCTGAAGGAGACTGAGCACCTATCGGTTTGCCCGGAGTGCAGTGAAGTCGGTGATGATTAACAATAACAATAACAATGCTGATCCTGTGTAAAGATAATTAACTTCTTGCAGAGACACAACATAAACAGCACATAAAGCCTCACTTTGTGAACTGTATTTATTTGTTATATGTGGTTAAAAGAGATACATTGGCCTGCGAAAAAAAAAAAACAACAACACGACACATGCTTTGTTTGTTATATATGTTACAGCAGACAAAGGGCTGAAAATCTCCCTATAGTTGTCATGTTTGTTATATGTGATACGTCAGAAAATGCGCTGAAAATCACCCTACAGCTGTCATGTTTACTATAGGTGGTATGAGAGATAAAGGAGCTGAAAAAATCACCTGATAGATACTTTGCTGCTACTTAACCCTGATACAAGCATAACTTTCGAAGAAGGCAAAGAGTTTTATCAGAATCAGATACAGGAGCAAATGGGATGCAGGACACACACAAAATGATACATTTTACCACCTCAGCTGATGAGAACAAGTAGTAATCTTCAGACTCCGCATGGGCCACAACAGACTGGGAAACCGTCGATTCAACATGCTAAAGATTAACTACATGAGTGCAACTGTAGCACAGATAAAATCACTGCTGAACATCTGTTTCAAAGATGCTCAACATATTAGGAATAGAGAAAGCGCATATGGCCGTCACCGGTACAATTTCTGGACGAAAAAAAAAAAACGCTATGGAGGAGATACAAATAGCCTCAAGCTGGCCACCGCGTTCTTTGAAAATACTGAAATAGACGTCTGAGAGTGTACGAAAATGGAGGAGAAGATAAGCGGACTGAAAGACTCCCTATTAATGTCATGTTTGTTTTATGTGAAACATCAGATAAAGGGACTGAAAAGGCTCCCTGGAGATGCCATGTTTTTTTTAAGTAGTATGTAAGTGTCGCGGGATTGTCTCCCCTGCTCTGCAATAGTGGTCCAAAAATGGCCAAACTCCGAGCAAACGGATGAGGGTTTTAAAAGTTATGAACTTTCGCTCAAGATTACACTTGGCATCATTGTAAATAGAACAATGATGCTCCTATTGAAGGGTGTCTAATAGGAATGTTACAGAATGGCAAGCATAATAACTGAGACCATCTAAGCTGTCATGAACTTATTATTCTCCAGCCCCTTTCTGTGAAGAAAGATATTGTCTCGTATTTTCTGAGTCGTGCGGGTACAAATTCACTCAGTAATGATTATATAAACTATAGTTTTATATTTACATAGAACAAGTTTAATAATCAATTATTGGTTAACGCCATTTGAAATAAATAAAGTTATTTTAACAAGGAAAATAATCAATTAATTTTGATCATCACTTGAATTGAAGAGAAAGAAAGAAAAAAAGGCCGGACGAATTTCGTCATAGTAAGATAAAAGGACTGAAAAACACTTGACATTTTTTTTTTTTTAATGGGGTGGGTCAGAAAAGAAGCTGAAAAACGGTGGACTGGTGTCTTCTTTTATATATAATCGAGGAAGTTGAGGGGAACTGCGGTAAGACGTGGAATACAATGGATGGGTTTGAAAAAAAATCGAAAAAAGGTGATTCGTCTTACGAGGACAAAAGACAAAGAAAATAGTCTACGTTACGGCCACAAGGCCTTCGTCAGGAAAGGAAAGAAGGTGAAGGCTAGATAGGACACATAAAAACTAAATAAAATAAAAACTGGGTACTTCCCTGAAGGCAAGAACCGAAATTCTATCAAAATCGCTGTCTATTGATGACCGCGTGGCTGAACAGAAAGTGACTTCCGCCGCCGGATGTACACAATGCATACCTTATGCATTGTGTACATCCGGCGGCGGAAGTCACTTTCTGTTCAGCCACGCGGTCATCAATAGACAGCGATTTTGATAGAATTTCGGTTCTTGCCTTCAGGGAAGTACCCAGTTTTTATTTTATTTAGTTTTTATGTGTCCTATCTAGCCTTCACCTTCTTTCCTTTCCTGACGAAGGCCTTGTGGCCGTAACGTAGACTATTTTCTTTGTCTTTTGTCCTCGTAAGACGAATCACCTTTTTTCGATTTTTTTTCAAACCCATCCATTGTCTTCTTTTATGTGATAAATGACATAAATAAGTTGAAACGCTCGGAATAGACGTTCTATTTGCTTTATGTCGTACAAGATATAAATGTGTTGAAAAGGGACGTCAGCTATGGCCGCGTGTTAAGAACAAGAAAGTCAAAGAGAAGAGAACTTGAAATATGAAATAATTATTGCCCAGAAAATAAGACATAAGTGCTCAATCCCTCGGTCCTGTTTCATGAAAGATTAAATAAAGAGAGCGTCTGCCTGACAGAATGTATAATGCACTGGCTTCCAGCTGCGAAAGTATCAGGTTCGAAAAACTTTGGTGTCACGCTTCAGTCTACCAAAGAACCACACAAGTGCCTATGCAACAGGATAGCATTACTAGGCATTCCTTGATCTGGAATACTCACAGTAAAAGGAGCAGAAGTAGACAGAAAAACACACGAGGAAGAGAAATGGAGACAAATGAAAATGGTGAGGAGTATATGGAAAGACCTGGAGCTGATGGCACGGACCAGAACTACTTAGCAGATGTTTGTTGAACCCCTATGCTCCTTGGCGAGTTTCGGCGTGTTAATGATGAAATTAAATATGATAATAAAAAAAAGTACCATAATCGCAGCTGCGTTCCTGAGAGAAGAAGGAAATGCAATCATAAGGAAGGAAGGAGAAGAGTACGGTCGTTCACCGTCTGACGTTAACATGGCCGCCACCGGCTGATGTAAATCAATACTCAACATCTCCACTGGGTGACACTGGGTTTCTCGAGATTAGGAAGGTTTCCAGATTGCGAGAAAGCACGGAGATCGTACTGAAGGTGTCGACGTTTCGAGAATGTGTAAAAGGATGAGAATGCGAGGAGCAGGGAAAACATAAGAATTATTAGACTTGGACACTGTGTAAAGTGATGAGAATGTGAAGGAAGGGAAAACATAAAAATTATTAGAAGAGTTGGAAACTGTATAAAATGATGAGAATGTGAAGGAAGGGAAAACATCAGAATTATTAGACTTGGAAACTGTGTAAAGTGATGAGAATGTGAAGGAAGGGAAAACATTAGAACTATTAAAGACTTGGAAACTGTGTAAAGGAAGTTGTGAGAATGTGAAGCAAGGAAAAACATCACACGTAGTATACACATTAGTCTTCTTCTATCGATCCCCAGGGATTTGAGTATTTACTCTTTACCCTTTTGTATTTGGGGGTGAGTTCCAGTGCTTTCTTGCAAACCCAAGGAACTTTCCCAACTCAGCTAGTTCAACATTGGTAAAACACACCAGGCCCACTAATTGGGGGTAAAATACGCATAAATGGGGTATGTTGCAGGCACTCGTAAGAAGTAAAAAACTGGACAACAGAGAAACAACGGAACTGATAGGCTTACCACAGGGCTAGTACCCAGGAATATACTAAAGGCACCATCGTCTGTCTCGCTACGGTAGTTACACTTGACATATTTATTCATTTATTAATATAAGGAGACTTGCAGGCTGTCACAAGACAAAAATAATCGGTGTAATAAATTTTGATCATTTTAAAAAAAAAATCTGAATTTTGTCTCGTGTTGGCGAGACGCTTCAGGTTCGTAGACACAAGGTATGTCGGTTATATTCGGGCGTAAGATATATCCGAATATAAACATTCTTCCGATTCGGTAAGGACGTTAGTCACTGAAAGTAACAGGGAAAAATCTAGAATAAAAAAATGTCTGTGATGACAACGCTCAATAATGATATTTGTATATGTATGGGAGCGAGAGAGAGAAACAGGAAATGGAGTGGTACACACTGAGCGGTTGACTCCTCAATTCAACAGAGACCACTTCAGTTTTTGCCCCTGCTGGCGATGTCATTAATCACCCGCACGAGGAAGGTCAAAGGTTAATTTCCTCTCTTCTGACTTGGAAGGTGGGTTAAAGTGACACAGAAATCACCACTTATCCTATTTACCTTAAATTGCCGAGACTGGTTATTTTGCACATTTCGTATTATTTCTATTTCTGCTTCTCTGTTTAAAAAAAAAAAAAAAATTTTGCCTCGTTTTGGCGAGGCGCGTCCCAATCAACCTAGTCGGTTATATTAGGGCGCATGTCCAAATATAAAAAAACCTTCAGGTCTTGATATTACTGCTGTCTTTCAGACTCCACGTGAAATATTGCGCAAATTATTTATTTTCATTTCTCAAAGTTATTTGTCATATCTGGGCCGAAACATTAGATGTCCTGTCTACAAACCTTTTTCGCTAATCTTTTCCGGTCGTCTGTTTTTCCTTTGTCATATTTCGCAGACGTTATATTTCACTACTGTCTCTTGTTTTTATCTATGCCTCACTAAGAGTATTTCTGAAAAGTCCCGTATTTCTGGTGAATTGTTTATTTCTAAAACTGACGCACGTGCAGTGTTTGTCATAATTATTTTTTTATTTCTACTATCAGTTTTACAATACAGTATGTCAATTAATCAGTCTCCTTTAACAACCACCACCCCCAGGGAGAATAACATATGCCACGCATTAGTGTCACGCGGCCAAGCCCTACTGTCACGCGGCCAAGGTCTACTATCACGTGGCATGAGCTCAAATGTTTTCCATATCATTTTCATCTGTCTCCATTTCTCTTCTCCATGTGTTCTTCGGTATGCCCCCACTGCTCATACCTTGGGCATTCCAGAACAAGAAATGACTGGTAATGTTATCAACAGGTTTCCTTAATGCGCGTTAAATGCATCGCTAGCGTCCTCTTCAGACTTCTTGTTCTCCTGGTAGGCCTACTTGTCTGGTTCTTGTCATCAATTCCATGTTTGTTATCTTGTCGTCCCATTTCAATCTTTCTAAGTTTTACAATCTCCCTCTTCATTATTGGCATATACACGTGAAGATGGCTGATCTTATTTCTATTATGCGCCGCTATACCCAGCCTACTTTTTACAGCACACGTTTCAAGACATGTTTCGCTTGTGTATGTACCTGGGTAGATGGGTGTTTAAAAAAAAAAAGATCGAGAGGTGGTGTGACCAGTTCCCTTCCTCGCTGCTTTTTCCTTCCCTAACTCAAAGAACAGTCAGGTAACCATTTACAGCTGGGAAGACGAGCGTATCGGTACCGTGATTCAAACACGGCACCTTTGCCACGAGAGATAAGCGCTCTAATCACTGTCAATCGAACGCTCTCTTAAACATAAACACACAGACAAATGTCCATAAACTCACCCCCAACCCACCAACCAAAAAAAAAAAAAAAAAAAAAAAAATCCGCTGCCTATGGAATGTACAAAATATCAACTTGATGGGTCTTCTTTCTCACTTTCCTTTTCCCGTCTCACTTGCATATTTTTTTCCTCAAACAGTCCTTCGTTTCTCAACCTTTTCCATACTCTCTCCATCCTCAGTTTTTTAATTCTTTTTCACTCTTCATCGACGTGCTACCCTCTCTCCTACCACCCTCTTTTTATTGTGCGCGTCCTCTGACACACACTCGCCCCTGTATTCCATAAGGCGCGAACATTCTCCGAACCTCCTTTACTCCCCTTGTCACACACTGGACAGCAATGACTCACCCCCTTTCATTCTTTCTCATCTCTTATTCCGTTGCCATGTCTGTTCTTGTCAATTTCTGCCCTTCCATCCAGCCACGTTCTCCAACCCCCAGAAGCTTCTCTGATCATTCAACAAACGTATTCAATTAACATCAAGTCCAAACAACGGCCACTCTCTCCCTGGGCTCTAATAGTAAGACATGAAACGTGGAGAAATCGATCTCCCCTCGATTTCCTGCTGCGGCTACTGTGATGGATTTTCATTATGTGTGCAGAAATGAGAGAATCAGAAAAAGCTGACGTCGTTTTTTTGTTTTATTTCAGCGCTTAGATCTTAACGAGGACACTTTAAAATGATGCGATCGTTTGATGAGGAAATCAACCAAAATGTACCACGTCAACTTTTATAACAGTGCCTCGGGAAGGGGCCGGGGTGGGGTAGGCGGTAGTTGAAAGATTAGTTAGCTGAGAGTACACCCATGGAACAAGTATAATAAATTCTAACGCTGTTGAATGTTATGAAATTGTGTGCGGGTGTTTACGTGTGTGACGGAATCTTTGGTATGTGCTGTAGGCAGGCGCTACGAGAGGGGAAACCAGCAGGGTCATTGGGTCCGGGCCTCACCTCATATGGGGGTGGAGTCTTACCTTGGCCAAGAATTTATGATCCTCCACTTTTTACTCTTTTCCCAAACCAATGTGGGGGGCCTCGCTATGTGAAATGGCCCGGGGCTCCATCTGGGCTGTCGAGTGCCTGGCTATGGGCTGATTGTCTTGCGCATTTTAGTATGTGGTAGAGGCGTGGGTTGTTTTCGTAATGCCAAATGAAGTTGTTTACTGCAGACTACGTGTTTGTATTGGCAACAATTGATGTGTTTCATGATATGTGTATGTAATGACAACTGTGTTATGTATCCTTATCATTTCCCCTTTTTTAGCTCCCTACGGAGCATAGTCACTTCTGCAGCTAACCCCTCTTGCAGGAAACTTGTACATAAAAAAATGCATGTACACACGCAGCGGAGGTTTCTAAGCCATTTGTTGTACATGATGAGGTTGCCAGCCCCATGTACAATCTCTACTGGTCTATTTCTATTGTCTTAAGTTCTTGACGACGGGGGTGGGGATATACGTTTCTCTAGTTATTTACCGGGTTTCCTATTTTTGTAACTGCCGTGGGACCCAAAGATGCAGCAATAGTGAATGCAGTAGCGAACCATAGCTTGACTGCTTGCATCAGAGTCAGTGAACCAGAGCTGACTAAGACCCTACTCCACCTCCACGTGGTGGTCCTGGAAACAGTCTGCATCACTGCAGTCTGGCTGAGCGAGTAGGGATCGCAGAGGGAAGGCAAACCCGGTCCCAAAAAACTGCCGTGCTGAAGTCGGATGTGTCGACCGAAAGGTGCAGATATCACAGCTCCGGCGTAAACAGACACAACGCAACCAACGTCCTTTTCAGGATGAACGAGGAAGAAGAAGAAGTAACTACCGTTAGTTCACCTTTTTGCCTTCACGCCTCACCTGAGAGCGAACTTACCGTTCACACTTATCGTCTTTCCCCACATTAATCAGTGAAACAATCAAAACATAATTAAGACGTTATTTTGTCGATTTTATTTCTAGCCACTTCCTCACATAAACATTGAAAATTAAAATTTAAAAAAATAATAAATTGCCCTAATGAGATGGAAGATGGCGCTTTCGGGTTCCAAACTTTAGAACTTTATCCTGTGAGAACAGAACTGCTATGAATTTTATGCTTAGCAACTCGTACTTCCCTCCGCCACTTCCCCTAAAAGAGGCGCATCTTCCCTGAAAGAGGCCCGCCTTACAGGTGATGAACCTCTCTTCTTCTTTGATCCTTAGCCGCCGACCTTCAAAGCAGTCCGTGGCCAGCACGCCTGATGGCGTCTTGAAGGGCAGCAACAAATTGATTCCACTTTGCTCGGTCGGTGGCCATCCTTCGTACAGTGCCCCAACTCTGGTTCATTTTTTGCATCTTAGCCTCCACAGTCCTCCGCCAAGTTGTTTTTGGTTGGCCTCTCTTTCGTTTTCTTTCAGGGGTCCATAGCATAGCTGTTCTTGTGATGGCATCGGGGTCTCTTCAGAGGACATGGCCAACCCAGCTCCAGCGTCTGCCAGCTATGATGGTGTACATGTTCTCTTGCTTGCTCCGAGTAAGCAGATCTTGGTTGGTGATGGTATTCGGCCAAAAGATTCGGAGAATTTTTCTTAGGCGTGTTGTGTGAAAAGAGGACAATTTCGACATTTCCTTCTCTGTAACTCTCCAGCATCACGCACCATAGAGAAGCACAGAAAGCACACAGCTCTGATATAATCTTAATTTTGTGCTTGTGCTGTACTGAGAGGACTTCCAGACGTTGTTTAGAATAAAAAAGGCTGTTCTTGCTTTGTTCATTCTGTTGTTGATGTCTTTGCTTGCTCCGCCATCTGGTGTTACTATGCTTCCTAGGTACGTGAAGGTGTCTGTCTGTTCCAGTTGTTGATTCATTACTGTTATGGGCTCGTGGTTGCTCACATTGAGTGTCATGACCTCTGTCTTCTTTAGATTGATGTTCAGGCCCACCTGCTGGTTATACTTATTAAGTCTATCCGTTTTTTCCTGGATGTGTTGATGTGAATGTGCTAGTAGTGCAATGTCATCTGCATATTCCAGATCTTCCAATGTAGAAAATGTAGTCCATCTTATTCCTCTTGGACTGCCCTCTGTTGTCTGGCGCATCACCCAGTCTATGACTGTTAAAAAATAGAGTGGTTAATAAGGGGCATCCCTGTCGTACTCCTGTCTTCACCTCACAGGTTAGGTTGCTCTGCCCTACGCTACACGTAAAGTTGGCATAGAGGCTTTTTATGATTGACATTATGCAGCTTGGAATTCCATGAGCCTTCAATATTTTCCATAGACTGTGCCTATGTATACTGTCAAAATACTTTTCAAAATCAACGAAATTAATGTACAGCTGTCTCTGCCATTCTGAGCACTGCTCTATAATGTTCCTGAGGGTAAATATATGATCTGCACATCTTCTGTTCTTTCTAAATCCTGCTTGTTCTTTCCTCAGTTTGTGGTCTACTGCTTTTGAAATTCTCTGTATAATTATCCTGCCTAATATTTTGCTGGGAACTGAGAGAAGAGTGATTCCTCTCCAATTATTGCAGTCTACAAGGTCTCCCTTCTTGGGCAATTTGACAATGATTCCTTTGTTTCTACTCCGTTGGTGTTGTCCCTGTTTTCCAGACTTGTGCAAATAGTGGTTCTAGTAGTTCTGCTGCTAGCTCAGGGTCTGTCTTAAATAGCTCTGCATTTAAGTTATCGTGGCCAGGAGCTTTTCCATTCTTTAACCTTATGATTGCCGTGATGATTTCTTCCTTCCGTGGAATGTCTGTATTAACATCCAGATCGTTTTCAGCCCCAGGAACATTCAACTGTGTCTCTGGTGGTTCCTTGTTCAGAGTTTCTCTTAAATGCTCTGCCCATCTTGTTTCCTGTCCCTTTGCTGTCGTGATGAGATTTCCTTGCTTATCTCTTACTAATGTAATATTGTTTGCACCTCGTTTTCCACTGATGGTTTTAGTTATTTTGTATACTGTGCTTTGTTCATTTCTCAGTGCTGCCTCTTCTGCCAGTCTTGCAAGATCGTCTAGGAAATTCCTTTTGTTGGCTCGGGTTTGGCGTTTAACTTTCTTGTCCAGCTGACTGTACTGCTCGCTATATAGTTGCTTTAACCTGGTGGTTGGGGGGGTTGGGGGGGGGGGGGGAGGAGGAGGAGAGACGGGACTTCGCTTCTGTTTTCTTTCTTTTCATTTCCTTTCTCATCGCTATGGTGTTTAATGTTTCTGGTGTTATCCAGTCTTGCTTCTTCCTTTCCTGGAATCTCAAGCATGATTTGCTGCTTTCCGTATATACTGTTGAAATGGTGTTGAATTTCTGGTCTATATCATCAGTCAATGTCTTTTCCTGACTTTTGGCAATTTGATATCGTTTCTTTATATCAGCCGCAAAATCTTTTCTGGTAAGAGGGTCCTTCAATGTGCTGATGTCAAACCTTTTCTGTGTAGTTACAGTTGGTCTAGCAGTTCTGATTTTCACCTTCAGTTTTGCTACGACTAAATGGTGGTCACTTCCCACATCTGCACACTTTCACATCTAGTAATGCATGTCTCCATCTACCATTAATCATCATGTGGTCTATCTGATGTCTGTCCCGGCCATTTGGTGATTCCCATGTTAATTTGTGAATTTCTTTGTGTGGGAAAAGTGTTCCTCCAATGGCCAGGTTGTTAATGCTACAGAAACTTATTAATTTATCCCCATTTCCCCATTACTCTTTCATTATATGTATTGTGTGTTCCAATTTTCGCATTGAGGATGAACCTCTACTTTCGTTAATAAGACGATGAAACAAAGGAAGACGGTACTAAAAGAAGTGGCTGAAAATGGTTAGTAGAGGAAATCTTCCTAAAATAAAAAACAAAAAATAAACCCCACGTAACGACAACGAGGTATTAATCAGGGACAAGACGTAACGAAAAAAACAAACAAACAAACAAACAAAAAGTGAGAACTGATCTCAATGCATACAAAATAGGGGGTGGGGGTGGGGGATCTAGGATATAAATACTGCTCGGGGTCTACAACAGAATCAAGTCCAACAGCAGCTAGACACGATTACTTTATTCTGGCTATAAATTTTGAGCCTGTTACCAACAAAGACATGAATGGTAGGTATTGTATTTGCGTACAGTCGCTCAAAGAAAGAAAGAAGCAAGAAAGAAAAGTAAAAACAGGTAGGTGCTTGATTAGAATTGGTTCTGCACAGGACAAAGCTACCAGGTAAATTTTTTTTTTTGTTTTTTTTTGTTTGGAAGAAAGAAAACATTGTGAAAGAATAGTTTTGGGAATGTCTGCCAGATATGCTACAGACAAATCATAAAATCAAACTATGGTGTCTAGGATGTAACGCTGTCATCACAATTATAGAATCTCCCTGGCAACTTACTGTAAGCATCCGGTGTGTAGAGGGGAGGAAACCCGCTCACCACATGTGTGTGGTGGTGAGTGTGCACATGTCTCTGGGTGGGAGGAGAGCTGGAATATTCCCTTTGTTTGTCTTTAACTTTCTCAACAGCAGGGCTGGGAGTTGTGGAACCTGAGGAGGTCATGTTATCCCCACTTCCGGACTTCGCAGGAGCTGCGGAATGTACTCCAGGACTGGGTCGGCCCTTGTCGTGTAGTTCATTAATCTTGTGAGAAGATGCGTATCCAGCGCTGGTTACCAACCCGGGACCATCGCCCCGTAAGGATTCCACCGAATCCGGAGATTTTCCGTCTGTGTCGACAATAGGCATCCTGTAGCCGAGTTGGGTTTGGTGGATGTACCCATGAGGATTGTTAGTGTATCCAATGATGTGTGGACTGATAGCTCTGTACATGGTGTCCAGCTGCATAGGTCTGAAATGTTGGTAATAGGGTGCGTAGGGAAACGCCGCCCCTGCCGCTGGGAGAGAATTGACGAGAGTTACGGGTAATGATGCTGCGACTGACGATAGTAATGAAGACGGTGTTGACGATGACGGCAAATGTGTTGAGCTAGCTTGCGGAATGTTTGGTGTGTTAGATTGACTAGGTGATCGTGTTTTGGAAGTTCTGTCAAACGATGAAGACGATGGTCCAGGTTGAGTGTTCTCTTCTTTGATATCAAACCGTTTTAAATTCATTCCGTCCAGCCTTGAAATGTCCTTAGAATGGATGACTTCCTTCTTAATCATGTCGTGAGGGATAAGCTCCAGGGGCTTCATTTCTGATGAGTTCCTGGAGATGGCCCCCGATGACTGGCCCGATGAGAGAGATCCAGTGTTGGTGAACTCAGGCGGGCTCTTGCGTTTGTCCTGATGCTGGTTTTCATACATCTTCTGTTTTTGTTGCTGATATATCTGTGCCCTGAGGAGATCATTCTGCTGCTGCTGCTGCTGTTTCATTAACTGATAGTTATGTTGATCTTGGGTAAGTCCCATCTGAGACTTCAGTTCAATATTCTCTTTCAGAGCTTGATGATTACCATTGTGCTTCCCTCTCAGGGTTTGGTCTTGATCACCACTTGATCGCTTCTGATCCAGCTGCCTATCTATTCCCGCAGTTAGTTTAACACCAAACTCAAACCCAGATCCCATAGAACGGGTTGTGGATGGAGTCCCTGAGGGAGGCCGCTTCCCCGAACCATCCTCAGCTTTAATAGCCAGCTCGTGGTGCTGTAGGAGTCGTTTTTGCTGGTCCAAGGATTGCTGGGGTAGCATTGCATAGGAGGAATCCATGGTCATAGGGCTGTAGCCACCAAGGTTATACTGTAGCTGTACTGCTGCTGGGGACATGCCGTGCACATGAGCAAAGTAATTAATCAGGGACTTCTGCTGAAGATCTGTCTCCTGTACACAGCGAGCACCTTCTTTCTTGTCATGTGGATTCTCATTAGAGCTGGACGGCCTTTTCTCTTCCATGTCATCTTTTTTTATCAATCCGTCAGACAAGGTTGGAGATGAAATTTGCGGACTTATACCATGTGGCAGGTAATTTTGTGGTCCTCCATAGTAGAACATGTTTCCAAAGTGCTGCGACAGAGAGCTAGTATCAGGCCCCAAATGTTGGGGTCCATTGACCTGGCCATCTTTCTTAAGGGAAGACTCTTTCTTTGGGCTGTCTTGCTGCATGGGGGAATTGCTGTCATTGGCATCTGAAATATCAGAGTATGCGGGACTGTGGACGTCATCATTAACGGTGCTCTTACCATCAGCGCTAGATACAACAGGTAATGTTGAAGGAGGGATGGCTATGCGTGACCTACCCGTGAGAGGACTATCAGAGTTGACAGAATATTGCAGGTTATGGGAGTTTAGTGAGGACTGGAATGGTAACTTGGATATATCATTGCTTGGGCTCGAAGCTTCATAAGGCTTGGACGGATTTGAGCTCCTTATCACAGCTGTTCGTTCACATTTGTACAAGTCATCATGAGAGTTCATATCATGTGAACTACTATTAGATTCTCCAGACGACACCTGACATTTAGATCCTGGATTAACAGGACCAGAAGTTGCAGTTTCTGCGTTATCTTTCTTCTTTTTTGACTTTTTCATTTTCTCTTTATTCAGATCAGACAGAGATGGACTGAGAACTGAATAATCTCCCAGAATGGTTGGTTTGGGCTGGATGGGTTTGAGCGTGGAGCCATGACCCTGTACAGACGACAGGGAGCTATTGTTCTGTGAATGAGTATTACCCACGCCAGCCATTTGTGGGGAAGGTGCCGGCACGATCGGGCGAGCAGATGTAATGGATTTAATGAAACTTGAACTTTTGCCACCGATCTGTCTGTCCGTGGTCATGGTCACGCCAAGGACAGAAGTAGACGTGGTGCTTGCCTGACCAGTTGCGGAAGTCATCAGGGGCACTGCTTGAGCTGTGACCACAGTGAGACTAGGGCATGTCTGTGTGATATGCGTTACCCCAGCCGCTGAACTTGCAGGTGTAAAGTTAGCCACCTGTGACTTGGTAGTGGTCACTACAGGTACGTTTGTGTGACTGTTGGTACTATTTACAACTAATGGAAGTGAACTTTCACTTGTTGACGACACAGAAGGCACTGAAGAAGATTTAGACATGGGAACGTCCACTAAATTTGAGTCCTTTTTCTTAGATGAAGTGACGCATGCGGTAGTTGGAGACTCGGACTCTTTCTGTAGGTGTATGTCAGCTTTAGTCAGCACGATTTGAGGTTCAATTTTACTGTTGACTGTTGTGCTTACAGTAGTACCATCAGAGCCCATGTCGTTGCCGCTGCCGCTGGACTCTTCCTCACTTCCGTCTTTCTTTGCGTTAACAACATCCACTTTGTGGACACTGGTCTGACCACTAGCCTTGTTTGCGATCTCCTTGAGGGGAATATCATCATCTAGTGAATCTCTGGAGTCTCTGTCTGAGGTTCTGGGCTGCTCCTTCGTTCTTTGCTTCCCTTTGGCTTTAATTCTGTCCGCCCTATCTGACACGGTAACCTTTTCTTTCTTGTCTTCTTTATCCTCCTCCTCATACTCATCTTCTTCATCGTCTTTAGCATCATCTGTGAGAGATGATTTTCGGTGCGCGTGTGTTCTGTGATATCGCAACCCGTTCATGTGTTTGTACTTCTTGTGACAGTTCGGTTCTGGACACACGATATACCCGTCAACTGTTGGGCTGTCTGCCCCTGTCACCCCCCGGGAACACGACCGACTTCGCTTGGATTTTTCACTGTCAACGTCATTTGGTTTTGTTTTTCTCTTCATATTGCTCGTACTAATGTCCGATTTTGCCGGACTAGGTGGTGCTGTGAAGTTACTGCTGCTGCTATTAACGGTTCCACGGCGACCCTTTCGAAGCCGCCTTCCCTCTGGAAGTCTTTCACTGGACTGGACTGAGCTTCGACAGTTACGTTTGCCACGCCCCTTTGGTGTTCTAGATTCGAAGTCACTTACAGGAGACTCGCAGCCATTGGGTCTGAAATCGAGACAAATAAAAACGAATGTTAATTAATTAACTTCATCTACAAAAACTTCAAAGTAGTCTCTCATACTTCCAACTACATCCGATCAAGCCGCCTAGTCTTTCACACTCCCTGACACATCCGATCGTCAACGCTCATTCCGCCTAGTCTTTCAAACCCCCGAACAAATCCGATCTTCAACGCTCAACCCACCTAAGATAAATGAACTGTACGACTGTCTTACTAAAGGTCAAGGCATGTGCGGTGCCTCGAGGCGTAGGCGACCATGTCCATCAACATGATCTCAAGTACACCAATACCTCGACTTTCGTCGCTTCGACTTTCGTCGCTTCACTCTTTCGTCGGTTTTCAATTCTAACCACGTTTCCAAATTTCGTCGCTCGCTTCGCTCTTTCGTCGCATTTGGTCACAACTGCGCGTCATCTTGATTCTTTCGTCGTTCAGTCTTTGAACAGAAATCGTTCGGTGTGCACTGTTTTTTTTTTCCGCATTGAATCTCTTATATTTGTCATTAAACATATTAATACTACTTATTTTTGTGATTAAAATAACAAAACTATTCATACTATATTATTTTTGTGATTATACTGTAAACAGTTCGTAGTTATTTTAGTGATAACAGTCTAATGACAGTGTTCATATCGTGATTATACGACACGTGTACAGTTTTCATACTGTACTTTTTTTGTGTGATTAGGCCTTATACAGTACTACTTATTTTTCTGCTTTAATATATTCATAATGGGTCCTAAGTGTAGTGACACAGTTAAAAGAACCCATAAGGTTCTCAATTTGCAAGAAAAGCTTAAGCTAATCAAGCTTAATGAACAAGGCATCTTAAATGCTGAAATAGGCCGCAGGCTAGGTGTACCAAGCACTACAGTTAGCACAATTGTAAAGAACAGAGCTCAAGTGTTAGAGGAAATTAAAAACGCTACGCCAGTGCATACCAAACTTATTAGAAAGCGGCACAATTTAACTGGTGAGATGGAGAAAGTGTTAAATGTGTGGATTGAAGACCAAGTCAGCCACAACATTCCTCTAAGCCAAGATCTTATCCAGGCTAAAGCACAAACTTTATTTAATGCAATGAAGGCTGAACAAGGAGAGACATCAGCTGAAGAGACATTTGGAGCTAGCAGGGGCTGGTTTCAGAAATATAAGAAAAGGTCAAATTTGCATAATATAGCAGTGAAGGGAGAATCAGCTAGCGCAGATACCGCAGCTGCAGGGGCTTTTCAAGTGAAGCTTGAAACAATTATAGAAGAAGTTGGCTACACAAAGCAGCAGATCTTCAACGTAGAATAAATTTCGACAGAAGTTCAAAAGTAAATAGTGGGCTAGAACACCAAATAGCCTGTTACAGAGAACTTCTTAGGGAAAGGAAGAAGACATCAATGAGGTAAACGTCTTTGCTCTCCTTTTTCAAGACGCAACCGCCACAACCAACTTCAGTCACACCTCCCTCTAACCCTTCAGATTCCGAGCCATCAACATCAGCCCCAGCCCCAGTTAGATCTCCTTCAAAGTACCCTTCTCCTAAAAGAATTAGATTGAAATCCTCCAGTTCTGAAGATGAGCGACCTCAATTTTCTCCATCTGGTTTTCTAAGTCTAGAATCCCCCTAAATTACCAACATTCAAAACTGTACATACTGTATATATTCATCGTCTACTTGCTCAAGAATGATTTTAAGGTAAGATGCTATTTACGTATTTTTTATTTATTACTGTATTTTCTTTACTCTTATGTTTATTTCTGTTTATCTAGGTGTTGCACGCATTCGCAAGTGTTATATAGTTAGTTATTTTCGTTTTTTTGGCGGCCCTAATGCATTTGTAAGCTAAATAAAGGCTATTCTTCGACTTTCGTCGATTTTCGACTTTCGTCATAGCTCTGGTCCCTAACCTGTCGAAAGAGCGAGGTATTGGTGTATGTATGCTCCCTATCAGTTCCATCGTTGAACTCTTCCCCATCCATTGTGTCAGGCTATCTATTCTTTTACTCTCTGTCATTCTCTAGCTCTCTTTCCTTCTATTTTTCCGGGGTCAGGATGTTTTCGTTGCAACACATTGTGATTTTTTTTCTTTTTGTTCATTGTGCAGGACTTACTGTATCTCCATACATTATTGTCTAGATGTAACACTCTAGAATCCATTTCTTTGTTTTCAACGACTAGAATTTATTGCATAAAAATGTTCCTCAGTTTATGAAACGCTGCTGTTTTCCTTGGCAAATTCAGTTCTTAATCTCAGCCTCTTACTGCAAACGTCTTACGCAAAACACACCTAATACACACGCACACGCAATGGATTATGATGCAAAACATATGTATGACACAAACACATACACTGATATTTTTAAAAGGTCTGTAAATTCATAACAGAAAGAAGGAAGAGTAAAAATAAAATAAAAATAGTAGAGAGCGAGGCGACATCTTACTTACTTAGTCGTTCCCCTTCTACCGTGAGGTGTAGAGGTGCGAGGCGACATCACAAATATAAACATGAGATAACAAATAAGGCAGTAACTACTGTACAATTGGTGGACCATCACGAACGCACTGAGAGAATATTCTACGCACATTTGATTTGAGATTATTAAGCTTATCAACGTGTCTAAGTTATATAGTTTTCGTCTGTCTGCCCTAGGTGTGTTATCTTCTTTAAGTGTCCGCGCTTGTCTGCTCAAAGTTTGTATCTTCATTTGCTTGGATACGGCGGTTTATACTATACTGCTTGGGAGCCGCGCTGGTGTAATGGCTTCGGTGTTGTACTGGCGACCAGGTGTTCATGGTTCAAACCCGGGCGTCGGCGTTTGAAGAAATGTTTACGGCCGGAAATTTGACTGAATAGCCTGAACGGCTCCTGTGATAAACCCTCTGTGGATGGGAAGGAGCGAAGCTCCTGACCGGGTTGGAAGGAAAGTCCTCAGGTTCCCCAGCCTCGCAATGACATGTCATTGGGCCGAAGGGCTGAAAGCCCAAGTGCTGCTGGTTAAGGAAAAAAAAAAAAAAAAAAAAAATACTATACTGCTCAAAAAAAGTTAAAAGCCACTTTCAATTTTTAGGTCATTTCAACTAAGCTGTTTTTTTTAAAACCTGAACACTCAGTCAAAAAAGTGTTGCTGCATTTTGTTACATGCTTAAACAATGTTTGTTAATCTGACAATAAATCAAATCTGTGTTACGTGTGTGTACCTCCAAGGTCAATCAAATGTACGTGGTGGAAAGGGAAATAATGCATGTTTGAAAATGCTTCCTATGGCAAAGCCTGTTGATAACATTGCTGAAATTTGCTTTTCACATGCAAGTCGTGACTATAGGGAACACATGTCACCCACTTTTCGGAAGGAACGGGCAATGGGTATGTTTGTAACATTTACCATTTTAGCCATGGCTCAGCGAAGACGCTTGACCAATGTTGACAGATGGAGAGCGATGGCATGGCTGCAGGATGATGTAGGGCTGCGAGAAGTTGCTAGGAGATTAGGAGTTGCACACTCTGTCATACAAACTCTGCGTGATCGTTATAATGCAACCGGCAGTGTCGCAGAACAATGCAGGTCAGGACGTCCAAGGTCTACCACAAGACGGCAAGACACATTTGTTGTTGTATTGGCTCTCAGACAAAGAACAATCACAACATACCCATTGCCCGTTCCTTCCGAAAAGTGGGTGACATGTGTTCCCTATAGTCACGACTTGCATGTGAAAAGCAAATTTCAGCAATGTTATCAACAGGCTTTGCCATAGGAAGCATTTTCAAACATGCATTATTTCCCTTTCCACCACGTACATTTGATTGACCTTGGAGGTACACACACGTAACACAGATTTGATTTATTGTCAGATTAACAAACATTGTTTAAGCATGTAACAAAATGCAGCAACACTTTTTTGACTGAATGTTCAGGTTTAAAAAAAAAACAGCTTAGTTGAAATGACCTAAAAATTGAAAGTGGCCTTTAACTTTTTTTGAGCAGTATATTATAAATGCTTTTGTTAGCTCACTAGAGCTACAACTGTTGTTGTGAATATCCCTAGAGCTATAATACAGTAGGGTAACACCATATTCCCAATATGCCTCAATGGGCGTGTAACGGGATCCTTTATCTATACAGTAGGGCCCTGCTTTTCGGCGTTCCGTTAATACGGTGGTTTTGAATTATATACGTGTTCATTATCTTCGGCTCTTTCGGTGCATTTCGGCATGACGCGCTCAGCAGCTGAGTCCGAATATGTACGTGTTTTAGGTGTGCATCCTATGTTTATACATTCTGACTAGCTATAAATATTTTTGGCAGTAGTTATTCGCAGTGTTAATAAATGCTGTTGCAGAGCTCTCTGGGGCAACACATGTTACTGCCGTATTGTCTAGTTTTATCAATGCTTTTGCCGCTTTATCATTTTGCAGACACCGTCGACGCGTTTCTGAAGCCGTCCATTAGTCAGGCAGTAATTACAATCCATCAAGACGGATCAACGTCTGCCGGGTTTGTTTTTCTAGCAGGAGTGTGAGTTTCCTGCTCAAAATCCGTGTCCGAATTCCCAGATGCGGAACTCCCAGAAGACTCGAGCGTCAAGCATAGCGTCAATTGTGCGCAGAGAGCAGAAACAGTGTATAATTTCCCATATCAATTGGAAATTATGTATTTCTTCGAGGCTGCGTGAATATAGGAAAAGCGAGCAATGGCTGCCGAAAAATATTAATGAAAAACAGAATCGGCCCTGTTCTATTGTTGAATGAAATGTTTATATTTAATTGTGCGGAGGTGCTATTTTATTACTCCCCTCCGCTGGCATAATAGGTCACGTTGTGGCTATATGTTGAGTAACAAATGTGTATAATTACAGCAGAGAGAGAGAGAGAGAGAGAGAGAGAGAGAGAGAGAGAGAGCGAGAGAAAGAGAGCGAACGAACGAACTTTATTTTCGAGAGAGAGAGACAGAGAGAGAGAACGAACGAACGAACGAACGAACTTTATTTTCAAAGGGTTGAGAATTGGGCACGCAGGCCCGTCTGACATTCTGCCCTTCCTTTCTCTCATCTTTTATACTGATTTCATTTATTCTCACATACATTTTACCCATCAATTCAAGGAATTCAACGTTATAAAGGTAAAATAATAGCATACTCACATTCACAGTATCTAATATAAACATGAAATAAAGTATGTTGAAAAATACAAACTAAGTATCACCATGAAACAAAATATGTTGAAAAACACTATCATCATCATTAAACCTACATTCGATATTATACCATTTGTTCGGAGAGAGAGAGAGAGAGAGAGAGAGAGAGAGAGAGAGAGAGCGAGCGGGGGGATATAATTATAATGGTTAGAGAGGCTGTGACAAGTGTGATCTTGGATCGTTACATTTTTCTATAACCTCCTTCAATTCTCTACTGTGCCCTTCCTCTCCTTTTTCCTCACCTGCTCCTATCACTCATCGACCAAGGTTATCTTATCATATCTTGTCACTCCCTACGGATACCTTTGAAGACCCTCATTTGTATAAGTTTGGCCATTGTTGGACCACTATTGCAGAGCAGGGAAGACACAGAGGCCAAGAGTTTTATCAACAGCAGATACAGGAGCACGTGGGAAGCAGAGCATCCAGGACCACCAAAAAATGATGCATATTACCAGCTTAGCAGAAGTGAACAAGTGGTAATCTTCAGACTTCGCACAGGTCACAACAGATTGGGATACAAACTATTCAACAAGTTAAAGATGAGTCTTCTTCTTCTTCCTCGTTCGTCCTGAACAAGACGTTGGTTGCGTTGTGTCCGTTTACAGCGAAGCTGCGGTATTTGCGCCTTTCGGCCGACACATCCGACTTCCGCACGGCATTTTTTGGGACCGGGTTTGCCTTCCCTCTTCGATCCCTACTCCTCAGCCAGACTGCAGTGATGCAGCCTGTTTCCAGGACCACCACGTGGAGGTGGAGTAGGGTCTTGGTCACCTCTGGTTCGCTGACCCTGACGCAGGCAGTCAAGCTATGGGTCGCTTACTGCATTCCTCACTTTTGATGCGTCTTGGGTCCCTAAAGATGAGTGTAACTGTGGCACTGATGAAATGACTGGTGAAGGTGCCCAACATATGAGGAACAAAGAAAACGCATTTGGTCATCACCAGTACCATTCCTGGAAAAACTCTACGGAGATTACCAACAGCTTCAAGCTGACCATTTCTTTCTTTGAACACATCCCCAAGTTGACGTCTGAGGGTGGACTAAGAAGAAGAAGATTATGTTGTTAAAACGTTAGGTTAAATCTGCTAACGTCTCTTGTAGCTCCGGGGAAAAATCGAGGGAATAAAGAGAGAATAGTCCTACTGCTTCCGCAGGCAAGTCGTAAAAGTCCACTAATATGAGGTGTAGCTGGCAACCATTTGATGTGAAACAAATTGCATGGGGAAACCACTGCTGCAAGATCACTGGAATGCTTTGATGCAGGATTCTTTGCAAGGAAACCAGCTGCTGTGGTGACTCCGTGCTCCAAAAGGAGCGAAAAGTAAAACGATAATGAAAAATCTGCTAACATCGCTAGCTTTCATCAACACGAGATCTGACATCAGTGGACACTCCAGATGAAGTCTGACATTAAATAATCTACAAGAACCACGGACTGGCGCTAATCAACAACAACAAAATAGACGGCATACACACGCAAACCGCATGTTCTCATGACGACTGGAGCCATCATTAACAAGTAAAGAAATACATAAATATTAGGGATAAACTTTTATTACTGTAACCAAATCCACTAAAATATCTGTCATTGGATTGTTGCTCCCGACGCTACGAATTGCAACAAAGCTGTAACAATGTCCACTGTTATTGTGTGCAACGTCAATTATGTGATCATGTTCACAATTTTGTGTATAACGTCACCAAGTTCTGTGATCCTTCCACAGCTGCAATCGTGGAAAAAAAGTATTCGGCTTTAATTTTTTTTTTTTTGTCGCCCGGCCCAGGACAGGGTCACCCAAGGCTCCTTCAAACTGTGAAAGTTTAAAATGTACCACAACAGAGGGTCGTATGCAAAATTTCAGCTCCCAAGGTCGTCTGAAACCTAGCGAACCAAGGGCTCAAAGATTTGAAACTGTCAAATGAAATAAGTGTTTAAAAAGAAAACCAAAAGGAAGCCAATCAAACAGGACTTTTAGAAGAAAGTTTATGGAGAGAACGAGATACCGCATGAATTTTTAATAGCAAGGAGTAGATCAAATACAATAAATCAAAAATAGAGATTCGCATTAATTTATTTTGGCACTACAGACTTGTTCTGGCAGAAAGCTCAGCTCTCCTGTACCTCCTGGCTTCATGCTGTAACGGTATGAACTCGTCGGGCGAGTTTTACTGGTAGCCGTTACGTAACATGAACTTAATACAGACCAGGGGGCTGTAAACTTGTAATACATGAATCGCGTACGATCGCGTGGCTGCACACACATTACATAGATTGTGTTTGTTAGACCAGTGACAACATTCATTCAGTCATCATTACCTGTTAGCTGCGTGTGCAGCACACGTCTTCAACAAACACACGCCACTCTTGGTTATGTGCTATTTTTTCCCGTGACTTCATTATCCTGCATCATATCTGCCTCCTATTTCTTTTCCGTGTGTGTGTTTTTTTTTTAGTTGGGGGGGGGGGGGGGGGGGGGGGGGGTTGTGTCTCTCTCGCATGCATCATTACACGTATAATGACTGTTTATATTTGGTAGTAAAGTCACATAAAATCAAATCACAGTCAAGGTTGGTTGTAAACGATCACTAACATTTGTTATCTCTTGTCTTGTTTTGTGTACTCTACTGAACTATTTTTCCCCATCTTTTCACACGCTGTTTTTATTTACAGCGCTGTTAGTTTGCCTTCAGCCTGTTCCTTCAATTAGGTTTTTTTAACAAAATATTATATTCAACATAATTTATGCCCGTGTGATATACTTTTATTTATTCTTGTCATTCATTTTCACACGTCTCTTACTCAGTTCTCGCTTTCTGTCCTTTCCTTGACGAAGGTTTTGTGGTCACAACGTAGGCAAATCTCTTCGTCTTTTGTCCTACTAAGACGCATTACTTTTTTCATTATTTTGTTTTTAACAAACCCGCCCATATAAGTCACATGATTTCGTAGTGCATATCTGCTATCTTGACAGTGTTATGATGTATGCATACATTTTATATCTGAACAACGTAGAGTAAATATTCTACGGACTCGATTACCACATCCGGTTGATTGCTATCAACGCTTCTCACGGTAGTCATACATCAGATACTGCAGGTGAGGGAGTGAAGTGTTAGAGACTTCACTATACCAGGTCTCAGCTTTATAAGGCGGGGTGTTCGGTTCCCCTTGTAGCGTTTTATTTCTTTAACTCAAGATCAGAGCCAGGTGACCATTTACAGTGGAATAGACTGCAGTGTACTATTACCAGGTTTCGAACTCGGAAACTTTTTGCCTCGAGAATCAAGCGCTCTAACCACTCAGCAATTTAACCCTCTTACACAAGTATAAAGAACGGCGCAAATGGTTATATTATGTTGGCTACATGAGAGAGACATACTGATAGTGGCAGCACTGCCATCTCTAACCCAGTTGAGAGAGAAGCAGAATGATGATGGTGGAAACCTGAGACGGACCGCCAACTTTGGAAGAGAGGTGGATGTGAATATTTGAGAGCGAACGAAGAAGAAGGTTACTTCGCATTCCGCGCCTCTTACATTCAGAAATTGAGATATCTTTATCCTCTACCAAATCTCTGTCGGTGTAAGGGAGCAAAACATGGCGACTTCGTTTGACGTTTGAACAACTTACAGCAAACGCTCTGTGGACTCGATTATCGCACCAGGATCATTGCTATCAACGTGAGCGACTGGTGCCGCTAGTACGGCCTGGATACTAGTAATGTACTCAGTTTTCTTTGGAGTGTTTATCTTATGTGCACATTCTTTCAACCCTCGGTTAAATTAGAACGCAATAGCAAATAGCAAAAAGAGAGTTCAGTGACGTAGTAACTCTTGTTCAGAGTTGACACACTCTAAAAAGTTCACTTTATGCCCTCACTTGTAGCTTACTTATTCCCTCACTTGTAGCTTACTTATTCCCTCACTTGTAGCTTACTTATTCCCTCACTTGTAGCTTACTTATTCCCTCACTTGTAGCTTACTTATTCCCTCACTTGTAGCTTACTTATTCCCTCACTTGTAGCTTACTTATTCCCTCACTTGTAGCTTACTTATTCCCTCACTTGTAGCTTACTTATTCCCTCACTTGTAGCTTACTTATTCCCTCACTTGTAGCTTACTTATTCCCTCACTTGTAGCTTACTTATTCCCTCACTTGTAGCTTACTTATTCCCTCACTTGTAGCTTACTTATTCCCTCACTTGTAGCTTACTTATTCCCTCACTTGTAGCTTACTTATTCCCTCACTTGTAGCTTACTTATTCCCTCACTTGTAGCTTACTTATTCCCTCACTTGTAGCTTACTTATTCCCTCACTTGTAGCTTACTTATTCCCTCACTTGTAGCTTACTTATTCCCTCACTTGTAGCTTACTTATTCCCTCACTTGTAGCTTACTTATTCCCTCACTTGTAGCTTACTTATTCCCTCACTTGTAGCTTACTTATTCCCTCACTTGTAGCTTACTTATTCCCTCACTTGTAGCTTACTTATTCCCTCACTTGTAGCTTACTTATTCCCTCACTTGTAGCTTACTTATTAACAAAAGATAAAGGTAGTCCCTTAGTAGATACAGCCGCAGGGGAGTGAAGTGTTAGAGACTTCACTATACTAGGCCCAGCATCGAGAGGTGGGGTGACCAGTTCCCTTCCTCGCTGCCTTTTCCTTCCCTAATCCAAGAGCAAAGTCAGGTACTCATTTACAGCTGGATAGACTGTAGCGTGTCTACACCGTGAATCGAACCCTGCACCTATGCCGCGAGAGACCTATGTTCTAACCACTCTGTTAATCGGACGCTCAGCCACCTATTGGATATACATAAAACAAATACCAATAACTGTCATTTGATATTTGAATAATAAGTTTTACTTATCTCCCTTCACAGAAACCAAATAAAATGACATAAAATCTAAAATGGCCGCTAACTTGACGTTACAAGGGAGAGCACAAATTACTGCCCGCTATAACGTCGCGCAAAACAAGTCGCGTAAAACTGGTCGCGTAAAACAGGTCGCGTTGAGATGTAATGTTAATGTGACATATTATTTACTAAAATATTAATTAATTCTCTTGACTGTGACATCTGTTTCATATAAATAAATATTCGAATATTCTAGGTGATCTACCTGGAAGTTTTCCAAGACAGAAAATAGCGCAATAACTAGTCACACACAAAATAGAGAAAGCAGTGTCGGAACTCCACTGCAGAGTTGATTCAGGAGGGTCCCGCTTATACCGTTAGGTTCCAGATTCCCGTCGAAAAGCGGAACATATCCTTTTTTCTTTAACTTGCAAGTGCTTATAAAAATGATAATAACATATTTACACTATTATAAGAGATTAAGTACGCACTAGATCTAGGCCTATAAAAAACAGGACAGTAAAATGAAAATACCCATGTACATTAAGAAGTTTACGACTCCTCTTTTTATCACAACAACGCTTAGATGCCATTGTAATTAATTACAAACATTAAGAGATAATAAATTATTTTTCTTCAGTTTTACAGGAAAACTGCCAGAATACTGAGAGACGCAGAGCGCAAAACTGCTATAAACAGACCGAATTACCGACGATAAAATGATGCCCGAAGCCATTCTCGGACTCAGCTGTCGAGCGCGTCACGCCGAAAAACGCCGAAAGAAGAAAACAAGCGTCGAACATAATGAACATGTACATAATTATATATTTTTTTTTTAAAATAGGAGTTTTGCCTCGTGTTAGCAAGGCGCGCCCGTTCAACCTAGACACAAGGCCCGTCGGTTATATTAGGGCGCAAGTCCAACTATAAAAGACCCTGAGATATGGTACATGTATGGGTCACGAGATGGATTTTGGGCGACCTGTTCTCGATCTCTCTTTCACTACGGCAGTAACAGTTACATCTGTTGAACTAATTGCGTGCTTTTCCATGGTAAGCACTTTTTTCTTTCTCTGCTATGCAGCAGATATTTTTTATTTTCATTCTTGCACTCCTTTCAGTAATAATTCGTCTAGTCTGTTTACCTGACCATCCCTGCTGAGATAGTAGACAGGTGATGCAATATTGAAACGACAGTCATGTTGGTAAATTCTCGTGTACCAAACCTTGGCCGCGACAGATTAACACTAAAATCGCCCAAGCGTATGTGTTTGGTCGCTGATAAGGCAAGGGTGCGTCCTCGCTAAGGTGGTAAAGAGATGGTTGTGTGTGCTGAAGCGACAGATAACGAGATTACTCGTCTGTGAGACACCTTATGGACAGACATAAAAGACATAGTTTCCTGTCCGACTTTAACGAAGACATTACTTTATATGAAAGTAATAAGTTGTTACATCTGACACGCATTGTCGTATGAGTTTACAGATGTGTTGGTGAGTCTGCCCGCCAGGCAATCGGATGTTTTTTTTAACCATATATGGGAGAGGTGACCTCTGCATCATGCACACAATTTTTCCATGTCGGAAATAAGTTTAAATTTCTTCACACGACACGCATGTTTGAAAACGATTGGCGCTTTCTTAGCCTCGTAACAAACCCAATGCGGGGGCAGATTTGCAATATAATCCGACAATTTTGGCAAATCTAGTTCGCTGTGAGAAATCGCTTGCCAAAGACTACAACTAGACCTTGCTCGAAGTTAGAATTCAGAATTCCATTTATCAGACGGACTTTTATTGGAGTATTTTGGAAGGACTTACACAGCCCAGGAAAACTCTGGTATCATTTTAATAAGGAACCGGAATCTGAGGAAACTGAAACACACGGAGTCATAGTGGGAATTAATGTTAAAAGTAACGATCCCAAGGAACACGTGTAAGAGTCCGATTCAAGTGCCTTTATTAATCTGAGCAAAACGTCTGTGAACCAGGATTGGCGTAAGTTGTGCATTTTACATTTTTTCATTACTAACATGTGAACTAATAAGTATTTATTGCCATGTGAATATTAATATGTGAAATCGCTAGTGGATGTCCAAGTCATTTGAGGCTGGCAACGTCAGCATATGGAATGATGATTTCACGAACCACCACTGCAAGGGCTGGTGACTGCTTATCGCTAGTTTCTTAAAGAAAAGTAAAAGCCTAAGTAGTCCCAAGTTCCATATGGAGCAGGGAGGGAAAGATGAAAGAAATGATGTACATTCTAAGTATAATATCTTCATTTTCAAACCAGTGTAAATGTCTATGTAAACATATTCACTTTAAAATTAATGAAAGTTTCAAACTGTTCAACAAGTGCAGATATAAATGAAAACATATTCAATTTATATTGTGGAGATTTAAATGTAAACATATTCTATTTGTACTATTAACCTTTTCATTTAAATGTAAAATAAAGATAAAGCTATTCAATTTAAATGTAAAGAAAGTTTTATCTCGAGGAATTAAGTGTAATTCTCATCGAGGGTAAATTCTGAGGTAGATGGGATGGTGGAATAGAGAGAAGGGGACCCATAACTATGGGTTGGAAAACTTAATACTCAGGAGAGCGTTTTGTTTCTATTCTTTTACCATAGTTGTTGGTGGTACCAGTGAAGGTACTAATCTCTGGAACAAAGTGAAGGTAGAAGTGGACTGATGTAGAACTAGTAAGAAAGTGAAGGTAGAAGTGGACTGATGTAGAACTAGTAACCATCATCAGAGGGTCGTAGAAACGCGGGACCAGCTTGGCAGTTACTCCTTTATCTTACTTGGAACGTGCCGCGCCTTTAATCTTGACCAGAGACGCTAGAACTCCAGTGACCTATCTGCAGAGAACCAAACCATCAGCGGGAGCAGAACCTACCACTGGCAGAAAAGTGAAACCTATAAGCTGCCACGCGAACTCCTTTATAAACTTTCATCCCATCACAACAGTGATGACAACTTTCTGTTAAATCATTAGTCACATTTTTTAAAACCTTATTAAAACCTAAATGATTATTAAAGTTGTGTTTTGTAATTATACAAATTTAACTTCGATTTAATCATTTTAAATGTAGTGCATGTTTGTCTCAGTCAATTTACTAAATACACTCTAAACAAAGCTATACCTTAATAATAAGAATTCCTCTGAGTAAATCGGAGGGGGGGGGGGGGGGGGGTTGACGAGCTTAAATTAATAATTGCTTAATTCTTCATAAATGCGGCAGACCGATATAATGTTAACAATTGCCTTGCCAATGCAGCATTGTTCTTGACTTCGGAAACATCTTATGAACATTCCCTTGAGATAGAAGCATCATTATGCTTCTATCTACAACTCTGCCAAGAGTAATCTTGTGCGAAGGTAGACACCTTTAAAGGCCTATATTAGATACTCTTGACAGTGCCGTCTTAAGGCATGGGTACACTGGGCAGTGCCCAGGGGCCCCATGATTCTAGGGGCCCCATGCTGCGATGCTGCCATATTGTTCATACTGTACCATCTCCGTCTGCACGGTGTACCAATTAATTATCGTTTATATGTTTGTGTTTTTCAAGGCTTATGTTATATTGTTATAGGTTGTGTTGATTAATCCTCGCTTTACATACAGCATGTTTGTTTATGTTTAAACATTGATTTTGTAACAAAATGTTTGTTGAAAGTTCCATTAAATTATAAATCTATAGGTTTAATTTTATTGACCGTTCACATTTTTATTCTCGTGGGTAGGTAGGGCTGGTAGGGGCCCAGTGCATTGCTTTGCCCAGGGCCTTCAATGCTGTTAAGACGGCCCTGACTCTTGAGTGTTGGCCACCGTTGGACCACTACTGCAAAGCAGGGGAGGCAATCCGTGACAGTATGTACATAATTAAAAACCGCCGTATTAGCGGAAAGCCGAAAAGCGGGGCCCTACTGTATATACTAAACCCTGGAAATAAATTGTCGCATAACTTGTGGTTCTCTTAGAATTGGCTGTTAAAACTACCACTAGGCGCCAGAGTCGGCCTTAGGGATTCTTCAAGGTGGTGCGAGGTCTCGTGATGGCGAGAACTCTGTGTGTGAACTCCAGTGTTAACCACCGGGTGCATGCAACTTGTGGGGGTGCGAGGCATGTCAGATAGTTTAGAACTCGAATCATCATAAACACAATATAAAACCCTGAACTCGAATGTATCTGTACACAATAGAACAGTTACAATGTGAATTAAATACAGTATGGAACTTTAGTCACATTTTGTAAATAGCATTTTGTCAAAACATACTTGTATCCAATAGTGGATCTGCAGTTTTGGGGCCTTAAAGCTTGAACTCTTAGAGGGGCCCCTTTTATTAAAAAAAAAAGTGTTGGAGGATGGGAAAGAAACGTATTATAGAGAAAACTGGACTTGGGGGCCCTGAAGTTCAAGCTTCAGTAGCTTCATAGTAGATCCGCCTCTGCTTGTATCTCTTTTTTTTTTTTCACATTTCTGTCATATTTTGCGAGCTAGAAGATAATGGGGTGCGAGGCTTCGTAAGACGCTATAAAGGGGTGTGGAACCTCTTAAAGGTTAAGAAACATCGATATATACTAAGCACCAAAAAGAGCTTAAGACGCTTTTCGCATAACTTGTGATGCTTTTAGAATAGGCGGTTAAAACTACCACTTGGCGTATTACTGGTGATGTAAGGAATGCATGACCTTCTAAGATCTCTAGAATGTTTGGGTGTGTGAATCTGCTACCTGAGCATTCTACAACCACATACGAGTCAGAAGATATCCTGGTGTTTATCTTCTATCTCGACAGCGTAATGATTTGTGCTTTTACATGACAAGGTAACATATGATATAATTTTTGTAAACGTATTTATATTCCACGTTTTTTATTGCTTCATTTCTGCTCGCGCCCCGCGTTGTTCCGGGGGGTGGGGTGGGGGGGGGGGGAGAGAGGGTGGGAAGGGGTAGGTCAATGTGGAGATAAAGAAAAAATAGTGCAATAGCTTCCTCAAGCATGTCGTAAGAGGCGACTAATATGAGATTATTCAACTCACCATGTAAAACACACTGATATACAAACTACAGCTGCAAATGAATATGAATGAGACGGTGGGGTGAGAGTTCAGAAAGAACACGAAAATCTTAAGAACACTTAGATGTGTGCGCGTGCATTCAGGCCTGTACGCGCAATTGTGTGTGTTTACGGGTAAAAGGATCCCGTTACATGCCCATTGAAGTATATTGGGAATATGGGGGTGAGGCCATATTTTCTTGACCACCGGCACACTAGGGGTGATATGGTCTGCATCACGCCAGCCGCCTTAAAATTCCCAGAGTTGCTCTGGTACTTAATTCATGAGGCTGGGTCGACCCCGGATCCGTCTGCGGTCTAAAAAAATCCCACCTCACCTCAGCTTCTTCTTCCTTGTTCGTCCTGAAAATGACGTTGGTTGCGTTGTGCCTGTGTACACCGGAACTGCGATATCTGCGCCTTTCGGCCGACACATCCGACTTCAGCACGGCATTTTTTGGGACCGGGTTTGCCTTCCCTCTTCGATCCCTATTCTCTCAGCCAGACTGCAGTGATGCAGAATGTTTCCAGGACCACCACGTGGAGGTGGAGTAGGGTCTTGGTCAGCTCTGGTTCGCTGACCCTGACGCAAGCAGTCAAGCTATGGGTCGCTGACTGCATTCTCTATCGCTGCATCTTTGGGTCCCACCTGAGGATCGAACCATGGACCACCGAGCTAAGAAGCCAGTGTATATGTGCATGGGTATGGGGGGGGGGGGGGGCGCGCGTGAAGAACTACCGGACTTTAGCCCTCCTGCCCAAACGTTTCCTAATATGCGCTATGTGGATTAGAACTGTATTTTTGTTGCACATAGAGACACCAGGCGGCACACTTGTGAGGGATATTTATTCACTTTTTTTTAAACCAGTGGTTCTCACCCGGGGGTGCATGTGGGCCTACACCTGGGTATACCTACAGATGTACCAGAGGATATCCCGGGTGTTGCACCAAAAAATGGCGTATCTTCACTTAGTTCTGAGTAAAATATTTATCAGTTAATTGCGAACTCATTTCGATTCTAACTGATATATGCGTAATTACGACATTCCGATATGTCGATCCTTTCTGTTAATTTATTTGAAACAACTATTATTATAAAGGACGGAAACTTGTATGTGAAACTTGTGTTCGTTTAATGATAACAAACAAAGCAACCGAGTTGTGTAAAGGCGGCATTATAAAATCCTACACTCCTGGAGGAAAATTACCTGGTGGCATGCACAGACATCGTCCACGTGTTTCTCCGTCCGTGCAACTAGCACGTGTTAAGGTCAACAAATACGGTTTGTTATCCACGTCTTGCTCTTAACACATGTTGCAGTTATAACCACACGGATCTGGCTTCCTCTGTATCGACAGACAAGATCTCAAAATGACTAGTGGCCATTTTGAGTATTCAACGAACAATTCCAGTCACACCGACTGATCGGGTTGTAATAATATTTTTAATATTTTCTCACTTAGCCATCGCTTTCTTTCCTTTCTGTTTTTCTTATTTTATCTCTAGCGAAGGTCTTGTGGCCGCAACGTAGGAAATTTTCTTTGCTCTTTCCCTACAAAGATATATTTTTTGTTTTGGCTAGTGCTAAGTACACCAGATATTCTGTATCGCAGCAGACTAAGTAAATGTACAAACCGGCATGATAAACATTCTTCATGGATATATGGCACTACAGTAACAGCAGTAATGAAAGATGGATGGTGAACCTCACATAATCTGGTCACAACGTTTGATGGCGACAACGGACGAATATCACAGACTAAATGAACAAGTAGAAGAAGGTATCACAAGAAAGACTGGAAAATGAAAGAAATCCTATGATTCGTCGGAAAATAACAGAAATCACAGGCATCGATAGAAGTATCGCAGGCAATATTAGAAAACGGAAGAAAGTACAACAGGCAACACTAGACAATTGAAGAAAGTATCACATGCAACATTGGGAAATAGAAGAAAGTATCACGGGTAATATTAGAAAATAGAAGAAAGTATCACGGGTATTATTAGAAAATAGAAGAAAGTATCATGGGTAATATTAGAAAATGGAAGAAAACACCACATCTTTCGAGTCTGAATTCAACAATGGAGTTGGTGAAATGTTGGAGGCTAATGATGAAAGGTTTGAGGGGTTAGAAGCGACGATAGATGGACGAAACATGAAACTTAAGGGGGGAAAACGTATACTACAGTAAAAAAAAAAAAAAAAAACATAACAAGACACGGCTGACTGCAGACAGTTCGCTTACACTTCACCGGGACTGGTCGTGAGAATATCACCTGCGGAGTGATCTCATCTGAAGAGTTTCAGATTTCTCCTCACTACCTATTCTATCATTCTCATGACACGCCAGCCTAGAGAGACGTCTCACATAAGACTCCTTACAACCCATTTCTGCTTTTGTATGCTTCTTTCTTTACTTTTTTGTATATTCATAACCTTTTCAGATAATTTATGTGTGGCCGCGTATCGTTCGAATATTAATTTTCTCCATCCCTGCCCCCTTTTCCCACCAAATGCTGCGAAGATCTAATCTTCACTCCGCTCTTGTGTACACTACAAATCTTGAACACTGACAAGGCTTATCTGAAGTCGTCCCCCCCCCCCCCCCCCCCCCCCTTTCCACCTTTAACCCCAGTGAATGTTCGTTTCAAATATTTGCGATTTTCGTCCACGTGCAAAAAAAAAAAAAAAAAAAAAGAAACAGCGATCTGCGCTTGGCTGCAAAGTACAAACTGGCCATCTGCGATTTCAGGGAGTATAAACACAAATCCTACTGTCTGCTCTTCCTGGCAAGAATGAAAAACGACCTTATGTAAATTTTTATGAGAATACAAGACTGACTTCTGTACAAAGGCTACCTATAATCACTTCTTGAAAAACAAACAAACAAACAAAACAAAAAATTTGCACTTTTTAACAAGAATAAAACGATCGGCATGTGTGCTGTCTTTCAAAATATAAAACTCTTCTCTGAGCTTCCTGTAAAAATAAACAAACATACACACACCCATAAGACTTCTGCACTTGCAAGAATGGCGTGCCTCTCACGGTAATGACGCCAGATTTCTTGTTCGAAACCTAGTTGCGCGTCATCCTCCAGCCTACTCAGCTGCAAATGAGTACTTGACTCTGCTTTTGAGTTAGGGGAGACAAAGGCACCCACATCTCATAAAAAAGATGAACCTAATATAGCGAAATCTTTCGCCTACACTTCACACCTCCACGACAGAATCTGCTATGGGAACACATATGCCTTTTTACTTGTAAGAATAAATATAGACTTTTTTTCTCCCAGGAATATAATATTTTATTGCAACGAAATGAAACCGGCTGTCTTTAGAACATATCATCTGACAAACACTAGCAACGTATATAGTATTTCTTTTCTTCTTCTTCAAAAATAGCCCAGTTGTAATTCAGCACAAATGAAGAAAAAATACACCCAATAAGATTTTAAAAGCATAAGAGTATTCTGTTTTTGTAAAATGCTACAGTGAAATTATTTGCAGAAAAATAGTGTTATCCTACTCAGTAGCATGAGACTTTTGTTTCTTCTCAAAGTTTGTAGTACAAGCTGGAGATACCAGTGAGTGGTACCAGCTTGATACCAGTCTGTGGATCAAGTGCTTGTGGGTAAAGTAATGTTATATTTGTAGTAATTTCGCTGTATTGAGTTTCATTTTATTCATTTCGTAACTTGTTCGTAAACTATCCCGTTCATTCTCATTAAAGCCAGAACACAACGGTTCTACACATGAGTAAGTGGCTATACCACATAACTCATTCCATAAAACAGAAGCAACATCCTTCTGTTTAAAACTCTGTCAAGAGTACATTTGAGCGAAGGCAGATAACTTTAAAGACCCTCACTGTATACTCTAAATTATGGCCATTGTTGGACCATCACTGCAGAGCAGGGAGGCAATCCCGTGACACCTTGCTTTCGTTTTCCTTCTGGAGTCCATAGCATGGAAGTTCTGGTGATGTGTCAGGGTCTCTTCTGAGAATGTTGCCAACCCAATTTCAGCGTCTACCCGCTATGATGGTGCGCATTTCTTCCTGGTGGCTCCAAGTTAGTAGTTCTTGGTTGGTGATGGTGTTCGGCAGAAAATTCGAAGAATTTTCCTTAGGCAGCTTGTGTTGACAGAGGATATTTTTGAACATTTCCTTTTCTGTTACTCTCCAGCATTCTGCACCGTACAAAAGTAAAGAAATTACGCAGCTCTCTTCTGTCATTAGAATTTCTGATGCAGTTTTTAAGGCCTCTGCCTCTGCTCTGAAGTTACTTGAAAATTTCCCTGTTGCGACTGATATCTTTTTGTGTGTGCCATTGCTTAAGCTCATGAAGACTCCTCAACCCCCATCTTCTGTTGCATTAGTTGCCGATCCATCTGTGTATGCAAGGATCCAGGTGTTGCTTGGGTACTGTTTCTCTATATATTTTGTGGCCAGGACTTTCCCTACTGTTTCACCATGGCTGTTCTTTCTCTTAATACCAGGAACGTTTTCTATCATTTCAGGGAAGCGCTGTTGGTTCCAAATTGGCAGCCTGTGTGCAGCACAAATTGGTGCAGCTGTTGATATTGCGTTTATGGGGTCTGCTCTCACCTTTGTTTTGACTGTTTCCACAAAGTTGCTTCGCTTCAGTCTTCCCCTTCCAAGTCCATTTATTCTCTGGTGCATTGGGTGGTCTATCAGCCTCCTGAATTTATCGGCTTGTTGCTGGGCTCTGCTATCTCTTCTATCCTCCATAGGCTGGAGGTGAGTAATCTTTTCCAATTCTTCAATGGGTGTTGACTTCATGCCCCCTGTTATGATTCTCAATGCTTGGCCCCGGGCTCTGTTCATTCCGTCAAAGTTCGACCTAGCTGCCGTTGACCATGCTGCACTGCCACATTCTAAGACTGGTCTCACTCGCCCAGTATATAGCTTCTTTAGTACTCTCTCGTCTGTTCCCCAACCCGTGCCAGTAAGTTTTTTCGCGATTGCCATTCCCGCCCTGCTCCTGTCCTGTCTTTTTCAATCCGGGCCCTCCAAGTTCAATTTATATTGTGAATACTTTTCAATCAGTGAAGATGTAAATGTAGTAAACATATTCTATCGGTACTTTCTATTTAAATGTAAAATAAAGATAAAGTTATTCAATTTAAATGTAAAGGAAGTTTTATCTCGAGGGATTAAGTTTAATTCTCATCGAGGGTGAATTCTGAGGTAGATGGGATGGTGGAATAGAGGGAAGGTGACCCATAACTATGGGTTGGAAAACGCAATACTCAGGACAGCGTTTTGTTCCTATTCTTTTACCATAGTTGTTGGTGATACCAGTTGAGGGTACTATCTCTGGAACAAGAAGGGAACAGCGGCACGGATTTTAAGACGATCTAACTTTGTAGACAATCCCTGACATTTCTGGGAACGTGCTGCGCCCTAACAACCTTGACCAGCGACGAGCGTGATCAGTTTACCAAGAACCAACCCATCAGCGGGAGCAGAACCTACCATTGGCAGATAAGTTAAACGTTAAAGCTGCCACGTGAACTTTATAAACTTTCATTCCACCACAACAGTGATGACAACTTTCTGTTAAATCATTTTTTCAAATTTTCTAACACTTTGTTAAACCGAAATGATTATTAAATCGGTTATTTGTAATTATACAAATTTAACTTCGATTTAATCATTTTAAATGTACTGCATGTTTATCTCAGTCAATTTACTCAATACACTCTAAACAGAGCTATACCTTAATAATAAGAATTCCACTGAGTAAATCAGGGTGGGGGCTTGACGAGCTGAAATTAATAATTGCTTAATTCTTCATAAAAGGCGGCGGACACGATATAAAGTTAACAATTGCCCTGCCAATGCAGCATTGTTCTTGACTTCGGAAATATCTTATGAAACTCCCTTGAGATAGAAGCGTGATTATCCTTCTATCTACCACTCTGCCAAGAGTAATCTTGTGCGAAGGTAGACACATGTGAAGGCCCATATTTGATACACTTGAGTTTTGGCCACTGCTGAAGCACTACTGCAAAGCAGGGGAGGCAATCTATGACAGTGCCCAATATTTTGCTGGGAACTGATAGGAGAGAAATTCCTTTCCAGTTGTTGCAGTTAGTGACGTCACCTTTCTTTGGCAGTTTAACAATTATTCCTTTGTTCCACTCCACTGGTGTTATCTGTTTCCGGATTTATACAAATAGAGGTTCTAATAGCTCTGCCACTAATACATAATCTGTTTTAAATAATTCTGCATTTAGGTTGTCATGGTCTGGAGATTTTCCATTCTTCAACCTAGTAGGTCAATTTCAATGATAATTAATGTTATCATACCTAAAGATTGTTTATATTTGGACATGCGCCCTAATATAACCGACTATGTTTGCCTTGCCAAAACGAGGCAAAATTTTATTTAAAAAAATATTTTTCAATCCTTCGAAAGCTGTGATGATTTCTTCCCTACGTTGCATATCTTTATTTATATCTAGATCATTTTCAGCCTCTGGAATATTAAAATGTGACTCTGAAGGTGCTTTATTTAGTGTTTCTCTGAACTGTTCTGCCCATCTTGCTTCTTGTCCCTATTCTGTGGTGATGAGATTCTGTTCTTATCTTTAACTAGTTTTCCACTGATCGCTTTTGCTACTTTGTCCTCCGTGCTTTATTCACTCCTCAGTGCTGCTGCTTCTGCCTGGCTTTAAAGGTTATGTATTAATTTTCTGTTGTCAGCTTGGTCTGACCATTTATCTCCTTGCTCAGCTGACTGTACTGTTCACTATATATTTCCTTCAGCCTAGGGGACTTTGCTTCTATTTTATTTCTTTTGATGCTTTTTTTGTTCCAATGGTTTTCATTGTTTCTGGTGTTATCCAGTCTTGTATCTTCCTTTCCTGGAATCCCAAGCAAGTTTTGCTGCGTTCTCTATATACCATTGAAATTGGGCTGAATTTCTGGTCAACATCTTGAACTGCTGTCTCTTCTTGGCTCTTGGCAGTTTGATAATGTTTCTTTACATCAGATACAAATGCTTTTCTCGTGAGGGGGTCCTTCAATTTACTGATGTCAAATCTTTTCTGTTTTGTTATTTTGGCCCAATAGCCCTGATCTCCATCTTTATTCTTCCTATTACTGGGTGCTGATCGCTTCCCACATCTCCACCTCTTCTTACTTTCACATCTTGTAGAGAATGCCTCCATCTGCCGTTGAACATTTTGTGATCTATCTGGTTTCTGTCACGGCCATTTGGTGACTCCCCCTTTAATTTGTTCCACCAATGACAAGGTTGTTAATGCCACAAAAGCCTATTAATTTATCACCATTTTCATTTGCTTTTCTGCTGCCGTGTCATCACCTTACTTTTTCGTTGTATGTATTATGTGTTCAACCCTTAGCATTGAGATCTCCAATTACATAGATAAGATCATACCTTGGTGTACATTCCATTTCTTTTTGTAATTGTTGGTAAAACGTATTCTTGTCCCCTTTGTCACTGTCATTTGATGGTGCATAGCATTGTATTATGGTGATGTTACTGAATCTTTCTCTCAGTCTCGCTCTTATCTATTGCGCGCTGCCATACTGTGCAGACGTGTGTGGGTCGTGTCTTACATTTATAATTTTTGACACAGGCATTTCAAATTATATTTCAAGGATTTTTATATCGGTGTATTCCTTTTTGGGTTGTGAATTTTGTGAACATGACATTGTGTTGATTTAACAGGTGGTATTTGAAAAATACCAGGAATTTACTAACTATTCATTTCCTTTTGGTAACTGCAAATGCCTTCTACAATGCTTTTTAACAGTGACCACGTGACTCGTTACTGACCGCTGTATCTTAAACAGATAAGGTTTTCAGCGGATCAAAGTATTTCACTGGCAATTGATCCCATTGGGCATGTAAACATGTCACACTTAGAGATCGGCCATGGCTTGCAGGCAATAAAAGCCGCTAGGGACTGTAGATTGCGCCCGACCACGATCAAAAACTACTCCCTAGACAAAAACAGAGCTCTTCGCGTTAAACTGCAGGGATGTAACAAAGAGTCGGATTTAACCTTCAAAATAGCAAATGACGGTAAATGTGCTACTGTACTCTTCCGCAATACATATCATTACGAGGCATTTCGCACAACGTGTACCAAACACTACCAGACTGACCATGTCGAGACGAGAGCAGATAAACAAGGTACCTTTGTAGAAGATTTAACCACAACACCACTACTATCTGTGCACCTTTAGCATACCAAAAACAAAGTCATGGCTCAAGGAACTGCCACTGTTATTGAATCATGGATGGAAACGGACTTTGACAGTTTAAATGAGTCTGCACAAAACATAATTTGTACCACAAAATTGGACTCGACAATATGTTTACCCCAGCTCGCAACAGACATCGCATCATCAGCTGCCAACGTCTCACCTGCTGATAGCGAAATCCTCAACATTAACTCTAGCATACACTCTCTCGCAAATACATCCAATTTGCCTCCCGCAGCACGCGACTTTCCAATGAGCGACAAAGTAGCAAATACTCAATTTTCTCAACCTATGCTGGCCACAGAATATCCAATGGGCCCTACAGACACTAGCACACAAACCGATGAAACATTATCACGGGAAAATCACCCAGAAGTCACTCACATGATAAATGCGCAGTGCTGTCAGGAGCTGATGCTCAAAATGGAAGACACCCTTCGAACACTAATTACCGATCTGACGACTAATGTCTATAAATCGATCAGCGCAGAAAACGAACTGCTCAAAAAGGAAATACTGCATCTGAGAGAAGATAAATCCAATATGAAACACATCGTTAAGCAACTACGAAGCGATTTTTCTATTTATAAAACAAAGCACTCCGAACATCTTCTTATATACCTGAAGCTTTTGGAGATCCCTCCAAAGAACGCACATCAAACGAACGCCGCAATCAGCACCAATGTAGCATCACAAAGGTTGAGGATAAGCGTGCGCACGAAGCTTACCCTATTAGTGTAAAGGTAAGCAACAGGTTTACCGCCCTTAACCAGAGTTCAGTAAAAAATGAACTAATAGGTTCGACATACATCATAACATTACAAGAACAATAGTACATGTAGGGATCAACGACATAATGAATGGAGACAGCGTTAGCCCTTCGGCGATTTCCAAACTGACCACTACAATAAAACAAAAATTTCCTAACACCTCCATTTTTATGTCATCCATTATTCCGCCTTGCTATGGCTTCCAACGTCGCGTAGCCGACACCAACAACAAGACACTCCAGAGCTATTGTGAACACAACAACATTGGCTTTATCAACAACACTCCTTTTTTCACATGCAACTCTGGAGCACCAAAGAAACGCCTTTACATAGATCAAATACATACATCAAAACTAGGTAGCAGCATCCTAGCAAAAAAACATCAAGTACCCGCAGCGAACGCAACATGACAACCCACCAGACACAAAGAACACAAACCGATCTACCATGAGATCAGCCCTTCAAGAAAATGCACACCACACCACACCTTACCCGCAACTCAAAGAAGCGCTCCTGTAACCAACAAATTACCTAACAACAAACAGAACGCCACCTATAGCCAGGAAACCGAACGTTACGATGTTATGTTTCCTCCACTACCTGTAAGACAGCCCCTCACAAACACATTGTATGATAGTTCAACAAGCAGTGCCACAATGTCCCAGACCCAACACTCCCCTACAAGTGTTGGAACCACTGCAGACGAAATGTACAGTCGTCATGCTTCCTCCCGTAGCCTTCCTGGTCGTGCTCAGTGGAACCCAGAACTTGGCTACCTGATGCAATTCAGTCCTGCGTCACTCAGCCAAGCACTAATGTCTGTGCAACGCGGGCCCTACTATATCCCTGACAGAGACATCCATTATCGATGATGAATACACTCATATTTTTCATTGACTTAATCCCTGCGACCAAAGCCGTCTCTCCCCTGGAAAATTAGTTGATTACTGTAACGCATAAAGTAATAAGTACTTTCCCAAAACACTCTAATTTCATTGGCTACAGGCCTTAACATTTTTTTTCCCCTTACTTGCAAGATTTTTTTATTTTTATTTTATTTATTTATATTTTTATTCGTATTCTCTTAGTATTGCTTAAATTACTTTGTTAGAATTTTAGTGTTGTGGTCTGAAAATGTGCGTGCCTACTTTTGTGTGACTATTTTAATATACTACTGACAATTTCAGTTAATTGTAATTTTTAGCAATACTTGTACCAAGTGTTCGTACGTTAAGTACTAACAATTGTATTTTCACTTACTTGGTGACGTTAATTAGTTTAAATTTTCGTGGGTTTCGTATTTAAAACTGCTTTTGTTATTTTCATTTTTAAACCACTCGCCAAATTAAATTGCATACCTATCAGACACAATGGCTAATTAAGGATGGTCTACGGCTGGGCCACCTGCACATTTACCATTTGTTAGGCAAACTTCCTGAGCTTACACGAATTCTGAATAAAAATTTCATGTTTTTGGACTTTCCTTCTTCTTGCGATCGCATCTTTGATGTTTACACCGTCAGACGAGTTCTCATGATGAATTCGACTGTTGTTTGAAGTTCCTCTTTAGCTCCATATAGCTTTGAGTTTAGTGTTGAGTCATTGGGCCAGTATATCTTCCTTAACTGGTCATACAGAGGACAATCCTGTAGAACATGCTCAGCAGTTTGTTCGTTTAATCCACATGTGCACAGTGGTGAAGCAGACAATCGTAGCTTGTGCATGTGTTTATTCAGTTTGTTATGCCCTGTCCTGAGGCGAAAAATAGTTATCTGCCCCTGCCGGTCGAGAGTGTGATAGTCGTCTTTGGGTTGGTTCTGTTCTCTTCTGATAGTCTGGATAGCTCTCTTTTTCTCAAAGTATGTGACTTCATTATCTTCTTGTTCACATTCTCCTCCCTTTTTTGCAAGTTTATCTGCCTTTTCATTTCCGGGTACACCACAATGAGATGGTACCCACTGAAGTATGGTTCTCTTTTTGGCAGCTACCTTGTTTAGTTCATTTCTCAGATGCGGGAGTTTACCACCCTTGAGAGCTTGCAGGACAGACAGTGCATCTGTGAGGATGACTACCTGGTGGCAGTCAGAGTTGGTGTTATAAATCATATTTGCAGCTTGCTCTAGAGCTTGAACCCCAGCTGTATAGTTGGAACAGAATTTACCAGTGGGAATGTGCATAGTCTCATAGTGGTTGTCAGGATATGAGATAAAGATACCGGCACCTCCATTCCTAACAGCATTAGTTGCTGATCCATCTGTATAGGCATGTATTCATGATTGATCGGGATAGCTTTCTTGGATCATACTCAATGTAGCAGTTAGTTTTTGCAGATCATTATACTCACATCCACTTGTGAGACCACTGACTGATGTATTAATTTGGAGGGCATTGCTGGCCTGCTCCCATGGTACAGGGTATAGGGTGGGCTTCAGTGGTGTTGTCTTCATGGATAGGTCTTCTTGATGCTGTCTTTTAAGTCTTTTTCCCCGATGCACAAAGCTGCTACGCTTAAGACGTCCCAATGCCAGATCATCTAGTCTTGCCTTCATTGGGTGCGTTGGCATACTGTTGTACTTTTCCATCTGGATCATAGTTTTTTTGTCTCTTCTATGGGACAATGTCTGTAATCCAGCAACCTTCTGCATCTCTGATATTGGTGTAGTTTTCATGGCTCCTGTAATGAGCCTGAGAGCTTGATTTTGCACCTTGTCCAAAGACTGCAGATGTGAGTTAGCAGCTGATGACCATGCTGCTGAGCTAAACTCTAAGTGTGGTCTTATTACTCCATTATAAATCTTCTTTAGATTTCGTTCATTTTCTCCCCAGTTGGTACCTGCTAATTTTCTGAGTATGCCTAGTCGTCTTCGGGCCTTTCCTTCTGCATTTTCAATATGCTCATTCCATGTAAGCCTTTGGTCAAATGTCACCCCAAGATAGGTGGGGTAGCTTTCTTCCTTGATCACGGTTGTCCCTAGGTGTATGTTAGCTGATTTGTCCTTGGGGGCGAGGGAGAACAGCGTTGTGGAGGTTTTGTCTGTGTTTATTGTGATAAGCCATTTCTCTGCCCATGACACTAGCATGTCTGCTGCCCGCTGCATTCTATAATTTGCTGTGGTGACGTTTTCATCAGCGCACCAGAGTATTAGGTCATCTGCATATAAGGCAGCTTTCACTCCTGCGGGGAGATCTTTCACCAGGTCATTGATGTAAACAAGGAAGAGTGTTGGAGAAATTACTCCTCCTTGAGGTACCCCCTGATAGAGCAACACTTTTCTGCTCTGCAGACCGTCAAGAGTGACTCTAGTTCTCCTGTTATGCAAGTATGACTGGATCCATTTCATCATGTTGCCTTTGGACTTTCCGAAAGTCGTTTAAACGACAAAATATCAGATGATGAAATTACCCTAAATGGCTTTAAAACTGTTCGGCGAGACTCAAGTAGAAATCTAGAAACAGGTATAGTAGTTTATATTTCCACTTCTATTAGTTATCGCCACAAAAGCGATTTAGAGACAGCAGAGACCGAGTGCATATGGTTAGAAATAAAACTACCGACTCAGGGACAATTTCTAGTCGGGTATCTTTATAGAAATCCCAGTGCAGGAGCCATGTGGTATAAAGATTTCACCACTATGATGGATAAAGTATTTACCACTGCCAACGAAATTATTCTTCTAGGCGATTTCAACATCGACATGCACAACACAAACCAAACGTGGGAAAACATCATACTATCATACAACCTAAAACAAATAGTCAACTAGCCAGCCTACCAGGGTAACAAAAACATCATCCACAACAATTGACCTGTGACCACAACGTCACCTGTGCAGAAAACATTATAGAATGCTCTGTTCCTACTGTCGCGATGAGTAACCACTATCCTATATGTTGCACGTGGTCAAAGAATAAATATAAAGCTCCAAGAAATAAACATATCAGTATTAAATTTAGAAGTTTTAAAAATTTCAACCGGGAACTATTTTTACATGTTTTGCGAACTGCACCTCTTGCCAGTGTTTACCAGCTTTCTGATCCCGATGACGCCATTGCCCATTAGACATGTATCTTTCGTTGGGTGTGTCATGAAATATTCTAATCCACATATATAAATTATTAGGTAAATATAAAGCCTAACAAATAAAATTAATAAAGAGAAGAGCAATGGGAAAATGACAGTGCTGTCACAAAGAATGTACTCGAAATCCCCCTTGTTTTCTGCTTCGTCTGCAAATTGTAACGCTTTCACGTTGATAGTAAAAGCTTACTGTATTATACCCGCTTGCTTCAATGAAACGTGTGCTGCAGTTCTAAGAAAAACATTGAGACGTACTGCGTAATGACCTAAATTAATCCTAACATTAATTATATTACGTTACCAAAACGAACGAACAGATGGACAAAAGGATAGCGAGAGGGGAGGGCTGAAAATCAGGAACGCATGCAACACGCGACGCGCGATATACAAATGCTGGCATCACGCGTGTAAGTCTACAAGCACTAACTTTTTCAGACGGACAGTGATAAAATACACTACCCTTTCCCAGAGTTAGGTTTATAAATCATAACAGACTCTTATTAGAAAAGATAACAATAGATGGGTTTACGTTTGAACACATAACAGTACCCAGACAGCACATCTTCCAAACAGGAGGTAGAAGAAATTGCATATTTTGAACGCAGCCACGTAGCTCCTTTAAATTAGTATTTTTGGGTTCCTTAGGGCTTGCTGACAAATAATATGTAAAACGTTACGCAAATAGTCCAGGAATTAATAAATTATACCCAAAATAAAATATTGGGGGTGCCTGACAGCATAAAATCATTTCTGCTCATAAGATTTTTTTTTAACGTGTTTGAAAAAAATTTACGTTACAGAAATAGCCTACCATGTAAACTCCAAATTGATTGGAGCGCAACAAATGAAAGCCTAACCACGATTGGTCGGGCTATAAATACTATCTTGGTTGTTAGGGGAGACGGGAAAAGGTAACATTTTTTCAAACACTTGTCGAAACGTGGCTCATTGGCCAGTCTCGCTGATATACACACTTGGGAGCGTTAGTTCGAGACCACTTGTTTAAAATAGCTTGATAAAGCATCAGTGCGTTGAAGCCAGCATATATTTGGCTAAATAAAAGCCTGGAACATAGGCAGATGGAAATTTGTGCCAGTTTGTGCCAGAATTCATTGCTAATCAACGTATCTGTGTTTATTCGTATGAATTGTGGTAAGCTTGAACCATTCAATATCTTTTAATGAAAATTGAATGTGAATTGTTGATTTATGCCTGTATATATATGTGTAGTTCAGTGGCAAACGTGAGGTAAAGCCTATAATGCTCCAGCCTGAACAGAGGGTGTCGGAGAGAAGTAAAACGGCATGGAATGGCCAAATAGTACACTGACACCTGGATGATTGACTAGAAAGAAATAATGCTGGAAGTGCAGAGGCGTAGTAACCATTAAGAAGGGTAATACTGGTATAAAGTATTTCAGATGAAGCTGACTGTTGGCCTAACGCTCTGAACGCAATGTTTGTGCTGTATTGTGATCAGTGTAAAAGAGAATATAAATTAGTTATGAAGTAGAAGGTACATCCTTCTTGATTTCAGGGACAGTGGTCTTGATGGTACTGAGCAGCATCTGGTCAGAGCTTTGCTGAATCCAGAGTCGGACAGCATACTCCTTGGTCTTTTTAGCTATCAGTGAGGTGTCTCCAGAGCCCAGAGGAGAATTCGAGCAGAGGAGTCCTTTCCTGCCGCCATCACTCAAGATAAGCAGAGTTGGCCAGCTGAGCTCAACATTATGTCCCCTCATCTTGAAATAACTTTATAAAAATACATTCAGAGGGGAATTTACTTGTCTTAAAATCAGGAACTGTGAACATCTCCAATACTAGTCCCTAAAGACAAACTATTGAAGTCATGATGACAAATACCAACAGAGCTTGAACAAAACAAAACCAGTATTACCTCATTTTACTACTACACAACTGACACACATAGAACATTTGTAATAATATATGTCACTACAATATTCATATTAAATACATTCTGTACATAACTTGTAATTTAAATTGATTGTGATTCCTGGTTCCCTTGTAGTTGAATCAGGACACGTATTCATTCATGCCAGTAATGAATAAATATTGTTATTTGAAAGTTATCAGTGCATACTTTAAGATATTCTCATAGAGTGTTATATGTATGTGAGTGTCACAGTGTTGTCAAGAGTAGTGGATTAAATTAAATTGTTTATCTGTCTGTTGTTGTGACTTACACTTCACCATACACATACCCTAGACACATAACGTAGCATCACACTATTCCAGAATAATTCTGACTGAGATATATAGATATGTGGTAGCAAGTAAGGTTATCTATAATACACTACTCTTAATAGATATAGATACCTTCACAGCTGATCTCAGTCAGTACACTAAGTCCCCTATAAATATTTATAACATCCCACTTCACCACATATATTGGGGTCTCGCTCTTGGGATTTTGAATCTTTAACTATTAAAAATATTGGGGGTAATTCACTTCAGGGAATATAAGAATTAAAAGGTATCCTTGGGTGGAATTAAATAAGGTTGAGCTCACGGTGCCTGTGTTGTCCATTAGAGATTGAATTGTTGGTTAGACATTGTATAAATTTACCTGATAGACAATGGCGGACCTGGCCAAATTTCGATCTGCTGCGGTTCAGACTGCAAAAGAGTTAGGATTAGATGGGCAAGTTATGGTTGCCTATGTTACTACGGAATGTGACAAATTTATTGAACGCGAAGAAAGAAGGTTTGAAGCCGAAAGAAAGTTAGAGGCTGACAGGGAAATTAAGAAGTTACAATTTGAAGCTGAGGCTGAGACTAAGAGGTTGCAAGCTGAGGCTGAGACTAAGAGGTTGCAGATTGAGGCTGACAAAGAGGCTAAGAAATTGGAAGCAGAAGAGAAGAAATTAGCTGCAGAAAGGGAAGAGAGGAGATTAGCTGCAGAAAGGGAAGCAGAAAAGGAGGAGAAGAGATTACAAAGGGAACATGAGTTACGACTAAGGGAGTTTGAGTTTCAAAGCCATGCTCCTGAAAATGGTGCCAGTCCCTTTGCCTCTGATGCTACGGTTACTCAAGGAGCCTCAACCTCAGCTATGAATTTTCATTTAGATCATTTTGTTGAGAAAGACGATGATATTGAGAGCTATATAAATAGGTATGAACTATTAGCTACCACGTATGGGTTAGAGAGAGAAAGGTGGAGCTTAAAGTTATCTCAGGGACTTCGTGGGGCAGCTTATGAAGTTTTTGCAAAAATGAGCAGAGGTGATCAGGAAAATTATGACATGCTAAAGCAGGCTCTTTTGTTAAGGTATGAAAAGAATGCAGAATTTTATAGGAAAAAATTTAGGAATGCTAAACTACTGTCAGGTGAAACCTATCACCAGTTCTCTGCACGAATAGAGACATACTTGGAGAAATGGACTTCTCTGGGGAAAACCCAAGATCTTAAGGAAATGGTCCTTATAGAGCAACTAAGAGAGTCCATGGCTCCAGACCTGAGAAAGTTTCTCATGGAACAAGGTGCAGAGAGGCTGGGTGAGTTGCTAAATGTTGCTGAAAGGTATCAAGCAGCTCAAGCAGAGGTAACAGGTAATAAAAAGAAACAAGTGGATAACTTTAGGGCACCACAGAACTTTAATAAATTTGATCCTTAGGATCAAAATAAAGGTAAGCACCAATTTGATAGGCCACGGTATGAAAATAAAAATAAATTCCCACAATTCGATGAAAGGAAATATGATGAAAGAAAATCTTTCAACCAAGGAAAAAGGTGGTGTAAAAATTGTAAGATGAACAATCATGACACTGACCATTGTAGAAGGAAACCTCCTCATTTTGCTGCTATGACATCGGGGAAAAAGGAAAAGAAGGGCAAACCTGAAGAATTACAGGAACCATACCACCCCCCAGTGTGTGAAGATGTCATCTGTAATGGTGTCACTATAAGATGTTTATATGATACCGGTTTAGATTACGATTCCGTTGTGAGTTCTCACCTGGTGCAGGCCGATCAATACACCACAGAAACAGTGGAGATTCAAACTGCAACCAAGGATGTAGCTACCATGACACTTCCCGTCGCCCGAATAAAAGTGAAAACGCGATATGTGGAAGGAATCATAAAAGCAGCAGTGATAAATGAGCCAATCTACCCTCTAATATTGGGGTGTAGATATGTCTTCTTGGGGAATCCCAAGAGACCTGTGATATTGGCAACAGTGCAGACCAGATCACAGTCAAAGAAGGAGGAGGATAATCCCATAAATACTCACCCAGATGAGATGAGGAAGGCACAGGCTGAGGACAAAACACTCAAGCCATGTTTCAAGAAGTTGCCCAAATCTCATACACCTCCAGGCAAGGGAGAGTTTTATATGAAGAACAAATTGATATATAGGAAGGCTGGATCTGAATCCAATGGTCACGGACAGCTGGTCCTTCCCACTTCATATAGGACTAAAGTGTTGGAACTAGGGCATGCGATTCCCTTCAGTGGTCATATGGGAATCAGCGCAACAGGACAGCGAATAGCTTGTCACTATTTCTGGCCAGGAATAACTGAAGATATCAAACGATATGTAAAATCCTGTCCAGAGTGCCAACGAGTAGCACCTAAACATTGGACTGCACCAGCAACTCTGGGGGAAATGCCCATAGTGGGAACACCCTTTGAGAGAGTTGCCGTGGATCTTGTGGGACCTCTCACCCGAACCAAGAGAAGGAACAGCTACATTCTGACTCTGGTGGACACTTGTTCTATGTGGGGAGAGGCAGTAGCCCTGTCATCGATTGATTCAAAACATGTGGCAGAGGCATTGCTCACAATTTTCACAAGGTTAGGCTTTCCCAATCAAATCTTGACTGATAATGGCTCTCAGTTCAAGGGGAAACTAACTGAAGAAGTTTTCAGGATCTTCCAGGCCAAACACTTCCATTGTAGTGTGTATCATCCCCAAGGGAACGGCCAAGTGGAAAGATTTAACGGCACATTGATGTCGATCCTGAGAAAGTTGGCACACGAAAAACCAGATACATGGGACCAGTACCTGCACGCCGCCCTCTTTGCTTATCGGGAGGTACCCCATAGTTCAACCGGTATGGCCCCGGCAACATTATTGTTTGGAAGGCCAATAAAAGGTCCACTTGAAGCTTTGTTAAGAACGTGGACTGATGAAAAGGCAGAGGAAAACATTACATCTTCATACCAATATGTGAATGAGCTGACCACTCGGTTAAAAACTGGCTGGAAACTTGCCAATGAAAATTTGAAACAAGCCAGGAAGAAACATGCTGCCTATTATAACAGGAAGGCGAAAGACAGAAATTTGGCTGTGGGAGAGAAAGTACTGCTTCTTTTGCCCGGGAGTCAGAATAAGTTACAAATTGGATGGCAGGGTCCATATACAGTTCTAGAGAAGGTGTCTAGAACAAATTATAAGATAGATAAGAAGGGGAAAGAAAAAATCTATCATGTGAATCTCCTGAAGAAATATTTGGAAAGAGAACATCAGGAAGAGACACACTTGTTGACCTTGTCCATCGCCATGGAGATGAAAAAGGAACCACTTTCATCATTTGAATATCCATTACACCCCTGTGAGACAGCAGCACAGGTGAAAATCAGTACACATTTAACGAAAACTCAGAAAGAGAGAGTGCAACAGGTTCTAAATAATCATGCAGAGGTGTTAACAGACCGACCAGGGCATACAAACCTATTGGAATATGATATGAAACTCATAGACTCCACACCTGTCTGTATGAAACCATATTCGATTCCGTTTGCTAAGGAGAAAGCTTTGAAGGAAGAGATAGACTATCTGTTGAAGGAAGGAATTATTTCGCACAGTGAGTCTTCGTATAGTTCCGGTGTTGTACTCTTAAGGAAGCCCTCTGGAGAACATAGACTCTGTATAGATTACAGGAGACTGAATGCTATTACAGAAGGACAGGTGGATCCATTGCCGGATACAAATCAGCTGTTTGCCAGACTAAATAAAGCTAAATATTTCTCAAAAGTGGATCTGAGTAAAGGATACTATCAGATTCCAGTAAAGCCTGAGGTTAGACCATACCTAGCTTTTAGTACCTCAGAAGGACACTATGAGTTTAATAGATTGCCATTTGGATTGAAGAATGCGCCTAGTGTCTTCTCTAGAATGATGAGAAAATTATTGGATCCTCTGAATAATCCCTGTATAACAAATTTTATGGATGATATCCTTATAGCAACAGAAACATTTGAGGAACACATTGACTCTCTGAACATGCTGTTTGATCGACTTAGGGAGGCAAATTTAACAGCCCGACCAACCAAATGTTGCGTTGGATGTAAAGAATTGGAATTTTTGGGACACACAGTTTATCAGGGAAACATGACCCCTGACCCAAAGAATTTAGAGAAACTACAGAAAGCCCCGAGACCACAAACCAAGAAGGACGTGAGATCCTTTGTCTCATTATGTGGTTTCTACCAGAAGTATATCAAAAACTTTAATTCCATATGTGCACCGTTAACTGAATTGACACGTAAAGGACTTCCAGATCGCATTACATGGACACCACAATGTGAAATGACTTACCAAGAATTGAAGGAAAAGCTCACAAGTAAACCCATTTTGAAATTACCTGACTTAAGTCAAGAATTCATAGTAAGGACGGATGCAAGTAATATTGGGTTAGGTGCAACTCTACTACAGAAATCAGATGCATTGGATGGGGAATTAAGCCCAGTGGCATATGCTAGCAGAAAGTTGAATAAAGCTGAAATCAACTACTCAACTAGCGAAAAAGAATGTCTTGCAGTAATATGGGCAATAAAGAAATTCAATATTTATCTATATGGGAAGGCATTTAAGTTGCAAACTGACCACAAACCTTTATCGTTTTTAGCACAGGCTAAGCATGAGAACTCTAGGTTACTCCGATGGTCTTTGCTTCTGGCTCCATATAATTTTAGCATTGAGTATATATCTGGAAAAACCAATCTGGGAGCGGATTTTTTAAGCCGCCATCCGTGTGATGAGAATCACCGTAAACCCCAGAAATAATAATAAATTTCTCTATGTGTATATAGAATAAAGGACTGACATATAATGTCTGTTTTAAGAGGGGAGGTGTCATGAAATATTCTAATCCACATATATAAATTATTAGGTAAATATGAAGCCTAACAAATAAAATTAATAAAGAGAAGAGCAATGGTAAAATGACAGTGCTGTCACAATGACAGTACTCGAAATCCCCTATGTTTTATGCTTCGTCTGCAAATTGTAACGCTTTCACGTTGATAGTAAAAGCTTACTGTATTATTACCCGCTTTCTTCAATGAAACGTGTGCTGTATTTCTAAGAAAAACATTGAGACGTACTGCGTAATGACCTAAATTAATCCTAACATTAATTATATTACGTTACCAAAACGAACGAACAGATGGACAAAAGGATAGCGAGAGGGGAGGGCTGAAAATCAGGAACGCATGCAACACGCGTCGCGCGATACACAAATGCTGCCATCACGCGTGTAAGTCTACATGCACTAACTTTTTCAGACGGACAGTGATAAAATACACTACCCTTTCCCAGAGTTAGGTTTATAAATCATAACAAACTCTTATTAGAAAAGATAACATTAGATGGGTTTACGTTTGAAAACATAACAGTACCCAGACAGCACATCTTCGAAACAGGAGGTAGAAGAAATTGCATATTTTGAACGCAGCCACGTAGCTCCTTTAAATTAGTATTTTTGGGTTCCTTAGGGCTTGCTGACAAATAATATGTAAAACGTTACGCAAATAGTCCAGGAATTAATAAATTATACCCAAAATAAAATATTGGGGGTGCCTGACAGCATAAAATCATTTCTGCTCATAAGATTTTTTTTTAACGTGTTTGAAAAAAATTTACGTTACAGAAATAGCCTACCATGTAAACTCCAAATTGATTGGAGCGCAACAAATGAAAGCCTAACCACGATTGGTCGGGCTATAAATACTATCTTGGTTGTTAGGGGAGACGGGGAAAGGTAACATTTTTTCAAACACTTGTCGAAACGTGGCTCATTGGCCAGTCTCGCTGATATACACACTTGGGAGCGTTAGTTCGAGACCACTTGTTTAAAATAGCTTGATAAAGCATCAGTGCGTTGAAGCCAGCATATATTTGGCTAAATAAAAGCCTGGAAGATAAGCAGATGGAAATTTGTGCCAGTTTGTGCCAGAATTCATTGCTAATCAACGTATCTGTGTTTATTCGTATGAATTGTGGTAAGCTTGAACCATTCAATATCTTTTAATGAAAATTGAATGTGAATTGTTGATTTATGCCTGTATATATATGTGTAGTTCAGTGGCAAACGTGAGGTAAAGCCTATAATGCTCCAGCCTGAACAGAGGGTGTCGGAGAGAAGTAAAACGGCATGGAATGGCCAAACAGTACACTGACACCTGGATGATTGACTAGAAAGAAATAATGCTGGAAGTGCAGAGGCGTAGTAACCATTAAGAAGGGTAATACTGGAATAAAGTATTTCAGATGAAGCTGACTGTTGGCCTAACGCTCTGAACGCAATGTTTGTGCTGTATTGTGATCAGTGTAAAAGAGAATATAAATTAGTTATGAAGTAGAAGGTACATCCTTCTTGATTTCAGGGACAGTGGTCTTGATGGTACTGAGCAGCACCTGGTCAGAGATTTGCTGAATCCAGAGTCGGACAGCATACTCCTTGGTCTTTTTAGCTATCAGTGAGGTGTCTCCTGAGCCCAGAGGAGAATTCGAGCAGAGGAGTCCTTTCCTGCCGCCATCACTCAAGATAAGCAGAGTTGGCCAGCTGAGCTCAACATTATGTCCCCTCATCTTGAAATAACTTTATAAAAATACATTCAGAGGGGAATTTACTTGTCTTAAAATCAGGAACTGTGAACATCTCCAATACTAGTCCCTAAAGACAAACTATTGAAGTCATGATGACAAATACCAACAGAGCTTGAACAAAACAAAACCAGTATTACCTCATTTTACTACTACACAACTGACACACATAGAACATTTGTAATAATATATGTCACTACAATATTCATATTAAATACATTCTGTACATAACTTGTAATTTAAATTGATTGTGATTCCTGGTTCCCTTGTAGTTGAATCAGGACACATATTCATTCATGCCAGTAATGAATACATATTGTTATTTGAAACGTTACGAGTGACTCTTTTAAGATATTCTCATAGAGTGTTATATGTATGTGAGTGTCACAGTGTTGTTAAGAGTAGTGGATTAAATTAAATTGTTTATCTGTCTGTTGTTGTGACTTACACTTCACCATACACATACCCTAGACACATAACGTAGCATCACACTATTCCAGAATAATTCTGACTGAGATATATAGATATGTGGTAGCAAGTAAGGTTATCTATAATACACTACTCTTAATAGATATAGATACCTTCACAGCTGATCTCAGTCAGTACACTAAGTCCCCTATAAGTATTTATAACATCCCACTTCACCACAGGGTGTTTGATAACCACGCACCAACTAAAGAAGTTCGTATGAAACGACAGATCAAATCTCCTTGAATCACACAAGCAGTGCTGGAAGCCATGAGGCAGAGAGATCAAGCTCACAAAAACAAGGACTTTAACATATACAGAGCACAGAGGAACAACATGCAATATTTAATTCGTAGAGAAAAAAAATTACTTTAACAATTTGGTTCAGAACAAAACAAACAGTAAAGATATATGGAAAGCAATCAACACGTTAGCGAACAAGTGAAATATGTCAGTCTCGTCAACCCGTAATACTTCATTTACTTGCACAGACTTCAGCAATTACCTTCAGGCAGAAATAAACCGTCTTAAATCTACAATACCAAATTCACCTTGTGACTTAAGCAGGCTGTCAGTATTCTGTGAGAACAAATGTACCAACACAATCCCATCCAACATTCCGTTTATGACAATGAAGTGTATAACTATCTTCTAGGCCTTAAAGATAATAACTCATCAGTCAGTAATCGAATACTGCGTTATGTGGCTCCAGCTATTAGTGATTCGTATACAATTAATGTATCGCAAGGAGTTACTTTCCGTGGCACTTTAAAGTCGCTAAGGTATATCCTTTCTTAAAACCTGGCTCTTCCGATAATAATAACCTTGGTAACTATAGGCCAATCTCCTTAATATCATCGCTATCCAAACCACTAGAAAAACACATACATAAAATAACACTACAACACCTAGTTAACAACGGCTTGCTAATTGATAGTCAGTCGGGGTTTAGACCTAAACATTCATGTCACACAGCTCTTACTAAGATGATTGATAACTGACACTTAAATATTAATAACGATAACATATGTGGGGCAGTTTTTGTAGACTCTAAAAAAAGCATCTTATATGATAGATCACGCTATTTTAATTAGAAAACTAGAAACATCAAAAGTAAACCTTCAACTAGTGACGATAATTAAATCATTCCTGTCAGACAGAAAACATGTAGTTTCTTACAATAACTCTTGTTCAAACCCAACCGTAATAAATACCAGCGTTCCTCGGGGCTCTATTCTTAGACCTCTACTTTTTGCCATATATGTTAATGCCCTTCCACTACACGTCGAGCACGCATCCTGTGACCTATTTGCTGATGACTGTACTGTCTTCACGAGTGATACAAGTTGCAACACACTCGAACTATCGTTACAAAAAGATACAGACAATCTGATTAAGTGGAGCATCGGAAATCGCATGCAAATAAATATAATTAAAACAAAATGCATGTTAACATCGACAAAAATTACAAAATTCAGAGAAAACAACACTTCAGATCTACATTGGTACCTCACCAATTGAAAACGTTAATGAACATAAAACTCTAGGAATAGTCGTTGACCAGCATCTAAATTGGAACTCACGTGTACATACACTGACCAAGCAAACAGCACAGAAAGTTTACCAGTTAGCTAAAATCAAACATTTCCTAGATGAAGAAGCACGAAAATTGTTCTATATATCTCACATACAAACAAACCTTGACTATTGCTCCACAATCTGGGATGGTTGTTCTGTGTCCAACACAAAAAGACTTCATTCACTACAAAAGCGTGCAGTGCGTCTAGTTTCTGACAACTGCCAAACACAGTGTGTAGATCTATATAAAGATCTCAAAATACTGCCTCTAAGAAAGCGCTTTCTGTTCAACAAAGCTAAATTAGTTCACAAAATCCTGCCACAGAAAGCTCCAACATATCTGTGGCCAATGTTCAAAAACCCCCCCCCCCCCCCCCCATGTGATTATTTTTCGGAACAAATGATATAATATCGAATGTAGGTTTAATGATGATATTTGTACTTTTCAACATATGTTATTTTATGGTGATACTTTGTACTTTTCATCATATGTTATTTCATGATTATAATTAGATACTGTGAATGTCAGCATGCTATTATTTTACCTTTACAACGTTGAATTCCTTTACATTGATGGGTCAAATGCATGTGAGAATAAATGAAATCAGTATAAAAGACGAGATAAAGGAAGGGCAGAATGTCAGACGGGCCTGCGTTCAGAATTCTCAACCATTTGAAAATAAAGTTCGTTCGTTCGTTCGTTCTTATCAATCTATTGTTGATAGGCTTCCATTCCATTTTTATATGCTCTTCTTCAGGATAATGGCTAAGCCTTCACTGTGTTGGGCGTCCTCTCTTCCCAAGTAAAGTACTGTTTATCCCTGTTACTGTTTTTACTCTTCCTACCCCAGTCCATCTACTCTCACTACTCCTAGTATGTGAAGTCTGTAGTTTTTCATTTCCATTAAAATCTGTTTCATTTTCCTTGTCTTGCTCAATGTTCTCATATTCCAAAATCCAATTCTGATTTTGTATTTTCCGGTCAGGATGTCCGTTTTCATGTCAGTAGATAAACACCTATGCAGGCCACCAAGAACCACTTTTGTCAATAGTGAAACATCGAAAGCTTGCCTGGTTTGGGCATGTAACTCGTCATGACTCCCTTTCGAAAACGATCCTTCAGGGGACAGTCGAAGGTAAACGGAGAAGAGGAAGGCAAAGAAAATCCTGGGCTGATAACATCAAAGAATGGGCAGGACACGGTTTTTCCACACTTGTACGCATTGCTGAGGATAGAGAGCAGTGGAGGACCCTGTCTGCTGATGCTTCCACCATGGCACCCCTACGACCCATGACGGGTTACGGGCTGAGATGATGATGATGATGAGCTTCCTTTCGGCGTTCACCACTGGCAGTCATACGAGCCTCAAATCCGGATGTCTATCCCGCAGCAAATCGTGTTCATTTGTTGCTGTTTCTGTAACGATTGTGATTTTGTTACATAGACAGGGATGTCGGCCCTGTGCTAAAACCTCCAACCTGGAGGACCAGGGTACCAGCTTTTGTCTGACCACTACAGCGCAGACCTGTCCAGCTTGGTAGAACCTGCCAGGAGTAAAACTCCCGCTGGCATAGCTCTGTGTGTTGTCAGGTCACACAAGCCGTCATACCGCTACAAGGTATAGGCACCATTGATGGCAGCCGAAAGGAACACCAGACTAAAAAAAAAAACAGTTGAGGGCTATCACCTCAGGAGCGCATTCCCATAGTCAGTTATGACTGAATGGGGCGCTACAACTATTGCTATCATTTACTTATTTGCGGTAATTGTTAACGATTCCAACTCCGCCTAGGCCGCTCCCAAGCCCGGCTGAAAAAGGAGGAGGGCGGCCTGCATGGAGGCCGTAATGAGGCAGCCTCTCCACCTTGCAAAGGCACAACAGGCCAATCACCTGTTTGTCTTAAAACCTGATTATGCGAAACATAAGAGAGAAAAACCTCTACACCTCACGGTAGAAGAGAAACGGATAAGTAAGTAAGTAAGTAAGTTAACGATTCCAAAGCTTCGGATTTCGTCTCTGTTTACTTATTTCTAAATCCACTCAATCTCTATAGCGGTGCAATTGGGGAAAAATCCAGACAAAGTGTAAAACTACGTGTTCTCACGTTTAATCAACATAATGTCACGTGGGTATTCAACCGCTGAGCGGGAAACATCTCGCCACGGGGGGGTGCATGGCTTGTGCCTTATTATCTTTGCTACAGTGACCCCGGTCACAGCTGTGCGCTGTTACCAATTCCAATCTACTTTTCTTCTTGCTGATAAACTTGATGGTCTGAACAGAGGCGTACTTAATTATGCGGCACTGGGGGCGGATCCCTCCTTTCACACCCCTTATAAGTAGCCATATAGAAAAATATTTTTTGCACGCAAGTAGATTATTAAATTGCACAGTTCTGTCACAAAAGTGTCCGACGGCACCCTAATCCTGGCTGTCACTCGGGGCAGACCGACCCAAGCACCCCCTAAGTACGACAATGGGTCTGAATGATAGTGAAAGCAACACAGCTTCACTAGTCTGGGTAATTACATCTCTCTAGTGTAGTACTGCCTAACCAGGGGTGCGCGACCAGACTTTCAGGGGTGCGAGACTAGATTTTCAGGGGTGCGCTGGGAGGACAACATTAGACAATCTTTGAAGGACCGAGGACTAGAATGGAACCAGGCCAGGAGGAAGACAGCCGATAGGATAGTCTGGCGCTCTCTCTTCCAAACCTCTACACCTCACGGTAGAAAGGGAACGACTAAGTAAGTAAGTAAGTAATTTTGTACAATGTCTACAGCCGTATGAACAACATTGGATTACAATTCTTAAAATTCATGTACCTCTAACGACTAGTTTCCCAGTTCAGAGCTCTCTACATGCCTTAAATATATAAATAAAATGATATTTTTCTTTTCATTTCATGTAAAAAGACAAACATATCTCCTGCTCGCATTTCTTGTACATTTTGCGAGCTAAAAGAGATGAAAGGGTGCGAGGTTTCTTAAGATGCTGTAAAGGGGTGCAGGATCTCTCAAAAGTTAAGAATCACTGATCTAGTGAAAGCAACACAGCTCGTACAGTATGGGAAATTACATCTCTTTATCACGTTTAATGAGGCACGTGTTAAAAGAATGCGCGCGCGCGTGTGTGTGTATGGATGGGGGGGGGGAGAGAAGAGAAGGAGAGTATGAAACGGAAAACGTATAATTTCAATACAGGCGGGATTTTGTGACGTATTGCTAATGCTGCATGATTCTTTTCATTGTTTACGTTAACATTATCCTTACAAATTGCTCCCCCCCCCCCCCAACCTCATCGTCTGTCAAACACTATTAATGCTACTATTCATTAGTTCATTCATGTTCCTTGTCACTACCGAGAAGCGTGGAGCCGCCGCTGCACCTGGTCCTTTTGCGTGGTCGGCATCAAAGAATGTACTCGTATGTACTTGTGGTTTCTGTAGCAATTTATTTTACATTATGAGGTTGCTAGCCTCATGTAATCCCGTAGTTCTATTCTCTGTCTCGTTTGAGACTTGTAATCCACCTTTTAAAAGCAGCCACCTCTAATCCACTTTTAAGAACCAGCTACCCTCTAATCTACTTTTTTTTCTTCTTCTTCCTCGTTCGCCCTGAAAAGGACGGTGGTTGCGTTGTGTCTGTTTACGCCTAAGCTGTGATATCTGCACCTTTCGGTCGACACATCCGACTTCTGCACGGCATTTTTTAGGACCAGGTTTGCCTTTCCATTTCGATCAACACTCGCTCAGCCAGACTGCACTGCTGCAGACTGTTTCCAGGACCACCACGTGGAGGTGGAGTGCGGTCTTGACCAGCTCTGGTTCGCTGGTCCTCTAATCCACTTTTAAGAAGCAGCTACCTCTAATCCACCTATTAGAACTAGCAATAATCCACCTTTCTGAAGCAGCTACCCGTACTCCACCTTTTAGAAGCAGTTCCCTACACTGGGCCAAGCATGGTGAAGGCTCTAGCACATCACTCCCCTACAGCGCGGCAAGTCATTTAGACAAAGCACTCTTGAAGGAACACGTGGCAAAATGGAACGGACGGTCCGAGGGGAAAATGTGAGATGAGTGGTGGATGTCGGAACGCGAGAAAGAAATGGGGGATGGAGGGATGCGGAAGAGAACTGTGGCTGGTCAGATTGTGTGATCCAGATGTGTAAACGTGCCTCGGGTCATTTCTCGCGCAGCTGCACTGCAGGGGGGAAAAAATTGGGTAGACATTAAGTGAAGCACAAATGCGTGCAGAAATGAAGATCTCAAGAAAACTGCTGAAGAGTAATAACAAAATTATGACGGTAGTAAAAACAAACAAACATAAGAGAAAAACAACTAAAGCTTCCTCAGGCAGCGGGTGGGAGGCGAATAATGTAAGGCTGTGCACGTGGTCGGCAATCTCATAACGTTAAATAAACTGCTATAGATAGAAATTACCACTGCAAAAAGACATTGGGTGCTTTGGTGGTCATGGAAACATGCTGCATCACTGCAGTCTGGTTGAGAGAGTAGGGATCGCAGAGGGAAGGAAAACCCGGTCCCAAAAACTGCCGCGCTGAAGTCGGATGTGTCGACCGAAAGGTGCAGATATCACAGCTCCGGCGTAAACAGACACAACGCAACCAACGTCCTTGTCAGGACGAACGAGGAAGAAGAAGATAACTCCGTGGTGACCAGCGTTACCACTCTGAATTTTGAAGAAAATAGCCTCTTTATCAGTACCTGGGCTATTATCGGGTTATTTTGGCCGACTTTGGGCGAAACATTGGTGTCGTTCTTCGACTAATGAAGGAAAAAGACACCTAGACGGGACCACAAAAAAAAAACCTAAATCTAGGTGAATCCACATAGGAGTGGCAACGCTGGTGGTGACGTGTACTCCTTATGCAGAGTTAAAACAGAATGATGATCGTTTGGCCAGAATAAAATCAACTTGGACAACATATCTCATAAACGTAAACAACAGAATACAGGGCTTTAAGAATAAAGGCCACTGAACACACACAAACTGGCTTGATGGAAAGACTGAAGTTTATTAAAGCAGCAGTTTAATCAGTAGACTAAATATGCTACCAGAAAGTGTCAAGAAACTCGGTGAAGTTTCTCACTGACACCAGCTAAAGTAAAATATAAAATCTTTTATATTTGGACACGTGCCCTAATATAACCGATAGGTTTTGTGTTTAAGCTGAATGGAGCCACCCGTGTGTTACCTGGGCCCGAAAGGGGAGCAAAAAATAGTAACACTGTACCCTACCATGCATGTCGTAAAAAGCGACTAAGGACGGTTGGGCATGGGGCTGGTTACCCCATCCCGTAAAAAACGTTTTACCACAAAAACTTCAACAAACACTGACAAGTCAAATAAAGAATATAAATCAACTCAGCCGCCCAAGACAGAAGGTCCTCTGGAAAGGAGGCGCATGAAGCAACCTAGAGAAAGCCGAAAGAAGTCTGGGTTGCCGACTAACCTTTTTTCGTTTAGGAAAATCTCCAGGATTGGCACCTGGAATGTTCGCACTATGTGTGAACAATGGAGACGAGAACTGGAAACGGAGGTGAAAATGATGAGGAAAACATGCAAAGTACATGAGCGGATGGCACAGGACAGGAAGACTTGGCATGTGTTTGTTGAAGGCCTATGCTCCTTGGGGAGCTAAAGGGTATTGATTGATTGAATGGAGCGAGCCTCGCCAAAACGATGGAACTAATATTTTTTAATCACCTGAACGTTAAGAAGTGTGGTCAGGCTTCATTTGCTTCAAGTATTATACCTGAGGGCGTGTCGATCATTGCTCTCCCCATCTTTCTGCGTCCAGTCAATTAATCAATACCCTTTAGCTCCCCAAGGTGCATGGGACTTCAACAATGCCAAGTCCTCCTCTCACGTGCCATCCGCTCAAGTGATTTCCTCATCAAGTTCACTTCTGTCTCCAGTTTTCTTCTCCGTGTTTTTGGTCCATCTCTACCTCGTCCAATAATGTGCTTCACATGGCTACCCCGGAAATAAGACGAAAGGACAGGCCAGAGTTATGTCAATCCGAACTATCAAGGAGATAGAGAAACAAACGTTGGCACAAGACTGACAAATGTAGAAACAAATAATAAAGCGTTCAACCGAAAAAAAATTATGCTCAACATGACCTAGGTCATCAGAAGAAAGAAGGAAGCAAGGGAGTGAAATGATGATAGTGAATCTCGAATTGAAGTGTATAAACTCGACAAGAAATACATTAACTCTACATAAAATGTAAAAACTCGATATGAAATGTACATTCTCCACATGAAATGTTGACACGAAATATGTTAGTTCTCTTTTTTGTATCTTCACTCCTCTCCGGCAATATTATATCAAACACTCATTTTGCGTGCTAATTCTTTCGGTATTCATTGTTTACGCTTTCATGTACAGTACGAACTCGACATGAAATGTATGAACGCGACATGAAATGTTTAAACGCGACAAAAATTGTATAAACTCGACAAGAAAAGTGTAAACCCAAAACGAAATGTCTAAAATAAATGAGATTAATGCAACCCGTTCATCGGCCGGAAAAACCACTTTGCGTGTTCATCCCGCGATTACGGCCAATGAAATGATTGTATTGATCTACTTTTCACGTTTCGCACTTAGCTCTGCTTTTTTTCTTTCTTTCTTTGTTTTTTTTTCCCTGATGAAGGCGTTGTGGCCGAAACGTAGGCAATTTTCTTCGTCCTGCTCCCAGTAAGACGTATTACATTTTATTAACCCCCCCCCCCCCTTTTCCCGTTTAAAAGTAGAGTTGAGCGCTTTAAAAAAAAAACTGTTATACCTCATTATTGTAAATACAAACACTGCACGAATACAGCCTGAAGATAAGATTACACGAAAGATATCAACACTAGACCAGGTGCAGAAACAGTCCGAAGACATAACTCCGGTGAATGATGGATTGTGCAGAAATGCTGTCAAACGGGAAGACAATACATAGCAGATTACACGGCTTAATCTCCATATAACTGTGCCCAAGCTAGCACCATAGAGTGGCGATGCTCCCAACGCTCCACCTCAGTTTGGGCGAAAAGAAGCTCTTACAAAAAGCAGAAGAGAAAAGATCACACCAGGAAAAAAAGCAGCTGAAGGCTATCACCTCATCATTCCCATCGTCAGTTATAACTCCAGGAGGCTTCAGTATAGGCCTCCATGGCAGATTACACGGCAGGCTGCAGAAATAACATAAACAATTTATTGGCTACATAATCAGACTGAACAGAAGACTGCATTAAAAAAAAAAAAACAAGTCAAGATTAAACACCAGATAGTGTAGAAAGGTTTTTTTTTTTCCATTGTAGGCCTACATTTCTTTTTCATCGTTTTAGCAAGGCGCGTTACGTTGAACATAGGCACAGAGTCCTCGGTTATATTAGCGCGCATGTTCAAATGTATAAAGTATTGTGGACTAGCGTTGTGCATAAATAGGCCTACAGTCAGAGACTGGAGGCAGAGATAAATGAAAGGCAAACTATAAGAAAGAAAAAGAAATAGTCCTATATTATTTTTGGTTTCTCCTCGTTTTGACGAGCCACGCTCCATTCAACTTCGACGGTTATATACGCGAGATTCTCCAAATTCATAACACATTGTGGTCTAGCTTTGTACAGAAATAAAATTATTAAAGACTATCTTTATTATAAAAGATCGCAGTCTTTTATCTGTTGACAAACGCCATAATATAGCCGACGGCCCCTGTGTTTTGGATGATCAGCCGTGCCTTGCCAAAACGAAACAATCATATTTAACAAAGAAATGCAGTCATGGAGAGTTAAGACGCAGAGAAGAATGGCAGGTTAAACGTCATCGAAAGAAAGAGAAAAAAAAAATAGAAAGAAAGACAACACAAGAATGAATCTACAATTCCCCCCCCCCCCCCCCCCCCCCCCAGATTTGACGAACCACCGATGAATCGCTATTCACTAAAGGCCTTCGGGATTTCCCCATTCCTTCCCCAATTCCCACCTTTCACACAACTTTTCCCCCTCAAAAGAACCCCCACAGTACCTCAAGTTCTCTATTGATCCAGCCTAAACTTTAGCCTCCACTCGAATAACACCAGCGTTTCCCTATCCTTCTACTTCTTTCACTCAATTCCGCGCATTTTCTTCTCTCCTTTTGTTGGATCAGAACGCGGTCTCCTGGCAGACGGCGAGATCTCGAGAACAAAAATGTTTGTGAAGCATTCCAAACATGGAGGGGTTTCCAAACAAAGCTTTAGCCAGGCTTAATACACGGGGAGACCAGTAGAGGTTGTTAAGGGATGAGGGAAACAGGAAGCCTCTTTATAAAAACTGCCGGCAAACAAAAAACACATACAAATGCAGTATTTATCCAGATGTCTGATACGAGATGGAATCTGAACAAGGCGATAAGGTGTGAGACGGCAGGCCGGGGAGAGAGCATTGGGAACAGAAGGCAGGGAAGAGAAAATTATGAACAGAAGGTACGGGAGAGAAAAATGTATGAGTTTAAGAGAAGCTAGGCTTGCGTTGTTAACTAAACGGTGGGACGGTAGTGCAAAGGAGGGGTTGGGATTGGGGAATATGAAAGACGGGATATAGAGAAGAGAAAGTAAGTAGTTGAAGTACGAACAACAGATGGAAGGATCCAAAGCAGGAAAAAAACAAGATGGAAAGAAAGTACAAAGAAGAGGGAGACGGAGAGATGTACAGAGAGAAGAATGAATGAGGCAGCTGCGAGTGGCTGACATTCATGAGAGCGAGCATTGAAAGTGGAAACTTGATCTATCTAAGGATGTCTTTCACATGAACATGACTACATGTGGATACGGCCAGACAAATATGGCAGCTGTGTATACTTTCTGGTGTACATGTCTGGGTCTGGTTAGATGGACAGGCAGGCAGGCAAACAAACAGAGACAGACAGATAAATAGACAGACAGACAGATAGATACATAACAAGAATAATGACTGACAAGCAGGCTAACAGACAGACGATGAAACCGGATTACAGTATCCTGACTTCCATTTCGGGTTGTGTAATCTTTATGCCAGTCCGACTGGCAGTGTGGTTAGAGCGCTGGCCTCTCGTGGCAAAAGTACCGGGTTCCGAACACGGTGGCGTCACACTCAAATCTACACAGCTGTAAATGGGTACCTGATTCTGTTCTCGAGTTACGGAAAGCAAAGGTTGCGAGGAAGAGGACTGGTCATCTTACCTCTCGAGGATGGACCAAGTATAGTGAAGTCTATAACACTTAACTCCCCTACGGCAGTATCTATTATGGGACTACATTTACCTGTTTAAAATCTGTAAATATATTTGATGTACTTCACGTAATTCTCCCTTTCTTGTTTCTTTTTCTCTATATGGCCGGTGCTGGTTCTAATGGCAACATCGGCTATGTTACAAGCAGGGATCAGAGCACATATTTTCAGCTTCGAACACAACATATACCACTCAGCAATCACTTGAACAGAATCCAACCACAACAAACTCCAGAGTGCCAGCTATGTACCTACTGCTATGAAACTGCTGACAGCAGTACTGAGCACTCGATAATGTTCCTTCCTCTGAGGCCAGATAAATGGAACACCTTATATGGAGCAAAACAAACTCTTGTAAACACATGCAGATACCACTACATGGCATTGAGCCGAAGGGTGAGAGCTCAAACGCCGCTGGATCAATAACAACATCTGTTCTCTCAAATTCCCGCACAGCATGCCCCACTGGTCGTTTATTGACCAGATCTGAGCATTGAACTACCAAAGTCGTACAATTTTTGGTCTTACGACTCAGCGTGTACCCTTTACGACCAATAGATTTTTGGTCTTACGACTAAAGTCGTACTGAACACAGCCGAAAAATCTCTCACAATTCCTGCGTATTTAAGTCGTGTTGTCTTACGGGCAACAACTGAAGAATATCACAAGTTATTTTTGTAACCCTCATGCAAGCTGATAATACAAATTAATCATCATAATGAAAATTAATCATCATTGTCATCATTACCTTGAACTCCCTCTGGATTACAGGCTTTCAACAAATTCACGCCAAGCCTTCCTCATACCTGTCAAATTGTACGAATTTTTCGTACAATGTACAGATTTTTAATACTTTTAGCAGTGAACGGCAGTAAAAACTCGTTGTACGGATTCCCCCCCCCCCCTTTCCCCCCCCCCCCCCCCCCCCAAAAAAAAAAAAATTCTAAAAATATTTTCCAACCCAATTTTTTTTTAAATTTTAAATCAGAAAATATTTTCTAGCCCAGGTTTTTTCTTTTAACCAATATTTTTATTTTTAATTCCGGGAATCTCGGCGTCCGTATTTAAACTGTGGTCTCTCCCAGCAACCAATCAGATCCTTTTATACCCAACAATTTGGCAAAAACTTTGAATTTGGCCTCAAACACTTTCGGTTTTCAGCGTGACATGATGTATTTTTAAAGTTACCTGTTATCAATGACCATGCTTGCTTGCCACCACACTTCAACGCCATTTTGTTTAAAAAAGCTAAGTACTTATAACTCGGTTAAATATTGCTGTTGTTTTGCTTTGTTGCAATTTAATCGATGTCTTAATCTTTCCAGTTATATCTTGCCCTTCAATATATTTCCGATAAATTGTCATAATATTCAGTGTAGGCCCTACATAACTAGAAAAAAGTTTTTTTGCGTTGAGTATGCCTACTTTATCCCAGCGCTCGAGATTCGCTGCTTTATTTTTTAATAAAGTGGCAATCTGTTATCACTGGTCTAGGCTACCAAAAGCTTCCAGGTCATGGTAAGTTTCAGGTCGAATGGATTAAACTCTTCCCTGGCATTGCAGATGCATCCAAGTTAGGATCAACAACCAAGTCATCATTCAGTGACTGCTGACACTCCCTCACAGCAATGCTGACTGCGAAAGATCATTTTCAATGATGAAAAAAATCCACAAAGACTGCAGGAAGTCCATGAATGCGGACACACTTACTTCTATTTTACAGTGTAAGATTAACATTGATACATGCTGTGCAGACTTTAAGCCCACAAATGCAATTCTGCAAAGTGCTAAAAGTGTATGTGTTGATTATAATACAAAACACTGTACATCGAAAGAATAGGGTACCTCATGATCACTAAGTTTTTTATATGTAAAGAACAGCATGAGACTATTAGCATGTTTTATATCACAATAATTCAAATGCCAATAGATTTGTATATGTCATTTCTCATTTTAAAACTGTATTGCGTATAATTTATTAATATATTTTTTGCGTAAGGATTTTTGGGTGTCTGTAAGGATTTTTTTGGTCCGGCGTACAGATTTTTGTCTCAGGAGGTTGACAGGTATGCTTCCTGTCCGTGCCATCTGTAAAGATCTCTCCCACTTGTTTTCATACTCTGGTGACATAATAATAAAGATTGCTTCATGACGCATGAACTTGTTTCCTCCAGGTATGTCCTACCAAAAGCTAATGACCTTTTCTCACCTCTTGATCCCCTGCTATTTGTCTCGTTATTTCCATGAGCTTCACATTGATGATCCTGTCTGAGCTTCACATTGATGATCCTGTCTGAGCTTCACATTGATGATCCTGTCTGAGCTTCACATTGATGATCCTGTCTGAGCTTTACATTGATGATCCTGTCTGAGCTTCACATTGATGATCCTGTCTGAGCTTCACATTGATGATCCTGTAAAATGATAAATGAAAAGGTGTATAACATAGCTCTTCAGAATCGGGAAATAACCGGAAATTCAGCCGGCCCCTACACTCTTGTTGTCCAGACATGACTAAACCACTTAATACAACCTGGTTATCTCTTCTCTTCTCTCTCCCTCCCCCCCCCCCCCCCCCGCCCCCCGCACTAGCTAGCACACACAAAACACACGCGCGCAGCCCTAATTAAACTTGCCAAAGACAATTAGAAGCAAGATAAAAGACAAATTATGGCAGAAAAAAAAAAAGAACGAGAAACACAAATAGATGGCATGTGATGTATATATTTCTCCCAAGTTCACCACGCACACTCCCCACGCTAGACACACATCCGGCAAAGTGAAAAGCAATCTCTGAGAAGCAGACGATGGGTTAATACGCTCCTCTTTTAAAAACTCTCAGACTCTCAGCAGGGGCTCAGATGTTTTCCATAATCTCCCTCGCGGGCAAAAGATCAGAAATCAGCACGGGATGTAAGGACTGCACAGGAAAGAAAGACAGCTCTTATTGACAGAAATGTGCAAGATAAGGAGAAAGAAGGAGAGGTGCAAACCCCTGCCATGATAAGCGATCACTGTGTATGCATGTCACTTGATACTCTTAAATTCCCTGCTAGTGGTATAAAATTAAGTACAGTACAGAATTTATGTTAAATACCAGTTATTCAGTTTTACCTCTGACAGAAGGCTCCTGTCGACCAATTTGACATGTCTTTATTTGTCAAGAAATTACAAACTTTAGATACAGTTATTTAAATATACACGATAAGGAAAAATGTAAGCCATCCAAGAACGTGTTTGCTATAGTGTGATCAAAGAAAGCCTGAAAAAAAGAAAAAAAAGAAAAAAGGAAAAGGACAGAAAGAGAAGGAAAGAAATAAGATAGGCAGAAAGAAAGACAGAAATCCAGAAGAAAGAAAGAAAGACAATAAAAATCAAGAGAATTATTTTCCTTCAGTTCCCTACCAAGCATAGGCGTCAACAAACTTAAACCAAGTACTATACTCCTGTCCTGTGCCGTAAGTTCAAAGTAGAATTGCCGTCATGTCTTTTCTAATGAGTCTCAAGTCGAGTCTCTTAGTACGTCAGAAGTCGAGTCCCGAGTGGAGCCTAATTTTCGATCTAACGCTGTTTATAGTTACAATCGCGCTTTATCGAACAATCACATCGATCACTACAAATAATAATGAAAGATATAAATATATATTTTAATACTTTTACTATTTTATTCACTGACTTATTATTCGACCCAAGTTATTTTTAAGAATAACATTTTAGAAATAATATATTCTCAAGCATACGGTGCAGCCCCCCCCCCTCCCCCCCCCCCCCCCCCCCCCCCCCCCCCCCCCCCCATCGGCGTACAATGGAGTGGATGGAACAATACGCTTGATCTGCAATAAATAAGCGCTTAAGCGAATTTACAGTTTCGGGACTCACGCCCTAGTTCTTTCGCGCCAATAAATGCGTGCGGTATATTTTCCCGTTAAAGCGGGACAGTAAAGTAATGTTTACATAGCCAAAGAATGTTACAATTCTGACTGTCGCTGTGTCTCGAGATCTTTGTCTAGCGACGGTTTCTATGTATGACTAATAATATGAAGTAAATTGTGTTTGCACAATGGAATTCTTGTACTGTTTGGGTGATATCGCTTAACACAAGAGCATTTATCCCCTAATTAATAAAGGCTGCAATATGACTGAGGACGGCAGGCAAGTCGTCTCACCACAATTGGGAAGTCTCGAGTTGCTACTGCCTAAATCGCGTCGTCTCGAGAAGCTGTGGTAACTTAATTCCGACTGGAGTCCGAGTCGACTGACATGAGTCGAAAACTCTGGCTCAAAGTATTTCCATGTCGTCCTCATTCTTTTAATCTGTCACGTTCTCCTCGCCGTGTGTTTTCCCCGTCTCCTTTTACTTCTACTCCGGAGACTCCAGAATAAAGATTGCCTTGTAAATGCTTATCAAATGATTTCTTCCAGGCATGTCCAAGCCAACTTTAGCGTCATTTCCTCACCTCTTGTCTCACTGGGCTCTATCTATTAGTTCTACTTTAATTATCTTGTAAAAAGGCAACTTGAAAGATGTATAATAAAAGATCGCCAAGAAGGCAGGAAAGTAACCGCGAACTTTTCAGGCACTAACACTCTTTTTGCCTAGACATGACTAAACCACTTAATGCAACCTGATCTCTCTCCCTCCCTCCCTCTCTCTCTCTCTCTCTCTCTCTCTCTCTCTCTCTCTCTCTCTCTCTCTCTCTCTCCCACTAGCTAGCGGACACAGAAAACACACGCGCGCAGCCCTAATTAAACTTGCCAAAGACAATTAGAAGCAAGATAAAAGACAATTAGAGTGTAAGATAACAGACAATTAGAGTGTAAGATAACAGACAATTAGAGTGTAAGATAACAGACAATTAGAGTGTAAGATAACAGACAATTAGAGTGTAAGATAACAGACAATTAGAGTGTAAGATAACAGACAATTAGAGTGTAAGATAACAGACAATTTATGGCAGGAAAGAACAGAAAGAGATACACGAATGATCGAACTTTATATGGATCACCGCGCACACTCCCCACACTAGACACACATCCGGCAAAGCGAAAAGCAATCTCAGAGAAGAAGACGATGGATTAATCACGTCCCTCTTTTAAAAACTCTCAGCCGGCGCTCAGATGTTTTCCATAATCACCCTCGCGGGCTAAAGATCAGAACTCAGCACGCGGGATGTAAGGACTTTGCACAGGAAAGAAAGATGAGTTCATGTTGACAGAAATGTTTGAAGATAAGGAGAGGTGCAAACCCCTACCATGATAAGCGATCACCGTGTACGTACGTAACTTAATACTCTTTTATTCCGGGTTTGTGGTTTGAAACTAAGTACAGTGTATAATTTTTTTTTTAAATCTCTCTCTCACACACACACACGTGCGCACACACACACACACACACACACACACACACACACACACACACACAGTTTTACTTCTGACAGAAAGCTCCTGGTGACATCTGCATTTTCCTCCCCAGAAATTATAAATCCCTGACAAAGCTGCTTAAAAATGTAAAAAAAAAAAAGGGACAAATGCAAGCCGTCAAAAGAAAATTGTTAGAATGTGATCAAAGAAAGGAGGAAGAAAAGAAATAAGTAATTATCAAAACAGGTTCTCTTATTATCATTTGCCTTGAGCTCCCCAAGGAGCACAGACCTGCAACAAGCGTATGCCAGGTACTACTGTCCTGTGCCATCCGCTCAAGGTCGTCCTCATACTTTCTACTTGTTTCCAATTCTTTTTCTCCATGTGTTTTTCGGTCTTTCTCTTTTCTCAATACTCGTGAGACTCTAGAACAAAGATTGTCTTGTAAATGTTTATCAAATGTGTTTTTCCAGGAATTTCCTATCCAACGTTAGCGTCAATTTTCTCACCTATTGTCTCGCAGTTATTTCTCTGGTTCTTTTTATTGGTTCCACATTGATGATCTTGTAAACTGGCAACTGAAAGATGTTTAATAAAAGTTCTCCAGAAGGCAGGATATTAATCGCGAACTTCGCCAGCACTTACACTCTTTTCACCCAGACTCTAAACCACTTAATACAACCTCTCTCTCTCTCTCGCCCATAACCCAACACACGCAAAAACACACGCGCATGCAGCCCTAATTAAACTTGCCAAAGACAATTAGTAGAAAAATAAAAGACAAGTAATGATAGGAAATAAAAAGAACGAGATACAAGAATGAATCGAATTATATATATATATATGGACTTCTTCCAAGTTCACCGCGCACTCTCCCCACACTACACACATCCGGCAAAGCGAAAAGCAATCTCTAAGAAGCAGACGGTGGATTAATACGTCCCTCTTTTAAAAACTCTCAGTCGGGGCTCAGATGTTTTCCATAATCTCCCTCGCGGTCAAAAGATCAGAACTCAGCACGGGATGTAAGGACTTTGCACAAGAAAGAAAGACGAGCTCTTATTGGCAGAAATGTGGAAGATAAGGAGAAAGGACAGATGCAAACCCCTACCATGATAAGCGATACAGTTGTATGTATGTTATTTGATCATCTTTCATTGCCGGCTTGTCGTTTGAAATAAAACACAGTGCTGGATTCTCTTCTTCCTTTTTTTTTTTTTAATGTTTCAGAACCAGTCGTTCAGTTTTACTTCTGATAAAAAGGTCCTGCCGACAAATTTGACATCTGCTTTTTCCACCCAGAAATGACAAACCCTAGATACATTTGTCTAAATATAAACGATGGGTAGCCTACATATAACGGCCAGGTAAAGGTATCTTCACGTCGTCGTCATCCCTTCTCCAGCACTTTTCTCTGTGTGTTTTTGGCTCTCTCTCTCTCTATTTCTTTCTTTTACTCCACATCAAAGGCTACGTTATAAATGTTTATCAACTGGCTTCTTCACGACAGTAGTTCTCAACTTTAGAGGTCAAGGCGCCCCCCCCCCCCCCCCCCCCCCCGAAGTGTTTCCTAATCTTACAGTGATCGCAAACCTCTTTCGGGCTAGTTTTAATAGCATTATTTTATCGACACCATGGCACACACACATATTCATTCATTCATAACCCTCCACTCCCAAAGGAGCATAGGTTTTCAACAAACACATGCCAAGTTCTCCTGTCACGTGCCATCTTCTCAAGTTTTTTTCCACGTTCTCCTCATCATTTTCACCTGTTTCTAGCTCTCTTCTCCATGTGCTTCTTGGTCTTCCTCTGCCTCTCTTGCCCTGGGGGTTCCAGAACAAGGACTGCTTGTAATGCTATCCACAGGTTTCCTCAGTGTGTGTCCTATCTATCATCATCATCTTCTTCTCATCTCTTGTTCCACTGGCACTTGTCTAGTTCTTGTCATCAGTTCCACGTTGGTAACCTTATCATACCATTTTAATCCTTCTATTCTACGCAAGCACCCATTTATGAAAGTCTGTAGCTTTTTGGTGGTTGCCTTTGTTGTTCTCCATGTCTCAGAGCCATACAATAGGACTGACTTCACCTTTGAGTTGAAGATTCTTATTTTCGTGTTGGATCCGATTTCTCTTGATCTCCATAAATAATAAGAACACACACAGACACACACATATATATATATAAATTTTAAATAATTAAAATAACATAAGTAATAACGCAATTCAACAAACGTTCGGACAGGACTGCCAATATATATGGTGGATTCTAAAAACAGTATCATAAAATACATTCTGCCCTGTACCCCTTCCACGTACCCTCGGGGGAAATACTGCAACACTTTGGGGAACACTGCCCTGGGAGGTCAGCCAGGTCCTCAGTTCCACCTAAGAATATCGTAGGGATAGAACGCTAAGAAAGATGTGTTTTTCGATTGTTTGCATGTATACTGTATATGGTGGAACCAAATTAGGAATATCGTAAATACACGCATATCAATTAGAATCGAAATGATTTCGCAACAGGCTGATAATATGTTTTAGCAACACCTAAGCACATGAAATTCATCAATTTGGTATGCAACGCAAACCACCGGTTCAGAGCTACCATAGATGTAATAGAAGCAAAAACCTAACATCCGACCAAGCCTGTTGTCCCGTGTGTGTGGTGTGGTGCGGTGGTGGTCGATCCCTTCAGAGGTTTTCAAACTGTGCGTCGCGGCTCCCAGGGGCGTCGCGGCCCTCGGCTAAGGGCGTCGCGGTGGCTTGGGAAAAGTGTTGGGCTCGATATTATGAGCCAAGGTCCATCAATAAATATAGATCTTCGTAGTATAGAGAGGAGCCGCGGTGATTTATGCACAGGTCAAGGAAGCCGCTGACCAAAAAAGTTTGAAAACCTCTGCCTTATATTCTGTCCGTGTCATCACCTACTACCCCTTTAGAATCTGCAGTACACCGTTTATTTACATGTAGGCACACCTGACCGCTGTATAGGGCTAATATTACATGTTACATGGCTTCAGTGAGGAAAAAAGTTACAGTGACATATAAAACCACATTTACTCTATTAACCAAGGTATCCAGTCAGCTGCTTATGTGATATGCATTTTTTTTAAATGCTGTATTTCATACTTGTGCGTGTTTCATTGTATGCCTCTGTGCTTATCTAGTCTACATATCGATTAACTCTGTGTAGCTAGAATGTTTGAACCACTTCAAAAACACTCACATTTCCAGTTTGATGGGTCAGAGTTCATATTTCTATGCAGGTGTTGCGTGATAAATTCTCGCAACATCGTTTTATTTCAATATCTGTTTTATAACGCAAGGGCAACAACTGCTTGAAATCTATAGTCACTTTTCTCGGTAAGCATTTGTCTTCTCGCGTTAGTATCGAATGCAGTTAACTTTTGAGCTGTGGTCATTTTTGCGCTGGACTGCGCATGACTTGTCTTGTTCTTTGTCGATCGGTTTCCGCCCACCACTAGTGGGAGTGAGCGATTTGGAATGGCGAAAGAGATGCCTCGTTGAAGAGGGGATCTCCGCTATTTTTGTTCTGTCAGGGATGTGTAGTCCTCTTATGGATATTTCGTTTAGTCGAGATAATACCTCTAGTGTTTTCCCACATGTCGGGAGGCGTGATATTTCTGTGTATTTCATGAAAACAAGGTAAATTGATTTTTTCATTAACTCTATCGATTTTGGGTCGTGAGCGATTTCGATTCATAGCCTGTCTCCGAAAGTCGTCGTCACGAGATGTTTTTTCCCAGCTCACATGTCGCTGCATTGTACTGCATCGGTTGATGCAGGTTCCAAGGACCATTACTTGCTACTTTGTTAAATGAACTAGGTTTAGAAAACCTTTATTATCTAGAGGATATTTTTGAGGACATTATTTATACTTCGGCAGACGTGTCTGTCTTGCTGAAGTCAAACTAAGGAGAGTGAACTGATCTCATACATCTGGTTATCTCCTGGCTGTTATAGAAAAGGATGGAGTTTTCCACCTGACTACATTTACAGCACTATGAAATATAACATGCATCTGACTCATCATTGTAATGCTGTCTACCGTTTATTGCTGTATTGAATGTTGCTGTGATAATGACTGTTTGATGTGCCTACACATTTGCGTAACCATTTTGTCACTGTGGCGTCCACAATAAATAATGAAGAAAAACGTCAACGGCTGTTTCAAGACTCATTGACTTTATACGTCGTGAGTTTACTGACGTCCTATGTGGATTGCCCTGTTATTGTTGCATGAACATTGTTTTGACTGAACACATCTACACACTACACAAAACCAGACATGCGGATACCATCCATCATCATATGGCATCACGCATCATTTGGTGGCCATAAGCTGGTTTGATTCTGGTACTAGCAAACACGGGGTCCCTTACCCACTTCATTTTCAACAAGAATTCATCAGCATCCTTCAAGAAATTAACATTCTTCAATACAGTCAACATCTTCAAAATTTTCAAAGTACTCGGCGTTGCCTGGTAAAAGTCAAAATTTCAACTTTTTGACGGAAACAAGAATTTGACAGTACCCGGATATGTTACATGTTGCCGGATAACTCGGACTGCTGTTATCTTTTACGCAAGTCAAGCAAGTTGCTGCTGTCAAGGTTCCAGTGCTGTCGTTTTTTGAGAAGGTCAAGTGCCGGTTGAAACGGGTTGTTTTCTGAAGAAGGCCAAGTACCGATTTCCATCAACTTACTTTTGGATTAGAAGGTCAAGTGCCGAAACAACTCAACACACAGTATTTCAGAAGCTCTTGTACCATCGTGTTAGCAGTGGAAGCAGTTCAGATGTGCCATCATCGTTGGAGCTTCGCTCTTTAGGACGTTGATTGACATCCGTTTTTCTGCTGTTCTACGATTGGAAGCCTATAAGTTAAGTGGCCTGTTTGTATGTAAACTGTGCCCTTATACTTCTGCTGAGTCTTCTGTGTATCATCTCATTCTATATGTTATATGTTATATGTTATTTGTATATTTATATGTTTATATTTCAGCGGGTTCTCGGTTGGGTGGTGTCTCCGTTAGATTATGCCACGTCATAGAGGTCGTCTATTGTGAGCGTTTTCTGTAGGGTTTGCAAATTTCCGATACTGGAATTTGCTAAGCGACTTCTGTTGCTATTTATGTTAGCTGTGATGACATGTTTTAATATTGTTTTCGTTATTATTTCGCATTCTTTAGTTTTGTTTTGATTTGTTTGTATTTGTTAGCCTACTCTTGTCTATAATTTAGTTTCATACAACATTTTTGTTTATACACTGTGGTGTCATGTATTTTGTTTAATTCTATCGCAGATATCGTCACATTTTTTGTGATATTTCATTAATTTCTGCTTTATTTTTAGTTGATTTCTGCGAAAGTTTTTGTATTGTTGCTGATCTTTGTTATTGTTTACATTGTTATTGTTTACATTGTTTGTATTGTTTACATTTTCAATGTTTACATTCTGCATGTGTTTACATAGTCATTGTTTACAGTTATAGTAATTAGTTAATGGGCTATGCTAATGCACTGTTACTACTACACTGATGATAAATGAATGATGAATAGTGTCGTGCACTATTGAATGAGAAGTGCACTTATGATCAAGAATTGAGTGCTGATATTTCATATACAAGTTCTTTGATTGGAGACTTGTTTCCCACAGAGACTGGGATAATATAATGTGATGTGAATATACAAGTGCTTAATTAAGACTTGTTACACTTAGGTTTGAAATAAATTAGTTAATTATTTCAGGTTTTGGACTCATATGTTAGACAACATGTCTACATTTGAGCACTTTATTGAGCAGGGTAAATTGCTTGGGAGACTGGTGATAAGTTAGAAGAATTTGCAACTGCTCGATATGATAAAGCAATGGAAGCTGAACAAAAGAAACTGCATATGGAAGCTGAACAAAAGAAACTGCAGATGCAGGTGGATGAAAAGAGATTCCAAATGGAAATGGAAAAACAAAAAAGGGAATCAGAAGCTGAGGAAAGAAAGCTACAGCTAGAGGCTGAGAATAAAAGACTTGAAAAAGAAGCTGAGAATAAAAGACTTGAAAAAGAAGCTGAAAATAAAAGACTTGAAAAAGAAGCTGAAAATGAAAGACTTCAAATGCAGGCTCAAGCTGAAGAAAGAAGTTACAAGAGAGTCTGATGAGAGGAAAGCAAAAATGGAACATGAAGAAAAACTCTTAGCTTTAGAGTTGGAGAAATTGAAATTGACGAGCATGAGTAATGGTAATGATTCAAACAAGGGTTCATCTTCTGGGAAGGCTAATAATGATACTTTTAAGATTAAGTTACCAACATTTAGTCCTTCCAGTGATGACATAATGTTCTATCTGGACAGATTTGAACAAGCATGTACAGCTCATAACATAGACAAAGCAAAATATGTTTATCAGTTATCAGGGATACTGACAGGTAAAGCTCTAAGTATATTAAATATGGTGGATGAACCTGACAAGAACAATTATGAGGTTGTCAGGGCCGCTTTGTTAAAGAAATATCAGCTTAACGAAGACGGCTATCGTCTACAATTTAAAAACATGTTACCTGAAAATGGAGTTGAATTCTCCGAGTTTATTGCAAGAATACGCATTACTTTCTCACGATGGGTTGAACTATCTAAGACGGAAAAAACTTATGAAGGACTTATGGACTTAATACTTAGAGACAAAGTCATGTCGTCTGTCAATGAGTCTTTCCTTGCTTTCCTTCATGAACGTAAACCTAAAACAATAAAAGAAATGGAAGATTTCTGTTGCCAATACGTAACTGCGCACCCACACATAACCATGGGTAACTCTAAGGTGAAAGAAGGTTTACCAGTTGCTTCGGCAGCTCCGTATGGTCAAAACTTTGCTCGTAGATCCCAACAAAATTTTGATAGAAAGAGTAGCGGTAATTTCTGTCAAAATCATGGAAATCAATTTCATGGTGATTCTTCTTCGAAGAATTGGAGACAACCTGATAGTACTCGTTACTATCACCCTAATAATTATAAGCATTTCAAAAGAGGATATGGTAATAGAGGTTATTCCTGCCGAAGACCTCAGAACCAAACAAATAGATGTTCGCATCAATGTGAACATGATAGTAATCGTGGAAACTGGAATTCGAACCAGGATAACAATTACAATAGAGACAATAATAACTGCAGAGATAATAATAACTCTGATAACTTCTGAGGTAATAATAGTCGGGGTAGATCTCAACACAAAAAAAAGAGATATCAGCAGGCTAATGCTGTACAACAGGAAACTGAGGGAGCCTGTAATCATGTTGTTGATAGTAAAAACTTTGACGCTGTCACTAGTTCTGCTTTTGACTTTGAGAGAGCAAACAAATGCCCCCAATGCAGTACTTTATTCGAACCGGGTACCATAACTACTTTGAGTTGTGGTCACCCACTTCCCGCTCTTCCTGCTGCTGTTGCGCATGACGGGAGGGGTTCTTTAATTCTACATAAGGGTCTTGTTAATGATACTCCGGTCTCACTACTTTTCGATTCCGGATGCACCACTATTGGTGTTAGACAATCGCTTGTAGATCCATCTTGTGCTACAGGAAGGGTTATTAAATGTGTCACATTTGGCGGCACTCTAGAAAAATATCCTACTGCTGTAATTCGCATTGCCACTCCTTTCTTTACTGGAGATGTGCATGCTTGTCTCTTACCTAATCCTATTGCGGACCTTATTATTGGTCGTATTCACGGAGTTAGGGAGTGTACCCCACAGCAGATTGCTGCTTGGGAAGATAATAACATGCAAGCTACAAATGCAGTAGTTACAAGAGCACAAGCTCTACAAACACCCGAAACTTCACTGAATAGTGATAATGAAGTTGATAGCCAAGATAGTCACTTAGTAATCACTCGTGACTCTTTCATAAAATTGCAAGAAGAAGATCCTTCTTTAAAAAAATTCTTCGTTCTTGCGAAGAAAGGTGATCCGAATCAGGATACAAATAGAAAATCTTGGATTGCAATGAGAAACGGCGTACTTGTACGTATGGTACAAGATTCGACTACGTCGGCACATTCGCAAATTCTTGTTCCCAAGAGCATGAGAGTCCAAATATTACAACATGCTCATGACTCGCAATGTGCTGGACATATGGGTTTTGCCCGTACGAAGTCGAGAGTCCTTGCGGCTTTCTTTTGGCCTTTTGTCAATAAGGACATTCGTATTTACTGCCGATCATGCAAGGTATGTCAGGAGGTCAAATCTAGAGGACCACGACATGCTGCGCCTATCCAGGCTGCTGACATTCCTATTCGGCCGTTTCAGAAAATGGCCATAGATATTATTGGCCCTTTTAAGGTCAAGTCGGCCAGAGGACATCAGTTTATCCTTACATGTGTCGATATGTGCACACGTTGGCCAGAGGCTATTCCTCTTAAGAGCATATCTACTACAGATATCGCAGATGCTCTTTGGTTGATATTTTCTCGCTTGGGGTTCCCCAGAGAAATATTGTCAGACCATGGCACTCAACTCATATCTGACACTATGTCACAGGTAATGTCTACCTTACATATTGAACGATCTCTCAGTAGTATCTACCATCCTATGTCTAATGGGTTAGTTGAGCGTCTGAATAGAACGCTCAAGACTTTGCTTGGTAAGATAACTGAAGATCATCCTCAAGATTGGGACAGGGTTTTACCCGCGGCTCTCTTTGCCTATAGAGAAGTCCCTAATGAACACACAGGATTTTCTCCCTTCGAACTTGTCTTTGGCGCGCGTCCACGCGGCCCTATGTCTTTATTACACGATCTCATCACTGCCGATGATATTAGCGATGAAACTCAATCCTCATATGAGTATGTCATTGCTCTTAGACAAAAGATCATTGAGGCATGTAAGCTAGCAACTGCTTCATCAGAAATTGCTAAAGAGAAGGCAAGGCAGTTTGCTAACAAGAATAGATGTCTACGACAACTTTGTCCAGGTGACAAAGCATTCGTCCTACTCCCCAGTAGGGAAAATAGACTTCTTATTGCATGGAAAGGTCCGTATGCAATAGTCTCTCGGATTTCCGATGTTGACTATGTGGTCGATATTGATGGAAAGCATAAAACTTTCCACATAAACATGCTTTCGGAATTTCACGAACGTCCGGACTATTTGCTGCCTATTTTCCAGGCAACGGATGATGCTCCTGCACCTCACGGTCATTATTCATCCCTGTCTGTCATTCAGGATGAGGAAGCTACCTTCTCTGATGTCAACCTTCCCCTTCCAGTGGTTCCATTACATTCCACGGAATCTTGGAAAAACGTTTCTGTTTCTCCTAATCTTTCTGGTGACGAACATCGACAAGTCTCGTCGATGTTACAAACATTTCAGGATGTTCTCACTGACATTCCTGGACACACAGATGTCATAGAACATGACATAATTCTTACCGACAATAATCCAATTAGGGTTAGGCCGTATCCTATTCCTATACACTTTCAGTCGCAAGTGGAAAAGGAATTGGATGAAATGATTCAATTAAATATAATTGAACCATCGACTTCACCATATTCTTCTTCCATGGTTATTGTCCGGAAGAAGGATAAGAACATACGAATTTGCGTTGATTATCGCAAATTGAATCAGGTCACAAAGTTCGACGCTGAACCGATGCCTTTGTTAGAAGATCTACTGATTAGACTTTCTAATTCTAGATTCTTCACTAAACTTGACTTGTCTAAAGGTTATTGGCAAGTGCCTTTAGCAGAGCATGCCAAACCTCTTACTGCTTTTTCTACACCTAGGGGTCTATTTCAATGGAATGTTATGCCTTTTGGTCTCATGAACGCCCCTGCCACTTTCGTTCGCATGATGCGTCGAATTCTGTCACATCGTTCGGATGTCATCGCATACTTAGATGACATCTGTCTCTTCAGTGATACCTGGGAAGATCACTATTTAGGGTTATATGACTTACTGTCCACTCTACGTGAGAATAATTTGACAGCAAAACCTTCTAAAGCTTTTGTTGGTTTTGGTGAAATCTCTTTCCTGGGTCATCGTGTTGGTCATGGTCTCTTGAAGACAGAAGACCACAATACTTCCAAAATACTGAACATCTCTGTTCCTAAAACGAAGAAACAAGTTAGGAGTCTCTTAGGTTTAATTCAATTTTATGGGAGATTTATTCCAAATTTATCTTCGATCATGGCACCTCTCTCAACATTGTTGAAGAAAGGTTCGCCTAATCTGGTCCGTTGGTCTGAAGAATGCCAATCTTCACTAGACCAAATCAAGAATATATTTTCTTCTCCTCCCATCTTAAGATTACCTACTCTTGATAGGACTTTTGTTCTTCGGAGTGATGCTTCATCCACTGGGATTGGAGCAGCACTGATGCAAGAATATGCAAATACTCTGCATCCTGTTATGTACATTTCTAGAAAACTAAATGCGGCAGAGAGGAACTACTCGGTTTTAGACCGTGAGTTGTTAGCGATGGTTTGGTCAATTCTAAAGCTACAAAGATTCCTCCTGGGCGCACATTTCATTCTAGAGACTGATCAGAAAGCTCTTACAGCTATTCAGACTAAGAATTTGAAGAGTTCGAGATCCACTCGATATGCTATAGCTCTTCAACCTTTTCACTTCACGGTACGAGCTATCCGTGGTGCGGATAATGTGATGGCTGACATTTTGTCTAGATGCCCACATGACTCCAACTAATACTTCTGTCCTATATTTCCATATATTACAGAGTCATAACACACCTATATTTCTACAATAGATTAGCACATCTGTACTTACTTTATATGTACACACTATCGTGCTTTGTTGTCATCTTCTTCTGTTCGTTTTTTAAGATGATAGAGGAGGACTGAGTAGTTAATATAAGGGCCGTTAGTTTACTAAACAGCCACAATTATTAATAATGTATTGTACCTTATGAAGCATATTAGTTATTAATTAGCATTATATTGCTTGTACTTTCTCAGAATGTCATTGTTGAGCTGAGGACTTACCTTACGAGTTCTAGATTGTGTACTTACCCTCGGAATACCAGAGCATATGTCCTGGATCGTCATGTAGTTTAACTTTACTATGTACTTATGTCATTACATGTCAAAGAATGTACTATTTAAATTTTCCTATCAGATTTGTACATCCATTTTTAAAGACAATATTAGAGTATGCTGTTTAATGATGATTATAGTAACTTGCATACGTATATTGTGTTTACATGCTAACGTGATGTGTGTTGGTGACACCTCCCCGATGTGAATATTTTTTGAGACATATTTATTTTTCTGTTGAGGTATATCCTCACCAGACACTCTATAATTAGCCTATTGTTTGGCAATTTAATTAATTATCAGCGCATAATTCGTGCGTTTTGAGCCGCTTATCGCTTGCTCTTTGATATTGAAAAAAAAAATATGTTCCACATTTTTTTTTATCGGGAGGAGGTGGTGATATGTTGCGTGATAAATTCTCGCAACATCGTTTTATTTCAATATCTGTTTTATAACGCAAGGGCAACAACTGCTTGAAATTTATAGTCACTTTTCTCGGTAAGCATTTGTCTTCTCGCGTTGGTATCGAATGCAGTTAAGTTTGAGCTGTGGTCATTTTGCGCTGGACTGCGCATGACTTGTCTTGTTCTTTGTCGATCGGTTTCCGCCCAGCACTTGTGGAGTGAGCGATTTGGAATGGCGAAAGAGATGCCTCGTTGAAGAGGGGATCTCCGCTATTTTTGTTCTGTCAGGGATGTGTAGTCCTCTTATGGATATTTTGTTTAGTCGAGATAATACCTCTAGTGTTTTCCCACATGTCGGGAGGCGTGATATTTCTGTGTATTTCATGAAAGCAAGGTAAATTGACTTTTTCATTAACTCTATCGATTTTGGGTCGTGAGCGATTTCGATTCATAGCCTGTCTCCGAAAGTCGTCGTCACGAGATGTTTTTCCCAGCTCACATGTCGCTGCATTGTACTGCATCGGTTGATGCAGGTACCAAGGACCATTACTTGCTACTTTGTTAAATGAACTAGGTTTAGAAAACCTTTATTATCTAGAGGATATTTTTGAGGACATTATTTATACTTCGGCAGACGTGTCTGTCTTGCTGAAGTCAAACTAAGGAGAGTGAACTGATCTCATACATCTGGTTATCTCCTGGCTGTTATAGAAAAGGATGGAGTTTTCCACCTGACTACATTTACAGCACTATGAAATATAACATGCATCTGACTCATCATTGTAATGCTGTCTACCGTTTATTGCTGTATTGAATGTTGCTGTGATAATGACTGTTTGATGTGCCTACACATTTGCGTAACCATTTTGTCACTGTGGCGTCCACAATAAATAATGAAGAAAAACGTCAACGGCTGTTTCAAGACTCATTGACTTTATACGTCGTGAGTTTACTGACGTCCTATGTGGATTGCCCTGTTATTGTTGCATGAACATTGTTTTGACTGAACACATCTACACACTACACAAAACCAGACATGCGGATGCCATCCATCATCATATGGCATCACGCATCAGCAGGGTTAGTTTTTTTTTCTCAACTGGTTCAATTCGTCAGGGACTTGGTACAAACGAGGCTCGCTCGAGTCGCGAATGACGCGTTCTTACATGCGACATCTACTCAACCCAACAAGACTCAATAACTCACATCGTCAACTATGAAATCCACCAAGAAACACTCTGTCTCTGACTTGGTCACTAGGGGGTACTAAAGAAGATCAGCGATTGGCTAGTAGTCGAAAATTGTGTCTACTGATTGTTACCCGACATATGTATGTCGGCCTATCATCATCATTTTTCTTTACGTTCCTTATAGAGCATAGAACCATCCCTGTAGCTGGTTGGAAGTCTGCACCAAGCAGTCACACCTCTTGCAGCGGTGGTTTCTGTGGCAATTTGTATTACATGATGAGGTTATTTCGGCGTATAGGGTCAGGAGAATGGCCGCTGCTAATGGGCACTGTTACTGGCACGCTTAGTTGGCTTTTTTATTTCAAGATGAGCCTATGTGACAAAATGGGGTGACCCCTCTCTATCTCTCTTTCACTACGGCATTATCAGTTACATTTTTGTACTGATTTTATTGCGATTTTTTCCGAGTCGCATCCTTTTCTTTCTGTTTGCTAAGTAGCAGAGAGTTTGTTAGTTTAAACATCTGATACCCTTTGTTGGTGATAATACATCGCGTTTGCCAGGGTGCGGCAAAGCTTTGCTAAGATTAGGCCAGGGGGTGCGACAGATAAGCGATTAATCGTCTGTGCAACACATTCTGGACAGCCAAGCATGACATAATCGTTTCCGGTACACCTTGTTACAAAGAGATTACTTTACATGAAAGTAATAATTTGCTTCATCTTACACACATTATCGTGTGAGGTTACTGATGCGTTTGTGAGTTTGTACACAGGGCAATGGGATGTTTACAGCCCATTTTCAGAAAAGTAATGTTTGAAATTTTGCACTAGATAAGTCAGGCAAAATATTCAAATCAGATTGGCTGATCATTTGAGCTCCATAACAAACAGAGCGGGGTAGGACGATGAATATAACCTGACACGTTTCAGTGTTAAGACTCTGTGAAATACACGCTTGCCAAGACGACAACAGACCTTGCCAGAGTTAGAATTCAGAATCCCTTTTATCAGGCCGGATCTTTTCTTTAAGAATCTTGACGGATTTTCAAAAACAGCCCAGAACATCTTTATAACTTTAATAAGGAAATCGGGACTGAGGAAACTGAAAACGCACGGAGTCATAGAGGGAATTATCATATTAAATAAATGAATATTAATATGTGAAAATCGCTAGTGGATGTCCTAGTTATTTGAGACTGGCAACCTTGGCGTATAGAATGATGATTCACGAACCACCACTACACGGGCACAAAGAGTCCCAGGTTCCATATGGAGCAGGGAAGAAAAGATGAAAGAAATGATGTACATTCTAATTATAATACTTACAGGTTCAAACCAGTGTAAATATCTATGTAAACATATTCACTTTAAAATTAACGGAAGTTTCAAACTGTTCAAATCAGTGTAAAAATAAATGAAAACATATTCAATTTATATTGTGAACACTTTTTAATCAGTGAAATGTATATGTAAACATATTCTATCTGTACTATTAACCTTTTCATTTAAAGGTTAGGTAACTGTAAAAGCTATTCAATTTAAATGTAAAGAAAGGGATTAAATTTAATTCTCATCGAAAGTAAATTCTGAGATAAATGGGATGGTAGAATAGAAGAAAGAGGACACATAAGTATGTGTCGGGAAACGCAATACTCAGAAGAGCATTTCGTTTCTATTCTTTATCATAGTTACTGGTGGTACCAGCAGAAAGTACTATCTCTGGAACAAGAAGGGAACAGTGGCCTAAGCTTTAAGACGAGGGACCAACTTTGTAGACTCTCCTTGACATTTCTGGGAAACGAGCTACACCCGACAACCTTGACCAGCGACGAGCGTGAACAGTGTAAAGAGAACCAACCCGTCAGCGGGAGCAGAAACTACTATTGGCAGCTAAGTGCAAAATATAAGCTGCCAAACTGAACTTTTTTTCATCGACTCTACTATCAATCAATGATGAAACGTTTCTTCTAAACTATTCAATTATTTTCAACCTGTTAAAATTTAAGTGATTATTAAATTTTGTTATTTGTAATTTTACAAATTTAACTTCGATTTAATACTTTTAAATGTACTGCATGTTTGTCTCAGTCAATTTACCACACACACTCTAAACAGAGCTATACCAGAATAATAAGAATTCCCCTGAGTAAATCAGAGGTGGGGGCTTAACGAGCTAAAATTAATCATTGCTTAATTCTTCACAAAAGTGGTCGGCAGATTCTAGAATTAACGTGCTCAGCCAAAGCAGCATTGTTTTCGCTTATCTGAATATCTTGTGAAGACTTCCTTTGTGATAGAAGTGTCATTACCCTTCTATCTACATCTCTGCCAAGAGTAATCTTGAGCGAAGGTAAACACCTTTGAAGCCCATATTAGATACTCTTGAGTTTTGGCCACTGTTGGACCACTACTGCAAAGCAGGGGAGGCAATACCGTCACAGCCTATCACTTGTTACTTTCCTGTTATCTGGTTATCTTCTTTCTTTCCTTCTTTCTTATGGTTGCCTAAAATTTATCTGTTTTCGTTTGTTATTTTGTACTGATTGTTAGTGTGTTTAGTTCCTCGACAGGTTGGCGTGTCCATTCCTTTATGTTGCCCATCCATTTCTTTTTCTGTCTGTCTTGTCTTATTTTGCCTGGTACTGTGCAGATATACACTCAACACAGCCCTTCTCCCTTTTGCACGAGTTCAAATTGCGCGAATTCGAATATGCTAAAGCCCTGGTTTTTTTTAAATATCCCCTTATTTTTTTTAACGCGAACTAAATTGAGTTATACGCGAGTGCTAGAGTACTGCAATCTATAGTCATATGCAAAATTGGATTTGATTTTTTATTTGTTATTATTACAAAATATTGCAATGCAAAAAAATTAATGCGCCGATTTGTAATGCCTTTTCAAATACACTGTAGTTATAAATACTAAGGAAGGTACCACATGTTTTCCTTAAAAATAATTTCCCACAATAATTTGCAAATTTCCTTAGCATTTATGCTACTAAAGTATCATCTAAAAGACAAATTAAATCAGCACATTCATTCTATTGCATTGGCGTGCAGAACTCCGCCAATGCCGGTCCCAAGCCCGGATGAAAAAGGAGGAGGGCGGCCTGCATGGAGGCCGTAAGGAGGCAGCCCCTCCACCATGCAAAGGCACAACAGGCCAATCACCTGTTTGCTTTAAATCATGATTACGCGAACTACAAGAGAGAAAACCGGACTGATTCTAAAGGCGACGAACTGGAACGGACTACGGACTACGACTTATGGAACTTGGAACACAAGAAGTATAAATGGGAAGGAAGAGGAGCTGGTGGAAGAGATGAAGAAAGCAAAACTAGAAATCCTGGCTATAACGGAAACGAAGAAAAAAGGACAAGGAGTCATGGATCTCGATGGCAACATGTTGCTCTACAGTGGTGTACCCATATCTGAAAGAGCTAAAGGGGGCGTGGGTTGCATTGTGGCCCAAAATCAAAAAGATAGTATCAAGGGATGGAACTTTGTCTCGGAGCGCATTATGGTTGTAAAACTAAAAGAAGGAGAAACCATAGTCAACCTGGTCATAGTGTATGGGCCAAATGAGGATGAGAGAGCAGAGGTCAAGGAGGAATTCTTCGAGCTGCTTCAAAGGACAGTGGATGACTGCCTAGATGAAGTTATTATGCTCGGAGATTTTAATGCCAGAGTTGGAAATGACCATGCTAGATGGGGTGGAGTTATCGGAAGATATGGAGAAGATACTCTCAATGACAATGGAAAGCGACTCCTTAGATTCTGCAGTGAGCAGAATCTGATCATTACAAACACAAAGTTCCCCCATAAGCGCATACATGCATACACTAGATGTGAACCAACCAAGAATGAGAAGTCAGTGATCGACTATGCCATTGTTCGGAGAAGCTCATTCAGATATGTCCGAGATGCAAGAGTCTGGAGGGGGCCAGAGATTGGAAGTGATCACTACCTGCTAACAATCAAACGAACAACTGAAAGAGTTGCTCAGCCTAGGAACTGCCCAACATCACGCAAGAAACCAAGTAAACGAGCAGGAGAAATGAGCATTAGGACCTACAAGCTGAGAGAGCCAGAAATTAAGACCAGATATCAGGGGCTTATTGCTACAGCAGTGAGCAACACAGAAGAACGACCTGATGACTTGGAAACCCTCTGGAATAAATTCAAGGATATCATAAAGACAGCTGCTGCAGAAGCATGCGGTGAAGTCCGACTTGGGAACCAGAGAAAGAGGACACCTTGGTGGACAGAGGAAGTCAAAGAGAAAATAAGAGAGAAGAAAATGGCATGGAAACAATACTTAGGAGCTAAAAACACAACAGGACAAATGGAAAAATATAGAGAATATGTGACACTCAGAACAGAAGCAAAGAACAAAGTGCTAGCAGCAAAACAGAAGTCCTGGGAAGAATTTGGAGAAAAGCTAGAAAAAGATGCACAAGAAAACCAGAAATTGTTCTATAAGACCCTAAAGAACATGAGGAAAGAAAAACAATGCCCTCTCAAATTTATAAAGGACAAGCAAGGCAAATTGCTTACTGCCCCGAAGGAAGTAATGGAAAGATGGAAAGAATATTTCTCAGAACTCCTGGATGGTGAGCATGATGAAGCATCAGAAATGATAACCACTGACACAGAAGAGGAAACCAATGATGGTGAAGATGACATAAAGATGGAAGAACTGAGGGCAGCACTAGAGAAAATCAAGATGGGCAAAGCAGCAGGGCATGATGGTATAACACCAGAAATGGTTAAGTACATGGGAGCATCAGGCGACCTATTACTCTTAAAGGTCCTACAGGCAGCATGGTGCAACAAGACCATACCAAAGGATTGGGAGATTGCCATCATAACACCAATTTTCAAAAAGGGTGACAATCGACAATGTGGAAACCATAGAGGCATATCCCTTCTCAGTGTCCCTGGTAAAATCTACTCTAGAATCCTAGAGCAGAGACTCCGACGCCTAGCTGAGCCACAATTGGATGAGGTCCAGTGCGGATTCCGAGCAAACCGAAGTACTCAAGACCTAATCTTCACACTCAGACAGCTGAGTGAAAAGGCCCTTGAGTATAAGAGTGAGATCCATCTTTGTTTCATAGATCTGGAAAAGGCGTTTGACAGGGTCCCCTGGAGCAAACTTTGGGACTGTTTGGCAAGGAAGAATATTCCAGCACCTCTGATTCATGCTATACAGAGCTTCTACAAGTCTTGCAGAAATTATGTGAGGACAGCAAACCATAAGTCAGAAGAGTTCAGGACCACCACTGGTGTAAGACAAGGTGATATCCTATCACCTTACCTCTTCATACTCCTTATGGACGATGTCATCAAGGCATGTAAGGAGAGAACAAGAAAGTATTCAGTGGGGTACTGGAAGATGAGACAGGTCTATATTTCGGAGCTGGCATTTGCTGATGATGTTGCCCTGATTGCTAAATCAGAGGCACATCTCCAATCCAACCTGCAAGTCTGGAAGGAAGAGCTGGAGAAGAGAGGGATGGTCATAAGCAGCTCTAAAACAAAATCCATGGTGATATCACGAGAAGAAAGAAAACATCAGATTAAGTTGGGAGAACAGGTCCTGGAGCAGGTCGACCACTTTAAATATCTCGGAGCTATTATAGACCGAAAGGGAGGCATCAAAGAAGAGTTGGCCACTCGAAAAGCAGCGGCTGGGAGACTTTTTCAGGCCATAAATCGTGGATTCCTCAGCAAGAAAGAGGTTGGTAAGAAAACGAAGATGGCTGTATACCGCTCCACCTATGTCCCAGTCTTGACATATGGATGCGAGTCGTGGGCAATGACTACAACCCACAAAAGCCAGATCCAAACCTCAGAAATGAGGTATCTGAGGAAAGTGGTTGAAGTAACAAGAAGAGACATGGTCCGCAACCAGACGATCCGTCAAGGCCTAAAATCCCATCCGCTGCAGACCCAAATAGAACAGTCCCAACTAAGATGGTTTGGCCATGTCTGCAGAATGGGAGAAGATCGGCTACCACGACAAGCATGGGAAACAAAGAGCCAGGGATCCAGACCTCCAGGACGACCCAGAGTCCGCTGGGAGGACAACATTAGACAATCTTTGAAGGACCGAGGACTAGAATGGAACCAGGCCAGGAAGAAGACAGCTGATAGAATGGTCTGGCGCTCTCTCTTCCAAACCTCTACACCTCACGGTAGAAGGGGAACGACTAAGTAAGTAAGTAAGTAAGCATTGGCGTGCAGTATTTTCCATAATTTAATAAAAATTGTTCACTCATTACATGAAATATGGTCAGACAGAAACAACAACCGGTATAAAGGTCGGGGCGGGGTCACGAAGTGTTTCTCAACCTTCAGAATCTCTTTGGCAGACGATCCACATTAGACCTCCAAGAAAAACACACCCTTTTGCGATAGATACTGATACAGAATCCGCCTCTGATTAGATCTGTATGTGCACTATTGTGATGAAGTCTGAATCATATCTCGGCATCATTCAAAAATTATCACCGCACAAACCCCGTGGATGTAACTGACCAATGAAACGCCAGCTTGGTATAAATAGTGTCGGAAGATACGCTAGACATGGAAGACAACGAAAGTGTAGATGTTGATGATATTTCGGAAGGCAGTGTGCAAATAATCATGGAGTACCTAGATAAAGAAGGACCCAATTCGATAATAGGGATCATTGGCCTTAGGCAGATAGCAATAGCTTCACTGGATGTGTTGTAGAGCCGAAGTTATTATGAACAGAAGACAGTGCAGCATGAACCATGTTGTGTTTTTCCCTGTTTCAGCTGCTCCAGTGAATAGTCGGATAAACTATAGGATAAAGTGGATAAGCATAGTGATAGAGCTCATTCATATGAGTAAAATAAACATAAGATGGAGGAAATCGGTGTAGAAATAAGGATTCCAGAATTATTTTAGATTTGTTATCTAAGCACACCTTGCCCTGCCTACCCGATTTTGGATGCATGCAAACGTACTTTGTCTAGTTGTCATCTCGTTCATCTGCAAGACTACTATATAAGGGGAGAGAACGAATGACACAGACACTCGCCGCATAATTCAAACTACTGACACAGAGCACAACATTTGTATCACCTCCGTTGCCATCTGCAGAAGTGTGAGCAGACTGTGTAACAATTGAAAGCCTGTCTGTGATTGAGGGCAAGTGAGATGTTAATTATATATATATATATATATATATATATATATATATATATATATATATATATATATATATATATATATATATATATATATATATATATATATATATATATATATATATATATATATATGTATATATATTATCAATGTGTGTTTAGAGTAATATTGGTATGTGTAGAATCATTGTGCTATTTCTGGAGGAAAACCCGAAGTGTGTAGGTTTAGTTTAATTGTGTAATAAATAAGTAGAACGAATGGATTGAGCTACTTGGTTGTGGAAAGCGTTTTAAAGATATTATGCTTGCTGGAAAGGACTATCCAAACTGGAAGAAGGAATGACTATGACAGATTGATTTTCTGTATTATATGATATATTATATAATGATTACCATAAGGCCTATATGATTTTATAGAAGCAAATCATGGACAGAGCTGTAACAAGTGAATTACTGGAACTATTGTGCTAGAACTTGAACGAATTGTGTTATTCATTACTTACTATGTCTCTTGTGATTAAACACAGCTTGTCTGAACTGTCTCATTATACCTCCTGACTGGCTAAGTAGACCATGAGCGATACTACGTAGGTTGTATATTATGTTTCAGGTTATATCCTGCACTGAGTGTCATACAAAACCTATAGTGACCAAGTCAGCAAATAGATGTTCAAGTTTGTCAGAGCTTTTGCCAGTATTAACTGTGTCATCTTGACGAGTGGAGGACCCGCAGTGGTGGGGTTCTTTCCAATCATACTGCTGCACGAGGTCTAGGAAGGACTTTTTTTTTCAGATAAGTAGCTCAGTGTTGGGCTACTTCAGCTTTCAAATACCATATACACACCTACGAATAGACTATGTAATGAGGAGATAAAAACTGTGGTGTAGATAGAAGATATTTGACAGTCATATGAGTCATGATGGCTTTATCATAAAGTAACATTGATATTAGATATAAAAAAGTACAAAAGAGAGACAGATTCTATCACGAAGCAAGAGAACAGTTGAATATGAACTATATTAGTTTAAGAAATTAACTGTAAATGTGTTATGAAAGTGAAACATTTTATTTTGCAATCATTTGAATTTTATTTGAAAATTAACAAAGTACAAGGAAGAAACGATCCTGTATATAAATAAATTATAAATTGTACCCAGAGTCTTCAGTGAATTATTTAAATTTGGTTAAAAGTCCTTGTTGTGGAGTTAATTACCCCTAACAGAGAAACTGTCGAAGGTTAGTCTGGAGAGGAGCCCATAGGAACTTCAGATAGTACATTACCATCCCATCTAGGAACCTATACATCTTGACTATACCATTGAGGTCGATACACCATTACTCTTTTCAGAGAATGGGGTATTTCTTGTAAGACCAGTCTCTTATCTGGCATTATCCTGGTATCGTCTGATACATCTATTTGTCCAGGATATTATCATCATCATTATATCTTTCCTCTCGCTACAACTATAATATTAATATGACATTTTTACACTTTTAATGTATGAAATAAGCGCAATAATACCGCCCCCACCCCCAAAAAGTATTTATTTTAAAAAATGTGTTTTAGTCACTTTTGATTTGCATTAACTTGCATAATTAGAGTAATGTTAGTACATTAAGGCGTGAATAAATGACGCTCTACTCGAGCCTGGAACCTAAAACATAATTTCTTATAGCTTCTTAAGCACTATTCACACGAATTTCATGTACAATAGATTTCTCAAGAACCGAACCCTCGCGTACGTAAGGGGCTGAGGTGTATCTAGGCAGAATTAGATGTATGTATAAATTTATCTGGGCAGAATTATATGTATGTATAGTGAGTGTATTCTCATGCATCAAGATGAAATAATGTCTATCAAAATGTCTAATTAAACATTTTACGTCTATTTAGTAACCACCTCTGCAAAAACTTCATGAGGTGTCGGCATAAAGATCTTTATAAGCGCGTTAGGGACCGAAGACGCATCAAGAGAGATGAATGCAGTCAGCGACTCATAGTGACTGCTTGCGTCAGGGTCAGCGAACCAGAGCTGACCAAGACCCTACTCCACCTCCAAGTGGTGGTCCTAGAAACAGGCTGCATCACTGCAGTCTGGCAGAGAGAGTAGGGATCGAAGAAGGAAGGCAAACCCGGTCCCAAAAAATGCCGTGCGGAAGTCGGATGTATCGGCCGAAAGGCGCAAATATCGCAGCTTTGCTGTAAAAGGACACAACGCAATCAACGTCCTTTTCAGGACGAACGAGGAAGAAGAAGAAGATAAGCGCGTTATTTCCATGATTAAAGTAACTTCTTCAGCGTTCCCAGTGAAAACTCACAAGCTAGCTTCTAAATATGTACTTCAATCGTGAAATACGACAGCAAAGCGATCTTTTCTTCGAACTGGACATTTGGTAAAATATCGTTTAGTCTGAATTTTCTACTGCTTAAGTTTACCAAAGAACTATTTGAGCAGCCACGGTCGGGTACGCTAAACATCAATAAAGAAGACCTGGAAGAACACCTTAGATATTATAGGAGGTGTCAGAGTCAGAATTTCAGTGGCTAGGCTCGGCGGCTTCGCGATGGTGTCTCAGTGTGTGCGACGGAACGAACGGAATAATTTGTCTTTTCTTTGTTACTTTCACAATTGCCTCCACGGCTGGCGGAGTTGTGGATTAAAATTGCTACCATAAGTGAAATGGGTTCATTTTCGATACAAGACAACAGGAGGCTGAGACGCTTGGGAGTCATGACCCAAGTGGGCCCGCCCCCCTTAGAGTGTAAAGGAGTATACTGGGCCGAAACACTTGTCCGATGGGGGGACTTCTTCTGATGATCAGATTGCCTCCTGTTGTATCGCTCTGTAAAGAGTTTCCTATCATAGTTACATGGTCAAACCAGTGACGATCGGGAAAAGACCGACTGACTTCTGGAAAGACAGATGACACTGGGAAAGACTAGAAACCGGCTGACCGGGTTAGCACCCCGTAAGCTGTATTCAATTGCTACAGGACCCAAAAATGATAGATGCCCCCAGGATTCACCGAAAGGGGGGGGGGAGAATGATGAATCCACAGGCGCCTCATTGGAATCGACCAGACCCGTTACACGGACTTCGAGCTCTGAACAACGGCTGGAATTTCCATGTGCCTGTGGTAGGGAGTTCTCTACTCAGAGAGGAATGAAAATCCACCGAACGAAAAAGGGGTGTGGGAGGTCATCTGGGGGAGATCAACAGCGCTCTGTCTCGACGGATAAGACGTTAGAAGAACGCAGCCAGGAGTCAATCCACAGTGCTGAGTACATTCAAGTTGATCTGCCTGATGATGATCTCACACACTTCTTGGACGGGAAGAGAGATGCAATCAAGTTTCCACCTGCCAGTGCAAAAGGGCTTTGGGAACAGCTGGACGAAGCCTTGGCAAAAGAGTTGGATAACAACCTGAAGCAGATAAGTTTGGAGAAGAAGCTGGAAATCTTCGGCGACATAATATATCTGCACTGTCGCAAAGTGTTCGGAGTGAGGGAGGCAAGGGAAAGTAACCCACCACGAAAAAGTAGAAGACAAATTAAAATAGAAGAAATCAGGAAACAGAAGAAGCATGCCCGAAAACTTTTCAAGAACGCAGTTGCCACAGAGAAGGAAGGGTTACGACAGGTTTGGGAGCACCTGAAAGGCCAACATAATGCCCTTTGTAGAGCAGAAAGGTTGTGCAGGAAGAGAAGGAAGACTCGAAGGGATAGGGAAAGATTCTTCAGGGAGCCCTTCAAGTTTGCCAAAGAACTATTTGAGCAGCCACGGTCGGGTACGCTAAACATCAATAAAGAAGACCTGGAAGAACACCTTAGATATTATAGGAGGTGTCAGAGTCAGAATTTCAGTGGCTAGGCTCGGCGGCTTCGCGATGGTGTCTCAGTGTATGCGACGGAACGAACGGAATAATTTGTCTTTTCTTTGTTACTTTCACAATTGCCTCCACGGCTGGCGGAGTTGTGGATTAAAGTTGCTACCATAAGTGAAATGGGTTCATTTTCGATACAAGACAACAGGAGGCTGAGACGCTTGGGAGTCATGACCCAAGTGGGCCCGCCCCCTTAGAGTGTAAAGGAGTATACTGGGCCGAAACACTTGTCCGATGGGGGGACTTCTTCTGATGATCAGATTGCCTCCTGTTGTATCGCTCTGTAAAGAGTTTCCTATCATACATATAGGCGGCACATGAAAACAAACATGATTCTATCAATGCAGATCTTTAGAGAGCTTAGCGTTTCTAAAGTAAATCCCCACAGATCCTGGGTTGCCTACCGCATATTTAAGCACATGGCCTGAAAAATGTATGCCCTTAGCACGACGGTTTGGGAGCCGCGCTGGTGTAATGGTTACAACGTTGTACTGGCGACCAGGTTTTCAAGGTTCAAGCCCGGGCGTCGGCGCTTGAAGGGGTGTCAACGACCGGGATTTTGACTGAATAATCTGAACGGCTCCTGAGATAAACCCTCTGTGGATGGGAAGGAGCGAAGCTCCTGACCGGGTTGGGAGGAAAGTCCTCAGGTTCCCCAGCCTCGCAATGACATGTCATTGGGCCGAAGGGCTGAAAGCCCAAGTGCCGCTGGTTATGGGGGAAAAAAAAAAAAGCACGACGGTTTCAAAGAGAGAAAGTAAAAGAATAAGGCGAAAAAAAAAAAACCGACACTGAAAATGATAGGGCCACGACCTGCCTCCCTATTCCCCACTTCCTCTCAACATCAAACACACACACGCTGCCCCCTCGGTCAGAGTTCAGGATATATATTACACCTGAGTAAGTCGTGACAAGAGTAACAGGTAGGCTTACAGACTGACTAACTTAACGAAAGACAGAGATAAAAACACATAAATGTTGATTTTCTAGACAAGGTATTACCTGGGGGGAGCCCACGCATATCTGGTAGCATCCATTAAAGTACCCACGTAAGTCTTGCCTCGCCAGGTCACATTGACCACCAGGAGACCTGAAATAATAAGAGATCGGGGAAATAATGTTACGTAGACCTACGAGTCTTTTATGTTTGGTCATGCGCCCTAATATAACCAACTCGGTTGAACGGGACGCGCCTCGCCAAAACGAGGCAAAAGTTTTACATTAAAAAAAAATGTTACGTAGCCTACTGTAGTTCTAAAAGCAAATTCACACTGGAGACTTCAATCATCATTATCAGGTGCCACCTTCACATTGAAAGTCGGATGCAATGGATCTCCACTGTCTTCTGTCTCTTGTCTTGATGGTACACTCTGGTAGACCATTTCCTATCCGACCATCTCTTGTCTTGATAGTACACTCTGGTAGACCATTTCCTGTCCATCTCTTGTCTTGATGGTACACTTTGGTAGATCATTTCCTGTCCATCTCTTGTCTTGATGGTATACTCTGGTAGACCATTTCCTGTCCATCTCTTGTCTTGATGGTACACTCTGGTAGACCATTTCCTGTCCATCTCTAGTCTTGATGGTACACTCTGGTAGACCATTTCCTGTCCATCTCTTGTCTTGATGGTACACTCTGGTAGACCATTTCCTGTCCATCTCTTGTCTTGATGGTACACCATTTCCTGTCCATCTCTTGTCTTGATGGTACACCATTTCCTGTCCATCTCTTGTCTTGATGGTACACTCTGGTAGACCATTTCCTGTCCATCTTTTGTCTTGATGGTACACTCTGGTAGACCATTTCCTGTCCATCTTTTGTCTTGATGGTACACTCTGGTAGACCATTTCCTGTCCATCTCTTGTCTTGATGGTGCACTCTGGTAGACCATTTCCTGTCCATCTTTTGTCTTGATGGTACACTCTGATAGACCATTTCCTGTCCATCTCTTGTCTTGATGGTACACTCTGGTAGACCATTTCCTGTCCATCTCTTGATGTTTTCTTCCCACTTCTAGCGCTGTCTTCCTCTTGCACGTTTGCCGTCAACTCGTCCTTCTATTTATGGTTTTCACTTCCGTAGGGGAAGTGTTAGCAACTTCACCATAATAGGCCCAGCTTTGAAGGGGGGGGGGGGGAAACGGGACCAGTTCCCTTCCTCGCTGCCTTTGCCCTCCCTAACTCAATAGCACAGTCAGGTACTCAATTTACAGCCGTGTTGACTGGAGCATGACACTACCAGACATATCCCGGTAATTGTGCCGCGACAGGAAAGCGCCTGGTTAAGTTTAACGAAAACACGAGAAAATACCGGTTTTTTCCTGATCGGAATATACTTTTAAAAAATGTTATTTCCTAAAGGAACCGGTCACCCCGCCTTATAAAGCTGGAACCTGGTATAGTAATGGTATAGTAATATATAAATTAAATTGTTACAACTGTTACGGAATCAGTTTTACAAATTAACGTACACTGGAAACATGGGACGTTTCGGGGTTCACCATTCGTCAGCCAGTTACAAACAGGCGACAAAGAAAAATATAGACAGGTCAAAAGACATAGGCAATGGCCACTGCAGAAGCATGTAAAAAATGATGAATGAATCTGATAAGGCATAATGAACAAAAGTACGAAAATGACGAAGTGCAAAAAAAAAACTATAATCACGAAATGAAAACAGGGTACCAGAAATAGATGTTGTATATTATACGTAAATAAATAAGGGGGCTACTGTAAAACTGATAACGATAGTAATATATCAATTATTTATTTATTTCATATTCGACCCTGCATCCTGGTAACTCTGTCGCGTGACGAAAGTGCTTTAGCATCTTAGCCAATGGGAGCCGCGCTGGTGTAGTGGTTATCATACTGCGCTGGCCACCGGGTGACCCAGGATCAAACCCGGGCGAGGACATTTGATGATTTTCGTCGACCGGGATTTGGACTGGATTAACTCGAGCCCTGGCGAGCACATTTGAAGAGGTGTCGTCGACCAGGGACCTGGCGGCTCCTGAGCCGACCCAGCTCTAATGGGTACCTCCGAAATCGGCGAGTATCTGCCTGAATGGCGAGGGACACCTGTCTCTGTACACAAAAAAAAGGGATACTCACGTAAAAATCAGTCTCAGGTTAGACATACAAACCTGAGATTTCGCCTCGAGTAATAGCAAAAAAAAAAAAAATAAATAAATAAATAAATAAAAATCATAACCAATCGAACTCTACAAAGTTGGTACTTACCATTATCTGTTTCCTTCCACACGATACCCTCCAGACCGACCTGCGTCCCGGGCTCGCATGGACCGAGAGAGTCGGGTTCTGTTAATACACCCACACTACGTACATCCACACCAACGCTACGTTTGTGAGGCGGCTGCTGCTGTTGTTGTTGCTGCTGTTGCTGTTTCGGAGGAGGTGGTGGGTGCAGCATTACTGCAGGGGACGCATGTTGCTGCGGTTGTGGCTGTGGTGATGCTGCTGTTTCAATACAATCAGCCTGAGAGAGGAACATGGTTTCAATAATCATTACAAGATGCACTTTTAACGGAACGAACCCCTCAGGTGTTCAATACAAGTACTCTCTCTCTCTCTCTCTCTCTCTCTCTCTCTCATTCATATATATATATATATATATATATATATATATATATATATATATATATATATATATATATATATATATATATATATATATATATATATATATATATATAAAATAATAAACTAGCAAAGGTAGACAGCATGCAATTGTAAGATAGACAGAATTTGGACAATAGACAGAATTTGGACAATAGACAACAGAAGCATAATAGAAGTGATAGCTTCCGGGGAATCGAACTTGGGACCAACGAACGGCGCCAATTGCCTTGCTGCGAGAGTCAATCGCGTAAGGACATGCGACCTACTAAGCACCCAATTAAAAAGTGTCTCGCTGGTGACGGTCATTCTCGCGACACTATATGCAACTATGGGGTACTAGTACGTAACCTGACAAGAAATAACAGCAACAAACTATGGCGTGCGATTTCTGCTTCATGTCCTGAGAAAAGCACAATTTCAGCTGTAGTCAATTTTTGTACTTCTCATAACGTTCCGCTGAGCAAGTAAGCCCGTCAACAAACTTAGACAATATGAAGCTAATTAACAAAAACACGCTTATAACAACTGAAGATAGATGAGTGAACTGAATAAAAAAAATAATTAATTTTAAGAAACACACACAAACAGCTGCCGATAATCGAACGCAGAACATTTCCTTGGAAAGCAAACGTTCTAACCACTAAACCACCGACACCCCTTGGAATATGCATAAAAATAAATAAAGAGAGAACAGCGAGCCCTGTGATAAATCAATCAATAAATCAATACACATGAACGGTTTATTGCAGGTATTCGTTCCTTGGTCCTTCGAGAGTTACGTGGACGGTTCGTGCTGATGACCCCTGTCCACGAAACATTATTTTTGTGGTGCCTATTTGGCAGGATGGTTAGTCAGATTCACTCCCGTAGAGAGGCGGCGTTTGCCGTTCTGATGGTCCTAGGTTCGAGTCCCCTGTAATCCTATCACTTCTGATGTTTTTCTGTTATCTAATTTTCTACTCCTTCATGTCCTACATGGTATATGTGGTTTATTTTGTTTAATAGTAAATATTTAAACGACTGTCTTCTATAGTTATAGATGATAGTAAAGGTATTCTTTAGCAGATACTGCAGTAGGGTAGTGAAGTGTTCGAGATTTCATTATACTAGGTCCAGGATCGAGAGGTGGGATGACTAGTTTCTTACCTCGCTGCCTTTTCCTTCCCTAACTCAAGAGCAAAGTCGTATACCCATTTACAGCTGGTTGTACGGAAGCGAGTCGGCAGCTAAGGATAAAAATGAAACAAATTTGGCGAGTGTGCCTAGTTCCACCTAAACATGGGAGCCGCGCTGGTGTAATGGCTTCGGCGTTGTACTGGCGACCAGGTGTTCATGGTTCAAACCCGGGCGTCGGCGTTTGAAGAAATGTTTACGGCCGGAAATTTGACTGAATAGCCTGAACGGCTCCTGTGATAAACCCTCTGTGGATGGGAAGGAGCGAAGCTCCTGACCGGGTTGGAAGGAAAGTCCTCAGGTTCCCCAGCCTCGCAATGACATGTCATTGGGCCGAAGGGCTGAAAGCCCAAGTGCCGCTGGTTAAGGGGAAAAAAAAAAAAACATAAGATCCGTCGGTTATATTAATGCACACATTTATAAAAGACTGCGTAGTGTGGTGAAGTAAATTACTTAATTCATTCCAAATTTTACGCCAGCCTTTATTTTTCTCGTCCAGAATATATGTAGTATTCCTCTTTTTGTCCACCTTCCACGTGGATTCCACGTCCAGGGTGGTGTAACAACCAGTTTTATTAAGTGGCTGACACGTAACGACTTTCGATCACACTAGACCGGAATCAGGTTCAGTGTCAGGCAGGAACAGCCATAGGGGAGTAAAGTTTTAGAGACTTCACCATACTAGGTACCCATTTATAGCTGAGTTGACTGGAGCGTGACACTACACGGTTTTGATCTCGGAACCTAGTAACCATGTTGCGAGAGGAAAGCGTTCTAACCGCATTCAGTAGCGAGTACAAACAGTGAAAGCGATCAGACTTGACAGGTGGAATTTACCGGATCTCGCGAGATTCACATTAACACTACCCCTGTACCACGTTTGAAAGAACATTAATTTATCGCGAACGCTGGTTCGTGCGAGCTGCCCATTATCAAGTTCAGGGACGGGATGATAAAATTCGTTTCAAATAGTAGGGCTGAAAACGAAACTCTAGTAGACTAATCGATCTCTCTCCCGGTCCAGAGCCAGACACAAGAAAACGTCAATAGCGTTAGTTTTGAATGGGAATGTTTTTAAGTCTGCGTTCCGTCCTCCGCGTTTGATGATTGACCTTTCTGCTGACCTGGCGGTTATTTCGTTTTGTCCTCGCTTCATGATATCGACCGTTCATGTGTGCCATTCAATGATAATTGATAAAGGATACTGTGTAAACGTTGTCTATCTAACACTGTCTTGCGTTAACTTGTCACAGTTCCAATGTAGGACTACTTGTAGATAACTAATGTAGACAAAGGCGAGTAAAATTAAAATAACAGAAATATGTTGCTTGGCTCCCCTGTGTAGTTCCAGGGGGTCTCTGATGAGAAGAATAGGACTACTTTCTCAGACATGTCTTATGGGGCGACTAATTACTGATCAATGATAACTGCCCGCCCACTTTTGGTCTATGTGGTAGAATGCATGGAACCTTTATTGTCTGCTTTTGGGGTAAAGGATCCCCGTTACACGCCCATTGAAGCATATTGGGAATATAGTGTTAGGCCCATATTTTCTTGGCCATCGTCACACTAGGGATGATGTGGTCAGCATCACACCGGTCACTTTTACCTTCCCAGAGTTGCTCTGGTACCCAATTCAGGCGGCTGCATCAACCTCGTAGCCGTTGGCGGTCTAAAAAATCCCACTTCAACTGGGATCGAACCATGGACCACCGAGCTAGGAAGCCAGTGCACTTACCACTGCGCTAACACGGCTCCCAAGTGCCTTTGGTTACATTAATAAAAGTGGTTCCCGAAATCGTGTCTTTCCCTTGAGGTGTTATCTTGTGGCGAGGTACGGTCTTTCAACCACAGACAGAAGTCCTTTGGTTCTTTCATAGAGCGATTGCTGGTCAATAAAACCAGAACTCTGTGCATAACTCTAGTGCACCTCCGATAGTTACCAAGCACTGAGAAGGACTACTAGCGTTACCAGCACTGAGAAGGACTACTAGCGTTACCAGCACTGAGAAGGACTACTAATGTTATCAGCACTAAGAAGGACTACTAATGTTATCAGCACTGAGAAGGACTACTAATGTTATCAGCACTGAGACGGACTACTAATGTTATCAGTACTGAGAAGGACTACTAATGTTATCAGTACTGAGAAGGACTACTAATGTTATCAGTACTGAGAAGGACTACTAATTGATAAACTTCTTTTCTTGGTCACCACGTTAATAAAGCTGGTATTGGTGTAAATGGTCAACTCTAAACCGGCACAGTGTTGGGCATACAGGTCACCTTGTCCAAAAACGTAATGAGGCCCCGACAAGGATGTAATGTTGACTATGAGTGTTAATGTGAGTGTCAATACGCGAATGCATGGATTGTTCTGAAGAGTTGACTAGAAGATCAAACACTCACTCACACGTAGCTAGAAGTTAATGATGCAGACTACTGTGGTCGTTTCATACTGTTTAATTGGACGCACACACTTGGACAGTACGGGTATAGTTACAGGAAAACAGGTCGACATATATCATCATACTGTTGATCAATGGTCTACAATCTTAAGTTGTCATTCATGTTGAAGAACATTACAATGGAACGTCCGTAGACAAGCACTTAGATTTCCACTGTTTATAAATATAATCATCAGACCTTACTGACTGATCATGTCAGTTAATAAATAATGTTCAAGCATGACTCCTAGACAGAACCTCTTTTCTAGCGAAGATTCCTTTAGGTAAAGTTCAGCAAATATTTCTGGAGACAATGTTAACCCACCAGTATTGGGTTTTCTTTATAACTGTGATCTCTTAATCATCACCTGATAATAAGGGGCATCCCTGTTCTCTGATCGATGATCGACAAAAAATATAGGCTCCAAAATGGCTTCTGGTTCCAGTGAGCATTGCTCACTATAAAGATGCATAGTAAAGCTTCAATAAAGGCTTTGTTCATGAACACAAATGTTTCTACAAGAATCAGCATATTCTTTCATCATAACTGCTGCATACAATCATATTCAGTGCTGCTAGGTAACATGTCATCCCGACATATTGATATAGATAATCATCATGTAGACGTCTGCCCATCTAAGCCTAGCAAGGAAAAAGTTCAGCAACAAGTTCTTTTACCTGGGCATGGGAAATACACTAGCAGAACACACACGCCCTCTCCTGGCGTTACAGAATAAACACTGGGGAACTCATAGACTTAATAATCATATCAGAAACTATCTTCTTCCCCATATTAGATCACATATATCAACAAACTTCGGACTGGTCTCCGACATGGCATTCACCAGGCTCCATCATCACGGAAGACCCTTTTTCGTATCCGCATGCGCAGAAACTGCCTGACCCCAAAGTTCAGTACAACGAAACATAGTCCCACTTAGACATACAAAGATATCACGATATAAGACCGTATCGTCTTAAATAGACAAGAAGTAAACATAGACTCGGACCATAAACATTCCTGCATAAACCTAAGCAAGAACAATCTGTTTCTGGCCCAACAAGGAACAGACCAACAAAATCTGGATTCATACGCCAAGTTCGATATTCAGGGGAGATAACACATATAACAAAAGTATCAATCAATCATGGGTGATATATCTTTGGCCAGGAAAGCATCCTGATTTTAAAAACAAATACTTTCCCTCAGACAAATAAATATTATGATAACTACATACATTGCCACCAGTAATCTGTTGGTAACAGACTACCGCAACCCCCGGGGGAAAAAAATGAAATTTTTTTTTTTTCATCTCAGAGCAACATACAATAGGCTCACAACGCACGAATAATGCGCAGATGACTAATAACAGCAATTTATAATGTCAAATTAAGGTAAAGTCGAAGCATAGATCGACTTGTGAGAATATATCTCAACATCTCAGAGAAAGCATTTCTCTAAGTATAACTATTTCCAGGGAGGTGCCACCAATGTATACTACAATGCTGGCAATGACACAATGCATATAACAATTTCATATTTAAGCACTATAAGTACATGATTGACAAAGAAGAAAAATCATCAAAGAACAGCGGTGAATATATATCAATGAACGTAGTGATAGTAGTGATACAATCACTATATTACAAATTACAATGTGTATCTATCTTGATATAGAGAGGAACTATTATAGACTTAGATGTGTTAAGAAGTCCAAGACCTAACAGTTAGGTGGAATCATGTGGGCATCTAGACAAAATGTCTGCCATCACATTATCTGATCCACGGATAGCTCGTACCGAGAAATGAAAAGGTTGAAGAGCAATTGCATATCGAGTAGACCTTGAGCTCTTCAAATTCATACTCTGTATAGCCGTAAGAGCTTTCTGGTCGGTTTCTACTATGAAATGTGCGCCTAGAAGGAATCTTTGAGTTTGAGAATTGACCAAACCATAGCCAATAGTTCACGGTCTAAAACCGAGTAATTCCTTTCTGCAGCATTAAGTTTTCTGGAGATATACATTACAGGATGCAGAGTTCCAGAGTACTCTTGCATTAGTGCCGCTCCAATCCCAGTGGATGAAGCGTCACTCCGAAGAAAAAATGTCTTATCTTTAGTAGGTAACACTAAAATAGGTGGTGTTGAAAACGATGTTTTAACCTTATCCAAAGAGGATTGGCATTCCTGGGACCAGTGGACCATATTAGGCGACTCTTTCTTTAGTAGTGTAGAAAGAGGTGCCATGATAGAGGATAGATTCGGAATGAATCTTCCATAAAGTTGAATAAGACCTAAGAGACTTCGCACTTGCTTTTTAGTCTTAGGGATAGAGATGTTAAGTATCTTAGTGATATTATGGTCCTCTGTCTTTAAGAAACCATGACCGACTCGATGGCCTAGGAAAGAAATTTCGCTAAAACCAATGCAGGCTTTAGAGGGTTTTGCTGTCAGGTTATGCTCGCGTAGAGTAGACAGTAATTCAACTAACCCCGAATAGTGATCTTCCCAAGTATCGCTGAAAAGACAGATGTCGTCTAGGTACGCAATGACATCTGACCGATAAGATAGGATTCGACGCATCATGCGTACGAATGTAGCTGGTGCGTTCATAAGGCCGAAAGGCATGAAATTCCATTGGAAAAGGCCTCTAGGTGTAGAAAAAGCAGTAAAAGGTTTGGCGCGTTCAGATAAAGGAACTTGCCAATATCCTTCAGACAAATCAAGTTTAGTGAAAAAATGAGATTTAGAAAGCCTAGTAAGTAGCTCTTCTAGTAAAGGCATAGGTTCAGCATCGAACTTCGTAACTTGATTCAATTTGCGATAGTCAACGCAAAGACATATGTTATTGTCTTTCTTTCGAACAATAACCATCGGCGAAGAATATGCAGAAGTGGATGGTTCAATTATTTTTAAATCTATCATCTCATCCAACTCCTTCTCAACCTGTGCTTGAAAATGTATAGGGATAGGATAAGGTCTGACCCTAATAGGATTATGGTCAGTTAGAATAATGTCATGTTCAATGACATGAGTTTGTCCATGGATGTCAGTAAGGACATCCTGAAATGTTTGTAACATAGTCGAAACTTGTCGCTGTTCTCCTAGAGATTTTTTTTTTCCCCTTAACCAGCGGCACTTGGGCTTTCAGCCCTTCGGCCCAATGACATGTCATTGCGAGGCTGGGGAACCTGAGGACTTTCCTTCCAACCCGGTCAGGAGCTTCGCTCCTTCCCATCCACAGAGGGTTTATCACAGGAGCCGTTCAGGCTATTCAGTCAAATTTCCGGCCGTAAACATTTCTTCAAACGCTGACGCCCGGGTTTGAACCATGAACACCTGGTCGCCAGTAAAACGCCGAAGCCATTACACCAGCGCGGCTCCCTTCTCCTAGAGATAAATCAGGAGAGACAGTAACATTTTTCCATGATTCACTAGAATGAAGTGGAATCATCGGAAGAGGAAGATTTACATCTGAAAAACTTGTTTCCTCATCCTGTATTACGGACAGTGATGAGTAATAACCATGTTGGACTGGAGAATCGTCCGTTGCCTGGAAAATAGGCTGTAAATAATCCGGACGTTCATGGAATTCCGTAAGCATATTGATGTGGAAGGTTTTATGCTTTCCATCAATATCGACAATGTAGTCAACATCGGAAATTTTCGAGATTATAACGTACGGACCTTTCCAAGAAATAAGAAGTCTGTTTTCCTTACAAGGTAGCAAAACAAATGCTTTGTCACCAGGACAAAGTTGTCGTAAGGTTCTTTTCTTATTGGCAAATTGTCTTGCCTTCTGTTTAGCAAATTCAGAAGAAGAAGTTGCCAATTTGCATGCTTCGATAATCTTTTGTCTCAGCGCGATGACATATTCGTAAGAAGATTTTGTGTCATCGGTAATATTATCAGCGGTTATGAGATCATGAAGCAAAGACAAAGGGCCGCGCGGTCGCGCGCCAAAGACAAGTTCAAAGGGAGAAAATCCTGTATGTTCATTGGGGACCTCTCTGTAAGCGAAGAGGGCCGCGGGTAAAACCCTGTCCCAATCTTGAGGATGATCCTCAGTTATCTTCCCTAGTAAGTTTTTGAGTGTTCTATTTAGCCGTTCGACCATCCCATTGGACATAGGATGATAGATACTACTCAAAGATCTCTCTATCTGCAGAGTAGACATTACTTGAGACATGGTATCCGATATTAATTGGGTGCCATGGTCTGATAATATCTCTCCGGGGAATCCCAGACGAGAAAATATGAGCCAGAGAGCATCTGCAATATCAGCAGTAGTAATGCTCTTCAGAGGAATAGCCTCTGGCCAACGTGTGCACATATCAACACACGTCAAGATAAACTGATGTCCTCTAGCAGATTTGATCTTAAATGGACCAATGATGTCTATCGCCATTTTCTGAAATGGTCGAATAGGAATGTCTGCAGCCTGAATAGGCGCAGCATGGCGTGGACCTTTGGATTTCACTTCTTGACATACCTTACAAGATCGACAATAAATCCGTATGTCCTTGTTCACAAAAGGCCAAAAGAAAGCCACAAGAACTCTTGACTTCGTACGGGAAAAACCCATATGTCCAGCACACTGAGAGTCGTGAGCGTGCTGCAAAATTTTAACTCTCAAATTCTTGGGCACAAGAATCTGAGAATGACTTGACTTAGTGGAGTCTTGAACCATACGTACAAGTACGCCATTCTTCATTGTAATCCAAGATTTACGATTTGTATCCTTATTTGGATCACCTTTTGTTGCAAGAGTGAAGAATTTCTTTAGAGTGGGGTCATCTTCTTGCTGTTTTATAAACGAGTCCCGAGAAATTACCAAGGGATCATCTTGGTTATGCACTTCATTATCTTCAGTAGATGAAGTTTGAGGCATATTAAGAGCTTGTGCTCTTGTGACTACTGCATTAGCAGCTTGCATGTTTTCTTTTTCCCAAATGGAAATTTGTTGCGGAGTGCATTCTTTGACTCCGTGAATACAACCGATGATAAGATCAGTGATCGGATTCGGCAGAAGACATGCGTGTACATATCCTGTAAAGAAAGGAGTAGCAATCTTAATGATAGCAGTAGAGTATTTCTCTAAGGTGCCGCCAAATGTTACACATTTGACTACTTTTCCTGTGGCACGAGAAGGATCTACAAGTGACTGCCTAACACCAATTGTGGTGCATCCAGAATCAAAAAGAACTGAGACTAGATTGTCATTTACTAAACCTTTATGTAAGACAAGAGAACCTCTTCCATCATGCGCGACTGACGCAGGCAGAGCAGGAAGAGGATGGCCACAACTTAAAGTAGATACTGTAGTTGGTTCAAATAATGTTTTGCATTGGGGGCACTGAGATGCTCTCCCAAAATCAAAAGCGGAACATGCCATATTATTAGCATCATTATTATCTTTAGTCTGCTTATAGGCTTCATGGGACTCTTGCTGTGCAGAGTTTGCCTGATAATGTGATTTATGTTTTTTGTATTGTGATCTACCTCGATTATTATTGCCTCTGTAATCATTATTGTTTCCTCTATTGTAACCCTTATTTGGGTTTGAGTCATAGTTCTCATGGTTACCATTATCATATTCATTATAATGAGTATCTCTGTAATTATGATCTTGTTGTCTCCATGATGGATAACTTGTATAGTTTCTATAATGACTTCCCCTGCGGAAATTCCTATAATTATGACCACCCCTGAATCGAGGGCTGTCGGCTCGTCTCCAGTTCTTCGCAGAAGAACCCTGAAATGATTGGTTACCTTGGTTTCGATAACTATTATGGTTACCTTTTTTATCAAACCTGTTTTGTGGTCCCTGAAATTTGTGTGAATAATTAGGATTGTATGGTGTTGCTGAAGCAACTGGCATACTCTCCTTAATCTTAATATTGCCAAAAGTCACGTCAGGATGTGCAGTGACGTATTGGGAACAATATTCTTCCATTTGTTTTAGTGTTTTGGGCTTACGCTCATGTATAAATTCAAGGAATGGTTTATTTACACATGACATAATCTTATCTCTGAGCAACAAATCCATAAGTGCTTCATATGTTTTTTTCTGTTTTGGATAGCTCAATCCATCGTGTAAATGTAAGACGTGCCTTTGCAATGAATTCTGAGAATCCTACTCCTGCCTCAGGCACCATCGTCTTAAACAAAAGACGATAACCTTCTTCTGTCAACTGATATTTTTTTTTATCAAGGCTGCTCTAATAACATCATAATTATCCTTATCAGCCTCTTCTACCAAGCTTAAACTTGTAAGAGAATCACCTTTCAAATTTTCTGACAACTGATTAGCATATTGTGATTTATCCACATTATGAGTTCGACAAGAACGTTCAAAACGATCCAGCCAGAATGTAATATCGTCACTGGAAGGATTGAACGGTGGTACCTTGACCTTATAAGTAGAAGGTTTACCATTATTACCAGTTGACTGATTAGCAATACCCATATTTGTCAACCTTAATTTTTCTATCTCAAAAGCTAAAAGTTTTTCCTGATGTTCATGTTCCATCTTTGTTTTTCTCTCCTCAGCTTCTAATCTTTTATTTTCAGCCTCAGCTTCTCTGTCTAATCTCTTTTGTTCAGCCTCCGCTTCTCTTTCTAATCTTTTTTGTTCAGCCTCTCTATTTTGTTTTTCCATTTCCATTTGGAATCTCTTTTCTTCCACTTGCATCTGCAATTTCTTTTGTTCAAATTCTAATTCCAATCTTTTATCCTCACTTTTTTGTGCTTTTTCATATTGACTGGTAGCATACTCCTCCAACTTATCACCAGTCTTGCCTAGGGATTTGCCTTGCTCAATAAAGTAATCTAAAGTCGACATAATGTATACTAATATGTGACTAGATACCTGAAATAGCAATAATGAAATCTATCTCCAAATAAATGGAAACAAGCTCTTAATAGCTTGAATAACCAGCTCCCTTTATCACAATCTCTGTGGGAAACAAGCCTTTAAATAAGGTCTTGTATAATCAACTGTGTACCTCTAATAATAGCAATTAATCTACTGCCTGACCCCAAAGTTCAGTACAAGGAAAAATAGTCCCACTTAGACATACAAAGATATCACGATATAAGACCGTATCGTCTTAAATAGACAAGAAGTAAACATAGACTCGGACCATAAACATTCCTGCATAAACCTAAGCAAGAACAATCTGTTTCTGGCCCAACAAGGAACAGACCAACAAAATCTGGATTCATACGCCAAGTTCGATATTCAGGGGAGATAACCCATATAACAAAAGTATCAATCAATCATGGGTGATATATCTTTGGCCAGGAAAGCATCCTGATTTTAAAAACAAATACTTTCCCTCAGACAAATAAATATTATGATAACTACATACATTGCCACCAGTAATCTGTTGGTAACACTAATGTTATCAGTACTGAGAAGGACTACTAATGTTATCAGCACTTAGAAGGACTACTAATGTTATCAGCACTAAGAAGGACTACTAATGTTATCAGCACTGAGAAGGACTACTAATGTTATCAGCACTGAGACGGACTACTAATGTTATCAGTACTGAGAAGGACTACTAATGTTATCAGTACTGAGAAAGACTACTAATGTTATCAGCAATGAGGAGTACTAATGTTATCAGTACTGAGAAGGACTACTAATGTTATCAGTACTGAGAAGGACTACTAATGTTATCAGCAATGAGGACTACTAATGTTATCAGCAATGAGAAGGACTACTAATGTTATCAGTACTGAGAAGGACTACTAATGTTATCAGCACTGAGACGGGCTACTAATGTTATCAGTACTGAGAAAGACTACTAATGTTATCAGCAATGAGGAGTACTAATGTTATCAGTACTGAAAAGGACTACTAATGTCATCAGCAATGAGAAGGACTACTAATGTTATCAGTACTGAGAAGGACTACTAATGTTATCAGCAATGAGAAGGACTACTAATGTTATCAGCAATGAGAAGGACTACTAATGTTATCAGCAATGAGAAGGACTACTAATGTTATCAGCAATGAGAAGGACTACTAATGTTATCAGCAATGAGAAGGACTACTAATGTTATCAGTACTGAGAAGGACTACTAATGTTATCAGCAATGAGAAGGACTACTAATGTTATCAGCACTGAGAAGGACTACTAATGTTATCAGCACTTCCTTTGGGTCTCTGATGAGATAAAGAAAGAATAAGAATAGGATTAGTGCACCCTCATCGTGTAAAACAATCAGTGACAGAAACCACAGCTTCAAGAGAATGTGACGGTAAAGGCTTGTCACATAAACCACAGCTCCAAGAGAATGTGATGGTACAGGCTTGTGACATAAACCACAGCTCCAAGAGAATGTGACGGTACAGGCTTGTCACAGAAACCACAGCTCCAAGAGAATGTGATGGTACAGGCTTGTCACAGAGATCACAGCTCAAAGAGAATGTGACGGTACAGGCTTGTCACAGAAACAACAGCTCCAAGAGAATGTGACAGTGCAGACTTGCCACAGAAACCACAGCTCCAAGAGAATGTGATGGTACAGGCTTGTCACAGAAACCACAGCTCCAAGAGAATGTGACGGTACAGGATTGTCACAGAAACCACAGCTCCAAGAGAATGTGACGGTACAGGCTTGCCACAACTCCAAGAGAATGTGACGGTACAGGCTTGTCACAGAAACCACAGCTCCAAGAGAATGTGACGATACAGGCTTGTCACATAAACCACAGCTCCAAGATAATGTGATGGTACAGGCTTGTCACATAAACCACAGCTCCAAGAGAATGTGATGGTACAGGTGTGTCACAGAAACCACAGCTCCAAGAGAATGTGACAGTGCAGACTTGACACAGAAACCACAGCTCCAAGAGAATGTGACGGTACAGGCTTGTCACATAAACCACAGCTCCAAGAGAATGTGACGGTAAAGGCTTGCCACAGAAACCACAGCTCCAAGAGAATGTGACTGTACAGGCTTGCCACAGAAACCACAGCTCCAAGAGAAAGTGACGGTACAGGCTTGTCACAGAAACCACAGCTCCAAGAGAATGTGATGGTACAGGCTTGCCACAGAAACCACAGCTCCAAGAGAATGTGACGGTACAGGCTTGTCACAGAAACCACAGCTCCAAGAGAATGTGATGGTACAGACTTGCCACAGAAACCACAGCTCCAAGAGAATGTGACAGTGCAGGCTTGTCACAGAAACCACAGCTCCAAGAGAATGAGACGGTACAGGCTTATTACAGAAACCACAGCTCCAAGAGAATGTGATGGTACAGACTTGCTACAGAAACCACAGCTCCAAGAGAATGTGACAGTGCAGGCTTGCCACATAAACCACAGCTCCAAGAGAATTAGACGGTACAGGCTTGTCACGGAAACCACAGCTCCAAGAGAATGTGACAGTGCAGACTTGCCACAGAAACCACAGCTCCAAGAGAATGTGACAGTGCAGACTTGCTACAGAAACCACAGCTCCAAGAGAATGTGACGGTGCAGACTTGTCACAGCCCCAAGAGAATGTGACGGTACAGACTTGCCACAGAAACCACAGCTCCAAGAGAATGTGACAGTGCAGGCTTGCCACAGAAACCACAGCTCCAAGAGAATGTGACGGTGCAGGCTTGTCACAGCTCCAAGAGAATGTGACGGTACAGACTTGCCCACAGAAACCACAGCTCCAAGAGAATGTGACGGTGATAATGATGATGACGTTGATAATGATGATTTGATGATGAAGCCCTGAAAAGGGTTCGACCTGAAAAGGAAAAGCCATCACGCTACTGAAATAGTAGTGAGACCGAATCTATGCTAATGCAAAACTCATCAATAGCACCTGTCACCCCAAGACGTCTCGGAAATGAACAAGTCAGGAAAGATTTCTTCTCAATGCCACCAACTATTGCTCCGTTAACAATCTTTGCCCAAACTGATCTATACGTCCAAATGGAAGCAGCGGGATCGGATGAATTTCTGTTATTTCCAAAAGTCTTGACGTTAACAACTATAATGCTGAAGGAATTTCTTTTATGCTCACATCTGCGGCACAGATACTAGACAACTGACTCAGCTTATGAAAAGAGAGGTGTGGACTAGAGAGAAAGGGCCGGGAGACGTAACCATTAATCTTTCCATCCAAGGAATTCCCATCAAACTACATAAGTTAGTCAATTACATTGGTCTACCTTTCACGGCTCCAATGTTCAGTGCTGCCACTCCTACGTTTTTTCACATTTTTATTTTTTGGTACCGTCTTTTTTTTTTATCTTTACCCTGTGCAGTTCCGGGGAGTATCTGAAGAGACCAACGAAGAAAAGGCCTACTGCGCCCTCATGTGTCTCGTACGGGGCGACTAAAATGAGCTTGTCTTGGGCTGGCAACCGTATCATATAAAAATAATTGTGACAGAATGGGGTGACCCCTCTCGATCTCTGTTTCACTCCGTATTTATCGGTACATTTGTGGTACTGATTTTTATTGCGTGCTTTCAATTGTCGCACCTTCTTTCTTTCTTTCTCTGCTATGTGTAGCAGATATTATGCTTTTTTTTTTCTTACACCCCTCTCAGGGAAAAGTTATTACGTCTGTTTGTTTCCTGTCCCTTCGCTAAGCTTTGCATGGAGCGGCAGAAATAATATTAACGACAGGCAGGATGGTAAAATTCCTTTGTACCAAATCTTGGCCACGAAGGATTAGCCCCACGAAAATCGCCAATGTATTTGCTAAGCGCTGATAAAGGCCAGAGTACGGGGAGACAACTGATGGATAGACACAGATAAGAGATTACTTTCTGATAAAGTAATGAATTGTTACTTTTGGAACACATTGTCGTGTGAGGTTACCGATGCGTTTGTAAGTGTCGTAGATTTGTGATAGGTATTTAAGATATATTTTGGTCCCGTCTGAGTAGAATTAGAACAGGTGGTGACTCAGTGAGAGGTAAGGTAAAGAAATAGATTTCACGAGTGAAATGGTGAAAGGTAGAGTCTGTCCCTGGATTGAGAAGATACTCTAGTCCAGCCTATCTCTACAACAGAAATTTGTTGATCAGACAGTATACCTATATATATTAATATATATTATCAAACACTCACATACACACACACAGATAAGTGACGACACTTAGACGCACAAACGTGAAACTATATTTATGGAATAGGGATATTGGGACGAGCTGACCGACACAGGTAATTAAGTTTTATGTTACTTTTATTTACCATAAAGAAACTTCACAACAGTTATTATCAAAAAATATCAGAATATAAAAATCATAGGTTACAGAATTAATAAAGGAATAGACACATAAGCGCAATCGCCTCTGTTGAGACAAGTTCCCACAAGAAGAAGTTAATTAACCCCTAACAGGTCAAAAGATTAGCACTATGGTATAGAATTTGACTATACTGTAAAGAACAGAGTTTCTAGTTAGTCTATTCTGAAAATAATGAACAGTATTAGCAAACATAAGAAGAAAAGAAAACCCAAAGTGAGTATATTAGTTACACAATATAAGAATTATTCATCACTGCTTTCACTCGCTCTGACAAACATGTGATCACATTTCATTCTCGCTTACCGAATAAGTGTTTGACAACAGCTTGAACATATCTCCATGCTCCAGGTAACAGATTCAGTGTCGGTTCTTTTGGCAAGATAAGCCCCAGTTCTTCAAATGACTGTTTAATGCTCTTATTTGAAGAACGCCTATTTTGTTATTTTTTGTTTTATTGACTCTGTTCATGTCACAGCAATTAGTCCAGGTATGAAACACAACTTCGAGATCAAAATAGTCACAGTGTCCAGTAGCTTGAAATATTCGATAGTAAAATAGAATGTCAGGTAGATAAATCTTTTCTTCAGGATAAATCCTCGCCACAACACAAGTGGTCGGTAGGCAGGTAATGTTAAATTTGCTATTCTTCGCCACAGCGGGCTGAATGTAGATGAAAATGGAAAAAGGAAATCTGGATAGCTACAGGTCCAGTTACAATTATTCTTATTGTCTTTTGTTGGTACTCTCTCTCTCTCTTTCTGGGTAAACCTAGAGAGCCGAACAGGTAAACCTCAAAGACCCGCTGGGTGCATAAGAATGATTGTTTGGCGTCTATTGTACTTAGACCCGTTTTCTCAGATTTATATTGAAGCCGCTACTAGGTTTTGGGTTGTGACCCGTACTAAATTTATAGGAAGAAAAATGCAACATTTAACCACAATCAGTATTCTATCCTAAAAATAACCCGCGTAGAGGTATAATTTAATATCCACTCGGCTATTAAATTTAATTAGAAAAACACAAGTATATATCTTATTTATCGTTTAACGAAAACCCCGTGAAATAAGCGCTAGTCATTTATAAAATTGCTCATAATGAATTAGAAATAAATATTTATTTCGTCAGTACTCATAATGAATAGTGCATTTACTAGTTGACCAAAATATCTCTTACTGGTTAATAGCAAGTAATTAAATTTAAAAGTTAGCTATATGTTGTTTTAATTCGCTATTCAATTAGCACAAACATCCTAGTGAACTATCATGACGGACTTTAAAAATTAAAAATTAAATCATTCAACACAGAAAAATCTTAGTGAAATATAATGCCGGACTTAACAATTAAATCACTCAAGAGGATATTATAAATATTTACCGCAACACAAAATGACTATCTCCAATCGAAAAAACTAAGAAATTCCACTGGTATAATGGATCTAGAATATCGAAGCTAGACGTCTGAAAATGTGTGGGTACTAGATAAACTGAGTTAGAAAGCTGGAATATATATATGAAATAGACAAAAAGTCGCTGACCAGTGTGAGACATAACACCTTTGGGGAATTCCGTGGTCAAATTGTGAATCAAAGTTAATTTTGCCACCTTTTGCCGACCGCCAGACCCCGGGCAGCGAGCAAACTGTCTTTTTGATCTCCCTCGTTCCGTAGCTTAATTACATTCACGAACGAACGATGAAAGGGGGGGGGGGGGGTAACTGTAATTATCTCCCCCTGACAAAAGTATGACTTTTGGATAATCGCCCTTGAATTTCTTACAATAGCTTATCTCCCCCTTTTCTCTTTCTACGTGCATCTATCAAAAAGTACAACTTTTGAATTATCGCTCTTGATTCTACAAATATACGATCCGTCCCCTCTCTCTACACGTGAAACGGTCTGATTATAAACATTCCTAGTGCCTGTTAAGACAATACAGAAAAGAAAAAAATAAGGCGTGGCAAAATTATGAATAAAACAGATGAATGAATCGGAGTTAGGGTACTGCGTTAACAAAATTTGCATAACTAATAAGCAAGAAAAGGTGGGAAACAGGTGGAAGCAAAAACGTGTAGATATCATGTAATATATTTACATACTTCTGTCACAGTAAGTTGGTACACAGGGCAATCGGATGTTTAAAGCCCATTTTCAGAAAAGTAATGTTTGAAATTTTGCACTAGATGAGTCATGCAAAATATTAAAATCAGATTGGCTGATCAGTTGTGCGCCATAACAACGAATGCATGGGAAGGCAGTGAATATAACCTGACGCTTCAGTCAGTCAAAACTACTGTGAGAAATCGCTTGCCAAGACTACAGACTTTGCCAGAGCGAAGCCTAGAATTCAGAATTCCTTCTTAACATACCGGACACCTTTTATTGGAGTATTTATACGGACTTACAAAAAAGCAGCCCAGGAAATCTCTATTATTTTAAACAAGGAAACCGGGACTGGGGGAACTGTAGGACCACACACGGAGTCAGAAAGGGAATCTATTGTTAAAACAACGACACCCCAGACGTGTGTAAGAGGCCGATTAAAGTCTCTTTTATTCATCTGAGCAAAAAATATGTGAGCCAGGTTTGGCGTAAGTTGTCATTTTACATTCTATATTTTATTACTAACATGTGAACTAACATATATATGTGTATTGCCATGTGAATTTTAATGTGTGAAAATCGCTCGGGGATGTCCAAGTCATTTGAGGCTGGCAACCTCAGCGTATAGAATGATGATTTCATGAACCACCACTGCCAAGGGCTGGTGATTGCTTTATTGCTAGTTTCGTAAAGAGAACTAAAAGCGTAAAGTAGTCCCAGGTTCCATATGGAGCAGGGACGAAAAGATGAAAGAAATGATGTACATTCTAATTATAATATTTTCAAAGTTTCCAACCAGTGTTAAAGTCGATGTTAACATATTCACTTTTTAAAATTACTGGAAGTTTCAAACTTTTCAATCGGTGTAAACATAAATGAAAACATATTCAATTTATATTGTGAACACTTTTCAAGTCTGTGGAAATGTAGATGTAAACATATTCTATCTGTAAGTAACTATGAAAGATATTCAATTTAAAGTAAGGAAAGTTTTATCCCGAGGGATTAAATTTAATTCTCATCGAGGGTAAATTCTGAGTTAAATGGGATGGTGGTATGGAAAGATAGGAACCCATAACTATGTGTTGGAAAACGCAATACTCAGGAGAGCGTTTCGTTTCTATTCTTTTACTATAGTTATTGGTGGTGGTACCAGCTGACGGGTACTATCTCTGGAACAATAAAGGAACAATGGTCTGCGCTTTAAGACGAATGACCAACTTTGCCGTTACACCTTTAACATTGCCCAGCGACGAGCGTAAACAGCGAGACAGTCTACCAAGAACCAACCCAGCGGGAGAAGAAACTACCATTGGCAGCTAAGTGCAAAATATCCGCTGCCAAGTGACCTCCTTTATTCAATTAAATCCCATCACAACAGTGATGAAAACCTTTTCCTAAAATATTATTCAATTCTTTAAACTTGTTAAAACCTAAGGTGATTATTAAATTTTGTTGTTTGTAATGTTATAAATTTAACTTCGATTTAATCATTTTAAAGTTACTGCATGTTTGTCTCAGTCAATTTACTTCACACACCCTAAACAGAGCTATACCAGAATAATAAGAATTCCACTGAGTAAATCAGGGGTGGGGGCTTGAACGAGCTGAAATTAATAAGTGCTTAATTCCTTCACACAAGTTGTCGGCAGATTCTAGAATTAACTTGCTCTGCCAAAGCAGCATTGTTTTCGCTTATCTGAATATCTTGTGAAGACTCCCTGGAGATAGAAGCGTTCTGTTTCTTCTATTTACATCTCTGCCAAGAGTAATCTTGTGCGAAGGTAGACACCTTTGAAGCCCATATTAGATACTCTTCAGTTTTGGCCACTGTTGGACCACTACTGCAAAGCAGAGAAGGCAATACCGTCCCACTAATTGTCAATAAAATCACTGATGCAAGGGCATGCCAATACTTCGTGCAGGCTTCCTGCATGGGGGCCAGCTGTAGTGGTGGATCTATGCTCCGTAAGGAGCACAAAAGAAAATTATGATAAAGGTAATCTGTGTTTCAATTATTTTTTTTTTCACGAACATGTTTTCCCCCTCCCCAATAAAAAAGTATTCTCCATTCTTTTTTTTTCTTTTTTTTTTTTTGTAAAGTGGTCCTCATAAATGGAAGAAGGAAACTATGTCCAAATATATATATACGACCGTGTGGTCTGGTTTATCTTTAGTTTTTAAACTGTTTCTGTACAACAGTCTCCCAGGTTTCTTGTCGCATTCTAGCCAGCTACTAGCGAGTCCTTTTCAGGGCTTTATGCTAGCAGATGGATAATGTAAGTCCTTTTCAGGACTTAGTATCTATCAACGCTGGTCGGGCTAGCAATCCTTAAGTGGTTGCACTTAGACTAAGTTCACTATATTCGGTGTTCCCTGAACACCGAGGAGGTAGTCCTGTTCAGGGCTACTTCGGGCTAGCTGAAAGATTCTAATAGTTTATCAACAAAGCGCTTCAGTTAAGAGAGTTCACTTATTTTTAAATGGCAAATAGCGCTCCGATATAACCAAATGACTTAAGTCTAGGTTGAAAGATTCGTGCCTCGCCACAAGAAGGCAAAACTCGCCCAAAAAAAAAAGAATTATGTTTAAAGGGTGGAAATGAAAAACCTAGGTGTATGGCGACAATCTACAATGATAAAAGACGTTTCAGTGTCGAAACTACACACAAACTGGGTCAGTTGTCCCTAACAAACATATACTGGATCAGGGACAAGAAGGATTACAGTACAGTGTTCAAGTTTGTTTAGCTCAAGTCAAGCTCGCGCTGTGACCGCAGGGAAGTCAAGAACGCAGTGAATTCTGTTCAGCACAGCTACACGCTTATCTCCGTCCTGCGTGCTGTGACCCAAATACTTAAATCTGTCAAAACTAACACCTGCATCATCATCGCTATAAAGTATTTGTATTAGCATATTAAGCTCTTGTTAGTGCATTCATGGTTTGAATTATTTTAGGGAACATAATTTTCTTTTATATCATTGTATATATATATATATATAGTAATAGAGAGAGAGACAGACAGAGAGAGACAGACAGAGAGAGAGAGAGAGTGTGTGTATATATATATATATATATATATATATATATATATATATATATATATATATATATATATATATATATATGGGAGCCGCGCTGGTGTAATGGCTTCGGCGTTGTACTGGCGACCAGGTGTTCATGGTTCAAACCCGGGCGTCAGCGTTTGAAGAAATGTTTACGGCCGGAAATTTGACTGAATAGCCTGAACGGCTCCTGTGATAAACCCTCTGTGGATGGGAAGGAGCGACGCTCCTGACCGGGTTGGAAGGAAAGTCCTCAGGTTCCCCAGCCTCGCAATGACATGTCATTGGGCCGAAGGGCTGAAAGCCCAAGTGCCGCTGGTTAAGAGAAAAAAAAAAAAAAAAAATATATATATATATATATATATATATATATATATATATATATATATATATATATATATATATATATATATATATATATATAGTTCTAGCCACACTCAGGAACAAGCAAAAAAGTCTCCCAGAAGCATCAATGGACACCAGTTATAAATTCAATAAAGTGAAAGTAAAGTGGACAGTCAAATCATATGAAGAGATAAAAGCAATAATCAGAAATCACTATAGAGAAAAATGGAATAAGGACCACCCAGAGTCCGGATAGTGAAGAACCATACTATACATTAGCAAGAAGAGACCAAGTGATCATATTCAGACTAAGAACTCGCCATTGCAGATTATACCATCTGTACAGCAACGTGAACATCGGACAGTTATGTGCACGTGTGGGGAGGACAGACAGTTATGTGCACATGTGGGGAGGACAGACAGTTATGTGCACATGTGGGGAGGACAGACAGTTATGTGCACATGTGGGGAGGACACGTATACCAACACTGTCGGCTCCATGAGAGGAGCAAGGCGGCAGCATGACCTTCTCCAACCCAGTTGAGGGAGAAATTGTATGGTGACGAGAGAAGCCTGAGACGGACTACCAGCTTTATAAGAGAGATCATCATCATGTGACGTATTCTTTCCAGAACGTTGTCTCCATTACAGCTGCTCTGAACGCATCACGATTCTGGGCAAGTCGACCTGCATCAGCCAAAGACAAGTTCAGACTCTCTGTGATGTCCTGGGTCCACCGTCGTCTAGGTCGACCCCTTCCCCTTTTTCCAGGGACCATGCCTTCCATCACTGTTTTTTCCAGACTATTATGTCTTTTTATATGACCGAAAAATTTCAGCTTCCTTATTGCGATGGTATTTAGGAGCCAATGTTCCTGTACGTTTAGTGAGTGCAGTACTTCTCTGTTGGTCTTTTTTTCTGTCCAGGGTATTCTCAACATCCTTCTGTAGCATTTCATTTCGAATGATGTAATTTTTTTTGCAACTGTTTTATTGAGTGTCCAAGTCTCGCAGCCGTATGTTGCTACTGGGAATATACATGCTCTGATCAGTTGTAACTTTGTTTCTTTGCTTGTGCCTTGCCATAGGTTTTTCATCTGTATTAGTTTATGTGAAGCAATTGCAAGTCTTCTTTTAATGTCTACTGCACAGTCGCCAGAGCTGTTGATGATTGATCCTAAGTATTCGAAGTCATTGACACTTTCCAGTTCTTCGTTATCAATTTCAATTTCTGGTTTGGTCTTTACTTTGTCTGTTGTCAATACTTTGGTCTTCTTGGTGTTTAGGTATAGATTCTGGGCCTCGCTGTGTTTTTTGGTGGACAGAATTAATTGTATAAGAGAGATGAGATGTGGTTATTTGAGAGCGAATGATGAAGAAAAGAAAGAAGTATGGAAAAGGGAAGGCAGATCGGCTTTGCCAAAGGAGGAAGAAACAATGTTCAAATTTGAGGATAGGAAAACATATGAGGTGATAAAAGCAACGTTCAAATCAAAATATAGATCCACAGACAAAACGGCATAAAGAACACACAGATTCATAACTCACTTAGAAGAACTCAAAGATAATGTTCAGGCTCAGATCTGGCTATGGAAGAGTCAAATACCGTACGTTCAACTGTTTTTGTTGTTCGTCCATCACGGGTGATGAAAACCACTCTGTTCAACCAATTACTAGGAATATGTTAGGTTAGTCTATGGGTACGAAGGTGACTGATGATCCGGGATCTTGTCTTGCCACTTGATGTTCATCACCTTTCTGAGACAGACTATGGAAGTGGTAAAGCTTCTTTACGTGGCGTCTGCATACAGTCCACGTTTCACATGCATACAGCAGCACTGGAAGCACCGCAGCTCTGTACACTTTCATCTTTGTCTGTAGGCTAATGCCACTTCGATGCCAAACGTTGGTGTATAGTCTGCCAAATGTGGTACGTTCAACTAATTAAACATCACACGGCAAGATAATGTCCGCGCACGAGGGACCTATTCAAACAGCAGAACGTGCCCTCCAAGATTGTCATCACCACGAGAGCAGCAGACTGGCAGAATTGCGTTCAGCAATCACTTTGTGGGACAAAATGTACGTCGAGAAGAGAAGCACGAAACAGGCCAGTGTTGTACTAAGGGGGTGTGGGGTCCGCCCCAGGTGACAGCTAGGACGGGGTCCCCTCGGGCACTATTATGACAGCACATAACTGTTTTTAAAAATCTACTTGTAAGCATATTTTTAATGGGAGTGGGGGGTCCAAAAGAAGAGATCATTTTCATGAATGAATCTTTCCTTATGTTTAATTCTTCATTTTTGTAAAGCTGAGAATCATGAACTGTTATAGGCCCTATACATTCTTTGTTAGTGTATGGTGTAGACACATGGACAGTGAACAAGCAAAGTACTGAGGCTCTCAAGATGGGGATATATAAAAGAATGGGGCGTATGGGAAGAGAAGAAAACAAAAATCTTAGAACGGCTAGGAAAGAAAAGAGAATTAATGAAGAGTTCAAAGCTAGATAGCAATAATATACTGACCATATAAAAAGACATAATACGTTGCTGAAGACTAATGGAAGGCAGAGTTGAAGGCAAACGTGCAAGAGAAAGACGCGTTAGTTGTTCATGAACTTATTTCAAGACGCAATTAACTGGCTTATGTTTAAAATTTTGATTTTTTTTTTTAAAGCAGGCGTGTTAAAAGTCAGCCATACCTGCGTTACCAGTAGGAAGATAACATCAAGAGATGGATATGGAAGACTATACCATCAAGACAAGAGCCAGAAGATGTTCGAGATCCGACGCAGAAGACATTAGTTGAGGACATAGCAGCTGATGATGATGAATGCCTCCTTTTGATAGAAACAAACATCAAAGAAACCCGCGAAATGTCTTCTTTATGTCGTGAGCAATCTTTACCACGTGATCGGCCGTTCTTTTTTAAATCTCACGACACACCAGGCGTTCAGGGAACCTCTTGCTCTCGACCTATTTACACGCTTCTCGTATGATAACCGCGCTCAGATATAACCGAAGAACTACTGTCTATGGTTGAAAGATGCGTGCCTGGCCTCAAGTAAGCAAGCGCCTCAAAAGGAAAACATGTACCAGTGCCGAACTGGAGACAACAATCATATTTTTTACTTCTTTCTTTTCCCAAGTCTCGATATCGAGATAACAAATGTGTTCTTTTTTAGTTCTTTAATCTTCTTTTTTTTTGTCACAGTCTTAGCCGGTAGACTATTAAACGTGATCCAAGCCTACAACTATCACGTCTCGTGCAAGAAGATACATGGGAAGGTCAACGTTGTATACCACGGCTGTAAACCATTCCACAAGGCAAAGGGAACGTCGGGTTTGAAGAATGACATAGCAGTGGCTCTCAACGTTTTTGAGCGAAGTACACCTTGGAGCAGCGTCGGGTAGGATAAGTACACCTTGGAGCAGCGTCGGGTAGGATAAGTACACCTTGGAGCAGCGTCGGGTAGGATAAGTACACCTTGGAGCAGCGTCGGGTAGGATAAGTACACCTTGGAGCAGCGTCGGGTAGGATAAGTACACCTTGGAGCAGCGTCGGGTAGGATAAGTACACATTGGAGCAGCGTCGGGTAGGATAAGCTCGCCAGAGCGGTTGTCTCTCGCGGCAAAGTTACCGGGTTCCGGGATAGAAACCTACCAGGGTCACGCTTCAGTCTACCCAGCTGTAAATGGATACCTAACTTTACTTTTGAATTAGGAAGGTAAAGGCAATGAGGGAGGAAAATGGCCAACCCACCTTATAAAGCTGGATATAGTATTATTAACACCCCTTCGGAATATCATCATCATCCTTGAGCTCACACTGGAGCACAGGCTCCGCGAATAAACTTTATGCCAAGTCTTCCTGTCTCGTGCCATCTCGTTATCATGTCTGTCTCTAACTCTCTTCCCCGTGTGTTGTTCGGTCCACCGATGCTTCTTTTACTCTGTGCATTCAAGATTACGAACTGTCTTGTAATGCTATCAACAGGTTTCCCCAATGTGTCCTATCAATCGCCAGCGTTACCTTCTCATCTCTTGTTCCACTGGCACTTGTCTGGTTCTTGTCATCAGTTCCACATTAGTGATCTTGTCATACCCGTTCAATCCTCCTATTCTACGCAAGTACCCACTTTTAAAAGTATGTAGCTGTTTGAGGCAGTATATGCTACGAGAATAACTTTTTTGTTCACACACTGGAGGGTCGGCCAGGTTCTCGGATACCCCTAAGATAATCGTAGGTATAGAACACTAAGAAAGGGGCGTTTTCCTTTTGTTTAAAATACAGTTAGGTCTCGATTAGTGCGAGTTCGAATAGTGCGAATCGACTTATTGCGAATTAATAAATGATATCCGAGTCGCATCTAATGTGAGCTAAAATTTAATTAATGCGAATTGATTTTTCTTCAGATTTTTCCAAACTCTTCAAATCGTGCGCAAAATATTTATATAAAAAAAAGCAAGTCGAGTTTATAAACTAGCGTTTTCCGTGCAGCAACATCAGTCTGCACTCTTCTCTCAGTTCCCAGCAAAATACTAGGCAGGATAATTATACAGAGAATTTCAAAAGCAGTAGACCACAAACTGAGGAAAGAACAAGCAGGATTTAGAAAGAACAGAAGATGTGTAGATCATATATTTACCCTCAGGAACATTATAGAGCAGTGCTCAGAATGGCAAAGACAGCTGTACATTAATTTCGTTGATTTTGAAAAGGCTTTTGACAGTATACATAGGGACAGTTTATGGAAAATACTGAGGGCTTATGGAATTCCAAGCTGCATAGTGTCAATCATAAAAAGCTTCTATGCCAACTTTACGTGTAGCGTTGGGAAGAGCAACCTAACCTTTGAGGTGAAGACAGGAGTACGACAGGGATGCCCCTTATCAACCACTCTATTTTTAACAGTCATAGACTGGGTGATGCACCAGACAACAGAGGGCAGTCCAAGAGGAATAAGATGGACTACATTTTTTACATTGGAAGATCTGGAATATGCAGATGACACTGCACTACTAGCCCATTCACATCAACACATCTAGGAAAAAACGGATAGACTTAATAAGTATAGCCAGCAGGTGGGCTTGAACATCAATCTAAAGAAGTCAGAGGTCATGACGCTCAATGTGAGCAACCCTGAGCCCATATCAGTAAGGAATCAGCAACTGGTACAGACAGACACCTTCACATACCTAGGATGCATAGTAACACCAGACGGCGGAGCAAGCAAAGACATCAACAACAGAATGAACAAAGCAAGAACAGCCTTTTTTAGCCTAAACAACATCTGGAAGTCCTCTCAATACAGCACAAGCACAAAATTAAGATTATATCAGAGCTGTGTGCTTTCTGTGCTTCTCTATGGTGAAGAATGCTGGAGAGTTACAGAGAGAAGGAAATGTCGAAATTGTCCTCTTTTCACACAACATGCCTAAGAAAGATTCACCGAATCTTTTGGCCGAATACCATCACCAACCAAGATCTGCTTACTCGGAACAAGCAAGAGGACATGCACACCATCATAGCTGTCAGACGCTGGAGTTGGGTTGGCCATGTCCTCAGAAGAAACCCCGATACCATCACAAGAACAGCTATGCTATGGACCCCTGAAGGAAAACGAAAGAGAGGCAGACCAAAAACAACTTGGCGGAGGACTGTGGAGACTGAGATACAAAGAATGAACCAGAGTTGGGGCACTGTACGAAGGATGGCCACCGACCGAGCAAAGTGGAATCAATTTGTTGTTGCCCTACAAGACGCCACTAGGCGTGATGGCCACTGACTGCTTTGACGGTCGGCGGCTAAGGATCAAAGAAAACATCAGTCTGCACTTGCCTATCGGCTCGTGTGGATGTGCTGCTGCCTGCTGTACCATACATATATAGTTGTGTTATTTGTTTTTTTAAACAGCCCTTAACAAAAAGGTTTTCTCTCTCAAAAGCAGTCTGTCATTGAAGAAATAGCAAACATTGAAAGAGAACTCGGTTTTGATAAACTAGAAAATAACGATATCCAGGAATGGCTCGATTTGTACTCGGAAGAATTAACTGATGATGATGATCTTCTTTTAGATCAACAACGAGCGTTTGAAGAGGCTGACAATGATTCCGAAGAAGCAGAAAATTTGCAAATGAAGGAGTTTACTCTCAAAGAATTTGAAGAACGAACGAACGAACGAACGAACGAACTTTATTTTCAAAGGGTTGAGAATTGGGCACGCAGGCCCGTCTGACATTCTGCCCTTCCTTTCTCTCATCTTTTATACTGATTTCATTTATTCTCACATACATTTTACCCATCAATTCAAGGAATTCAACGTTATAAAGGTAAAATAATAGCATACTCACATTCACAGTATCTAATTATAAACATGAAATAAAGTATGTTGAAAAATACAAACTAAGTATCACCATGAAACAAAATATGTTGAAAAACACTATCATCATCATTAAACCTACATTCAATATTATACCATTTGTTCGGAAAAATAATCACATTAGGGGGGCAGATAATCAGAACTCATAAAGTAATCGAAAAGTTTACGATTGTATGAATAGGGACTGAGGTTGTTATCTTTCAGATAATGTGGAAGATAGTTCCAGAGATGAGCAGCAGAGTAAGCTAAGCTTTTCTTGAATAAGTCAATCCTAGGCTTGGGCACTTGTATTTTGTTAAGGCGTTGACTGCGTCTTTCACTGTATTTGAACATTGGCCACAGATATGTTGGAGCATTCTGTGACAGGATTTTGTGAACAAATTTAGCTTTGTTGAACAGAAAGCGCTTTCTTAGAGGCAGTATTTTGAGATCTTTATATAGATCTACACACTGTGCTTGGCAGTTGTCAGAAACTAGACGCACTGCACGCTTTTGTAGTGAATGGAGTCTTTTTGTGTTGGACATAGAACAACCATCCCAGATTGTGGAGCAATAGTCCAGGTTTGTTTGTATGTGAGATATATAGAACAATTTACGTGCATCTTCATCTAGGAAATGTTTGATTTTAGCTAACTGGTAAACTTTCTGTGCCGTTTGCTTGGTCAGTGCATGAACATGTGAGTTCCAATTTAGATGCTGGTCAACGACTATTCCTAGAGTTTTATGTTCATTAACGTTTTCAATTGGTAAGGTACCAATATAGATCTGAAGTGTTGTTTTCTCTGAATTTTGTAATTTTTGTCTAGTTGATATTAACATGCACTTTGTTTTAATTATATTAATTAGCATGCGATTTCCGATGCTCCACCTAATCAGATTGTCTGTATCTTTTTGTAACGATAGTTCGAGTGTGTTGCAACTTGTATCACTCGTGTAGACAGTACAGTCATCAGCAAATAGGTCACAGGATGCGTGCTCGACGTGTAGTGGAAGGTCATTAATGTATATGGCAAAAAGTAGAGGCCCAAGAATAGAGCCCTGAGGAACGCCGGTATTTATTACGGTTGGGTTTGAACAAGAGTTATTGTAAGAAACTACATGTTTTCTGTCTGACAGGCATGATTTAATTATCGTCACTAGTTGAAGGTTTACTTTTGATGTTTCTAGTTTTCTAATTAAAATAGCGTGATCTATCATATCAAATGCTTTTTTAAAGTCTACAAAAACTGCCCCACATATGTTATCGTTATTAATATTTAAGTGCCAGTTGTCAATCATCTTAGTTAGAGCTGTGTGACATGAATGTTTAGGTCTAAACCCCGACTGACTATCAATTAGCAAGCCGTTGTTAACTAAGTGTTGTAGTGTTATTTTATGTATGTGTTTTTCTAGTGGTTTGGATAGCGATGATATTAAGGAGATTGGCCTATAGTTACCAAGGTTATTATTGTCGGAAGTGCCAGGTTTTAAGAGAGGATATACCTTAGCGACTTTAAAGTGCCACGGAAAGTAACTCCGTGCGATACATTGATTGTATATGTATGTAAGCGAATCACTAATAGCTGGAGCCGCATAACGCAGTATTCGATTACTGACTCCGTCTAGTCCTGATGAGTTATTATCTTTAAGTCCTAGAAGATAGTTATATACTTCATTAACTGTCATAAACGGAATGTTGGATGGGATTGTGTTGGTACATTTGTTCTCACAAAATACTGACAGCCTGCCTAAGTCACAAGGTGAATTTGGTATTGTAGATTTAAGACTGTTTATTTCTGCATGAAGGTAATTGCTGAAGTCTGTGCAAGTAAATGAACTGTTAGGGTTGACGAGACTGACAGATTTCGCTTGTTCGCTAAGGTGTTGATTGCTTTCCATATATCTTTACTGTTTGTTTTGTTCTGAACCAAATTTTTAAAGTAATTTCTTTTTTCACTACGAATTAAATATTGCACTTTGTTCCTCTGTGCTCTGTATGTGTTAAAGTCCTTGTTTTTGTGAGCTTGATCTCTCTGCCTCATGGCGTCTAGCACTGCTTGTGTGATCCAAGGAGATTTGACCTGTCGTTTCACACGAACTTCTTTAGTTGGTGCGTGGTTATCAAACACATAAAGAAAGATACGTGTCCAATGGGCAATGGCGTCATCGGGATCAGAAATCTGGTAAACACTGGCAAGAGGTGCAGTTCGCAAATCATGTAAAAATAGTTCACGGTTGAAATTTTTAAAACTTCTAAATTTAATACTGATGTTTATTTCTTGGAGCTTTATATTTATTCTTTGACCACGTGCAACATATAGGATAGTGGTCACTCATCGCGACAGTAGGAACAGAGCATTCTATAATGTTTTCTGCACAGGTGACGTAGATGTGGTCAATCGTTGTGGATGATGCATTTGTTACCCTGGTAGGCTGGTTGACTATTTGTTTTAGGTTGTAAGATAGTATTATGTTTTCCCACGTTTGGTTTGTGTTATGCATGTCGATGTTGAAATCGCCTAGAAGAATAATTTCTTTGGCAGTGGTAAATACTTTATCCATCATAGTGGTGAAATCTTCGTACCAGATGGCTCCTGCACTGGGATTTCTATAAAGGTACCCGACTAGAAATTGTCCCTGAGTCGGTAGTTTTATTTCTAACCATATGCACTCGGTCTCTGCTGTCTCTAAATCGCTTCTGTGGCGATAACTAATAGAAGTGGAAATATATACTACTATACCTGTTTCTAGCTTTCTACTTGAGTCTCGCCGAACTGTTTTAAAGCCATTTAGGGCAATTTCATCATCTGATATTTTGTCGTTTAAACGACTTTCGGAAAGTCCAAAAACATGAAAATTTTTATTCAGAATTTGTGTAAGCTCAGGAAGTTTGCTTAATAAATGGTAAATGTTCAGGTGGCCCAGCCGTAGACCATCCTTAATTAGCCATTGTGTCTGATAGGTATGCATTTTATTTTGGCGAGTGTTTTAAAAAGGAAAATAACAAAAGCAATTTTAGATACGAAACCTACGAAAATTTAAACTAATTAACGTCACCAAGTAAGTGAAAATACAAATGTTAGTACTTAACGTACGAACGCTTGGTACAAGTATTGCTAAAAAAATTACAATTAACTGAAATTATCAGTAGTATATTAAAATAGTCACACAACAGTAGGCACGCACGTTTTCACACCACAACACTAAAATTCTAACAAAGTAATTAAGCAACACTGAGAGAATACGAATTAAAAAAGTAAATAAAATAAAATAAAATCTTGCAAATTATGAAAAAACTGTCGAAGGCCTGTAGCCAATGAAATTAGAGTGTTTTGAGAAAGTAACAAAGTACTTATTACTTTATGCGTCACAGTAATCAACTAATTGTTCACGGGAGAGACGGCTTTGGTCGCAGGGATTAAGTCAATAACAAAAAACCAAAAAAATAAAAAATGAGTGGATTCATCATCGATAATGGATGTCTCTGTCAGGTATATAGTAGGGCCCCCGTTGCACAGACATCATTAGTGCTTGGCTGAGGGATGCAGGACTGAATTGCATCAGGTATCCAAGTTCTGGGTTCCACTGAGCACGACCAGGAAGGCTACGGGAGGAAGCATGACGACTGTAGATTTCATCTGCAGTGGTTCCAACACTTGTAGGAGATTTTTGGGTCTGGGACATTGTGGCACTGCTTGTTGAACTGTCATATAATGTGTTTGTGAGGGCTGTCTTATAGGTAGTGGAGAAACATAACATCGTAACGTTCGGCTTCTGGCTGTATGTGGCGTTCTGTTTGTTGTTAGGTAATTTGTTGTTACAGAAGCGCTTCTTTGAGGCGGGCAGTGGTGTTGTGCATTTTCATGAAGGGCTGATCTCATGGTAGATCGGTTTGTGTTCTTTGTGTCTGGTGGGTTGTCGTGTTGCGTTCGCTTCGGGTACTTGATGTTTTTTGCTT